>JAWLRI010000963.1:4466595-4569969 GCA_034781795.1 Crypturellus tataupa | reverse complement strand
CAGCAGAGCTGCTCTCCAGTAGATCAGTCCCCAGCCTGTACTGGTGTCTGGGGTTATTTCTCCCCAGGTGCAGGACCGTGCACTTGGACTTGTTGAATTTCGTGAGGTGTCTCTCTGCCCGGTTGCCCAGTCTGTCCAGGTAAGATCTGTGTGCAGTGAAGTTTTTGCTAGCAATAAAATCACCAACTTAATTTCTCAGCCATTTCAAGGGGAGGAAAGCAAAACAAAACCCCATTTATGAAGTTTTAGTTGAGATTGGTGTCTATTTTAATGACCTGTATAAATTGAATTTTCATATTGATACTATTGAGTCTGGTTTTCCTCATATATTTCACAGAGCGTTGGTTTTAATTTTCTAAATTTTAACATTTTCTAAATATTAATATATTTATACCTAATTTAGTAGTATCTTCTAATGAAATTAAAATATGAATGTAAGTACTGATGAGAAAAAGGCCTAAACTCTTCCCAGTTAGCCATATCCAATCAAAACACTTAATCCTCTGATTGTTTTCTTTCTCTTAATGGAGAATTTAAGCATCTATCTATCTATCTATCTATCTATCTATCTATCTATCTATCTATCTATCTATCTATCTGTCTATCTATCTATCTATCTATCTATCTATCTATCTATATCTAAAGCACAGTTTTCTTTGTTTAACATACTTTTTCCTTTAGTACCTTTTTTTGCCAATATCTTCCATCATAGAGATTTTTTAATCCTTTGGTTTCCAGTAGTTACATACAGTTTATATATGCTTTGTTCCCTGAGTTCTTGTTATATTGCTGTAAAGAGTATATAGACAGATGACCTAAGATATTTATAAAGTGCACAGCCAAACTATTTTGTGTCTTGTGTGGAGGTCAGAGTGCCAAGACAATAAGGGCAGATATATATTTATAAAAAACTGCAAGTATAACAGGAACTTCACCATTCCCTGGCACAGGGTGCTGCTTAGACACAGGGTACTGCTTAAACAAAGCATTACTTAGTAATGCTCACCCACTTTTTATTTTTTTAATTATGAACTTGAAACTGAATCAAACTGAATCAAATTATTATAATCTAACAAATACACAATTTGATATCAGTATTTTGGGAAAAAAGTCAAATAAAATGCAAATGAATAATCTACAATGGAAAAAGAATGGCAAGGTACTCAACAGATAAATGTGATGAAACTACAGAGATATGGCCTGCAAATTTGTCTTATATATGAGATATTATGTTTTAGGCATTGAACTTCTGTAGTTTATTTAAATATTAACCCTTCATATATTTGCTAGTTCCCCTACGGCCTGATCATCTTGTACACTCACATTTTTTTGCTGGCTCACAGAGCCCCCTGTGTTTATCATTTTAGACATTGCCTCAGTTTCATAGCCTTCTCCTGCTTCCTTGGGATGAAGGAAGAGAGCAAGGGAAGGAAAGAGCGAGACTGGTAGTTTGGTACAGAGTGAAAATAAAATGAATTACAGTGGAATACTAAAAGAGAGACAGTTAACAAAACAAATCCATGAGGAAATCTTAGGCTCCCATCTGCTTAGGGAAAAGTGGTCTTTAGAGGACAAAATACCAAGGACCTTGCTATAAGACTTTATGGAGCAAGTGCAGTGTTTTTTGCTGTATAAATCACTGACTACATATGGGGACCAACCAACATTATGTTTTCAAACATAATTCCTGTAAAAGCGCAGCTCATTCTGCTCTCAATAGCCAATCCAGTGTTCCTCAAGACAGTAGAGTCTTCCTATTGAATTGGAGTTATAGCAAGACTTTATAATCTTATTTTAATGTATCCCAAATATAAAAAGTTAGACATGCTGAACATGTATGTAGCTTGTATACATTAAAAAAAAAAAGTATGTATGTTTGCAACAAACAAACAACAATGTTCAACAACGGAAAACAGAGTAAGAGGGGACAGTCTCTCTATAAACAGCATTAACTCAGTACAAACTCTTCCTCAGGTCTCAAAGGCTTAGTTGTACATGAATATAAACTTTTCTCTGTTGAGATACTGAGCAAGTTTCCTATCACTATTTGCTATTGCCAGTGACTGCAATCCCAGATCTGTGGACTGGGCACTTTTTGTTCAAAAGTGGCAATAGTTCAAGTATCACTGGAAAACCCATAAGCCTAAAACATTAGAATTATAAAAGTCATTTCAGAAGTTATTTAAGATTTCTTTTTTGTTATAACTCTTTAATTAATTTTGTTAAAATTAGTTGATTTATTCAAAGGAACTGTTTCCCATGGCTTGCTACACTTATACAACATTCACACTTTTGAGACATAGCAGTCTGATTTCTTGGGAAAGTTTGTTTTACAATCCATATTCCAAATACGCATACATTTTAAAAGTCATTTTTTCAAGCTGATTGATAGCTTAAGAAAATTGATAGTTTAAGAAAATTCTTCCTTAGTCCTCATCTGCAGAATCTCAGATATTCCCAGAAAGAAATAAAAAAATCTGTATGTTTTAAACTTGTGGGGTAGTATCCTGGTAAATCCACAGCTTTTGTAACCTAGGCCTCATCAAAAAGCTCGTATGTATAGGCAGACTCATTAAGGAAAATCACATTTTGTAGCTGCTCCACATAGCATATAATAGAAACATAATAACCTGACAAAACATTTTACTGCTTTCCTGATCTAACATGTGTCTTATTAAAAATCTGTTGCTTTTATAAATAACTCACGGTTGTCCCTGCTCCCTTAACATATGCATGCAACTTCCCCATTAGCATTAGCAGGATTCACATGTACATGAGAGAGATGGTTGAACTGTACACGGCACTTTCTATTTATAAAACCTGAAGATCAAAAGTTAGTCTTAATGAAGCAAACAATCTATAGTTGCTTTCCTATTCTTATTAAAGATAACACTTGTATAAATTGCTTTCTTCATTTATTTTAGAGAAGCTGTTTAAAGCAAGTATCATGTTAATAATGTAGCCTCGGGTGACTGGGGCATCTGAACATTTTAAAATGTTGATTAAATTAGGAAGGGGGAGCAGGTATTTTTTAAAAGCATGAGCTCATATTCATTACAGTGAAGATTATTAAGACATTGGGAACTCACTAAGCTAAAAATCATTTTCTTTGTACAGCAAATTTAAGCTGTAATAAACAAGCGCTTGATCATTAAATCTCTCCACTGTACTTTGTTCTCTACGATGCTCAAATTGGAAACCTTCTGTAATGGAACCCACTGGAAAAGAAAAAAAAAAAAGATTTTTTTTTAATTACCTCTATACATTTCACCTTGTGTTCAATAGATAACTGAGTTTCTGCAGCAGACAAAAATAAGCTGAAATGCTGAGGAAAAGAATCTTTTGTTTTTTTTTCTAAGAAACAACACCAGACATGGATGACATTGATGAAGGGAGGGTGTTATTGTTATTCTCGCTGTTTTGATGTCATTATCATGTTATTTCCATTGTTCTGACATGATCACTTGTTTTTTCTAATTGCACCAATCTCAACAGGATGATACTTATGTCATTCATCGACATGAATAAATAACTTAGACTTTACTATGTAATTCATACATGTCAAACATACATACAGCTAAAGATGTTTTTTGCACACAATAGCTTTAGAAGTTATATATAATCCTAGAGAAGAAAATCTTTGCATTTTAAGATATATATAACAAATACACTTGTATGTAGACAATTACACATGCATTAAAACTGTGGACATTGTCAGTCATGGAATGAATCTTTTCTTTTAAGTGGACTACATTATTCTCCTTTTCAGAGGTTTTAAAATATAATTTTCAAATTGAGTAGTAACTTTTTGTTGTTTGCTATGGATGGGCAAAATCTTCACCATCAGAAGATGCAGAAGGAGTGGGGCCAGTGAGGGAAGATATGCGTCAAATTTTTTTTTTCAGACAAGCTCTTTTCACGCATGACCTTTCTTGCTATTGTTATTCAAACTATGTATTTTGGAGTGCTGTGCTGTATATCAGACACTTTGCTTGTTGGCTTACTTAGGGGTACACAGAAGCAAATGGTGCCCTGCATTAAAATACTATCATTGCATTCCAGAATCGCCTGCATAAAGTATAAATCCCAAACCTGAAATAGAAGGAAGCTTTTCAAAATGAGTTTCTCTGCAAGTTTTCTACCTCTGTCTACTAGATGCATTAACCAATGAAAATAAATTATAATGTACCACATCACAGATGTGTGTATCTTCCTGTGCATTTGTCTGTGCATACACACCAGTTTTTTATTCTCTGTCTACATACTCTCTGCATAGTTCATATACCTGAATGACTGTCTCTCTCCCTGTACGTATGCGTGCATCACAAAATACGTATTCACATGCTTCAGCCCTATCATAAAATTTTATATCTCAAGAATATTATATCACAGATGGCACCTCAACTAAAAAATGTTGCTGTAAAAAAAGTGAAAATAGCAGAGAGAGTGCAAGCTATAGTGTGTTTCAAGTACAGAAATCTTCTGGAAAGAGGCAGGATATGCAGTTTGGGTTTACTCTGATCTTTTTAGTAGATGTATACTAGCCATTAATTTGATCTGTAGTCTAAGAGGCATTTTATAATTAATTTCTCAGCATTTACCACATACAAGCCATCACTTTAGAGTGCTATGTCATTAACAAAATCCCATTTTTTCATAGAGAATAGGCATACTGATCTACATTTTCCCATGCCGCCTAGCCAGAATGGACTCGAGGGATATTATCTTATTCAGAAAGAACCTTTCAAGGTTGAATAAAAGAAATGGTGCAGGGTCCCTGGGAGAGGGAAGTGATCATCATTTTCACCTTCAACTCTTCTTTGATGTGGCAGAGTCAATTTTTAATCAGCAGCCATCAGACTGGGCTTCATTTCGCCTTACAAAGTCCTATTACTCTGCCACTTTCTGGAAGGAGGTGATAAGGACAATGCTCTTCTTTTTCTCTTCATAGAGCCCCGCATATGATGAGTCCCTTTGGAGAGGTTTGATAAAAAAAAAAATGAGTGAGTATGTAGGGATAAAGGTCACCTCTCTGCCAGAATTAACTCTTCAAGACAACAAACTTTTGATTCCAGTGCGTTTGTTTTTAGCAATTCCTCCGTATGTAGTTTTTGTGGTCAGCAGTAACAAGACAAGGGTTAATCCCCGTGAAGCTTTTGATGTAAATGCTACCTCCTATTATTGTGCTGGTCTGTCACAGTAGAAAACTCAAAAAAAAAAAAAAGAAAAAAAAAATAAAGAATTTCCCCCCACACACACATGCACATAGCACGTTCTCCAAGGCAAAGAGGACATTTTGAAATAAATAACACAAAGGAAAATATATACAATTAAAATACATTTATTTTCTCAAAGCTTCTCAAAGTTATCCTGTATCACAAGAATGCACTGCAGATCTGTACAGACAAATTACAGAAGAGATGGTCCCTTCAATCATTGAAACTGAAAAAAAAATCCCCCCCTCTGGAGGTGTTTTTTATGTTAAATAAACCTAAATTATTTTTTAAACTATGCATTCATGCAGAAAAAAACCCTCTATAATCTCTTAGTATCATTTATTGTAGTCAGCAGTCTTAATTGCCTCCCTGAAATGGATCAGAGTTCTGGGAATTACACACTAAAATGATGTTACCACTCTCCAGTCTTCACATTCCTTGATATAATCTCATTAAAAATATCAAGCCTCTAGGTGAGGGAATACATATGGATGCTAAATGCATTTTAAGCAGGAGCACCTAAACTGATGACCTAGTTATTACAGAACAAAGCAGGCAGAGATGAATTTTAATGCTGAAGTAAAGCAGTTTTCTTTTTTGGTTATTACTATAATTATTAACATGTTTTTGGGCTGATTTTTCTTATTACCTCTGGAAAAAAGATATGATAATTTTGAACCAACCAAAACAGTGAAATGACATTTTTGGAGTAAACTCTTATTTTCCAGTAGACCACACAAGTTAAGAAAAAAAAAAAAAAAAAGATTTCATTAGCTATAATTACCATAAAGAGATGGGAAAAGAGCAATGCCAAGTTGAAATTTTTATTTCAAAAATGCTAACTGTTAAAAAAAAACTCTGGAAAAAATAGACTCATAATCTAGCCAAATAATGGGTGAAGGAGGGGTACATTAGGCTGAGCCCCACCTATGAAATAATTGGATTTTTAGAGAATATTGTTATAAATTGCAAAGAATGTTTCTGCAAGAACTAGGAGTATATAGCCTGATACAGCTTGTTGCTTTGTGATCAGATGTGCTGCAATATTAAAGCAATATAGCTTTGGTGCAAAATAACAAAGGCGGTATGGAGCACCAGCTGCAGTTAAAACTGTCCAAAATATTTCAATATTTTAATTATCCGTGTTATCAAGCAGGCAGGGTCTAACTGAGTCCTATGGATTAAGGCTGAGATATGGGCAATATAGATTAGTTTGATGAAAAGAATCACTGCAAAGTGACAGTGCTTTTGAAGCAAATGGTCATAAATAGTTTCCTGGTGAATACAAGGGATTAAAAAAATGTGCTATCATATCTAAAACTGAGACAGAAGCGTTTTTGTCATATGATGAACTCAGACTTCAGAGTTTTTAGTCCAAGTGTTATTGTTTTTTTTCTAGATGAAACATGAAAAGAATATGTAAAACTTTTATATATATACACGTGTGCGTATATATTTGTATATATATACATATGGTTTGCAGTGAGAACTGGACTGCTTAGGGGATTGGTGACACACGATAGAGCATTTTGTGTCATGGATGCCAGTTCAAATCTGTCATGTGGGAATGAGAATAATGACCCCCAATGGCTCTTGGTGACTCTCATTAGAATAGTGGTATCACAAGGGGTGTCTGTGGGTACTGCATCAGGAACCATGGCAGAGAGGGTTAGGGACAGCATGAGAAAGAGTACTGAATTTCTTTTCTTCTTGTAGGGACTATTCCTCCAAACTAGTTCATGTTAGTACATCAGTTTTATCAATTTTGAGAAATTTCCAGTCTTTCAACGTGGAAAGGATTTTTCTTTTTTCTCTTTCTCTCTCTCTCTTTTTTTTTTTTTTAATATTAGCATAATAGTTAAATAGAGCCTCATTAGAGCCTCACTTGAGGACCTCACTTCCAAACAGGAAGGATTCAAGCTTGACCTGTACATTATGGTTTAATGGATCGGTCCTCGTAACTCTGCCTGCCTTACTAAGTAATTAGTGAACATTTTTCTGCACATTTATGTGAATAGGCCTCCTAGGCAAGCCTGCCAGTAATTCTTCATGTATTCCTATCAGAGCACACAGAAGGCAAGGAAGGACCTCAGACAGAACCACCAGAGAAAGATTAGCTATGAAAAGCTATGGGAGCTATGATTAGCTATGAGAGAAGATGATACCTACTCCCCAACACTTGTACATATGGGGAATTATTTAGCCTATAAGGTTTATTTTTGCTTCTATTTTTAAGCTTTTGTCCACAGATCCAAGGGATACAAACGTGCAGTATTGATAAAAAAGAATCGATAAAATCAAAGTTCATCAGACCTGACAAAGGTCAGGCTTTTAATAAAACATTCCATATATATAAGCTATACATATATTTGTTTAGAGTTTCTATCATGGTGTCTTATTTCCGCTCAGAAGTATAGCTTGGTGGGATCTGAAGATCACCTCAAGGCACTTACACTCACTGAGTGACACTGTGGCATTCAGACCAGCCAGAAGGCAATCTAGGCAGTTATCTAAGCTTGGTAACCTCTAGAATGGCAATATGTCTGTTTATTAAGATAAATCTTGCCTGTGAGCCTCATAGTGTCATATACTGCAGACAGTTTATCATATGTTCCTTACTCTGAAGCCACACAGAGATTTCTCGTTGCCTTCTGCTGTGCCTGCACTGAGGGTACCTGCCCATATCAGATCTGGATACATAGATATCTAAAATTCTTGTCGTATTCTGGAAAAATATTAACCAGTTACTGTAGGAGACAGAGTGTGAGAGTCATTACCAGCCAATCTTCAGATACATGTAGTTTTCCCCCTGCATGTAACATTTTGGAATCTCTTTTTCTTTTTAATAATTTTTGTCTTTTTTATTGTCTATTTTTTGTCTTTTTTGAATTATTCTAATCTAGCTTTTAGTCTGAGTCTGTAGGCACAACAGAATTTTTCTGCTGCTGCTGAGACTTGAAGAAGTCCTGCTCTGGTCTGCCATCAGTTAGTTATCATCCTTCTTGCTTCCTCAGAAAAACGTACCTATGGAGTTGCTCACATGTTTCTTCCTTCTTCATTTCAGGAAAAACTCAGCTGGCTAAATGAGCTAAACAAATTAGCATTAGGAAACAATTATAAGATCAGCTGAGTTGGCAGAACAGAATGCGATAAGCTGTAGTAGTGTTACAAATACGCATTAAGGTTATAAACTTTCTTCAGGCGACACAGAGACAGATGATATTTATCTAAAAACTAGAAAGACTTGAAGAATAAGGCCAGCACCAAACTCAAGGCATTATTTTCCTATTGGCAAGACACAAGCCTTTCTCTTCTTTCTTCTACTTCCTTTCTCATAACAAACTTCCTATGCTCTCTGAAAATATTTAGCAAGAACTCATGACAATAATGTCTTTATTATGTAGTCCTGATTTATCTCTAAGCAAGTCTCTTGTGCATGGTTCTTGAAGCAAGATTTTTTGGGGAAAAAAATGTGACCATAATACACACGTAGAAGGAAATCTTCATTAAGGCTTCTCTAGGAACTCAGACTTTAGGTAGCTTCTGAATTACCAATTAATTATTTTCAGTCTTATTAAAATATTAAGAAAATTGCATAAAATGTGTGGGGTTTTTTGGAGGAGCAAAATGAACAATTTCTATTATGCAATATATTTCTGACATTGCAATAACTCTTAACTTGAAAAGAGTCAAAGCACTGTGGTAGGTTGCTATCCTTTACGCAAACTTAGAACATTTTCATCAGTAAATTCCAAAGATATTTGCTTACTTAGCAGTAATAGGAATTCCAAAACTCTCCTACAGAATTTGGAAGAAAGTATTTCCTCTTCTCTTGGGAAATTTATTGTCTCTGATAAAGAGACATTTATTGTGTCCGTCCCTTAGCATTCTCACCAGGCTCCTTTTTAGCTTCTTGTATTCACCTTTCCAGCTCCAGCCACCATTCTGCAGATAGGTTATTATAAACACAATTTCTTTGTTAAGTTACCAATCATTTCATTGCTTCAGACTTTCAGTTTCCTTTCTCATTCACCTTCCCTTCTCTCAGTTAGCTCCACACCCAGTGCTCTGTCCAAATTTTCTACTGTGTGAGTGCAAGTACAAAACTCCTATTTCAGTTCTTGAGATATTTCAGTATGCTGCTCCTAATCTTTTGTTATCTTTGAATAGCCAATCTCACTATTAAGTCAAATTTGTGATCTATCCTAGGTTTTTTATTATTATTTAAATAACACACATGCAGAAGCAAAATGTATGATCAGCCTCCTGACTAGTGGTTCTATCTCATAGCCCTTTATCATTTGGAGAATCCAGGATGTGACACTTCTGCATTTTAAAAATTTACCACCAGCCCATGCTAGTTGCAGCTAGCAAGTAGTAGGTGCTTGCTCTTAGAGTTCAAAAGTTTAGTTTTGGACATGCACCTACCACCTGCTTACACACACAGACATGCAGTTATCTGTAGCCTTGTTATCATTTACAGTTTAAGGATTTTTTTTGCTATTGCTACAGAGAGTATATTAAGTCTCTGAATAATCACTAAGTTTTCAAAATTTGGAAAGAACTTCCTGACGACAGCAATATTCATTTCTCCACTGTGAGAGCACTTTCCTATTAAATGAAATTTCTTTGTGTTAAAGCAAGAAAAACTTCAAAATAAAAAGTTTCCTATAATCTTTTAAGATAGGCAAAATATCATGTTCTTCTGTCTCTGCAGTGTCTTTTTTGGAAACATAAGAACTGCTGGGCTGATATTAAAGCAGTTCAATAATGGCAAGGTCATACAAAAAGGAGAATGGTAGTATTGAGTAACCCTAATAATAGATGTTTATAATGTGTCAGTCTTTATTCCTCAGAGTGAAAATAAGGTAAGAAAAGGTTCCCGGTGGAAATAATACAAACTTGAGGTATAAGGGAGGATCCTCTTAATAATGGTGGTCACTGTACCTCACAGTACTTCTCATGATTAGCACTTTCCAAGTTCCTTTAATTGTCTGTGATTCCATGCATTTGGTCACTAATTGTCATAGTTTCTGATATTCTAAAATGTTTGGTTAGAAATTTTTCCTGATCCAGTAGCTGAGACATTTCAATAATGTATTTTACAAATAACTATCTTGATGTTGAAAGCATGATTTGGTCAAAGACCTCAGATAACACAAAATATCACACAAAATGTGGAAAAAAATAGCTGAGTTCTCTAGTCTGCAAATATTAGTGGGCAACTAGCTCTCTTTTTCCCTCACAGGTCATTTCCATGTTCATAACTGACCAAGCCCAATGAGGGAAAGGATATTGTAGAGTGGATTGAAGGAGACTTTCAGTTTTATTTGATTATGGTATTGTTAATTCCAGCTCTAACAGGCACAAGCTAATATAAACTTGTTTTTTTCCCTCTTGAAGGAAAAAAAAATATATATGATTTTTTATTGTCAGTGGACAGTAAATGGTTTCCATATTTAGAAAATTTGTCTTTTAATACTTATGCTGGCAATAGTCCTAGCTGTGTTTGAGATAACCCAGATCTTAATGATTGCAGTTTGATGAATCAGAGGTATTTGCATTTCGTTATTGCTGAATACCTCAATATCTTCTGTTTCCAGCGACCATCTCTTCCAATATTACAACTGAATGTGTCTTGCTAAGACCGTAGCTTCTAATCATGTACAGACCGAGTTTTTCTCACGCATTACATGTTACAATCATTATATTTTTAAGTTTTCTTAAGAACTCCTCAGAAAGGAACATGTTAAAGATTTCTTTCCTCACATTAATTAGTCAGTATAGAGCTTTTTCAGTGTCTATTTGTGTACAGGTCACCTGCCAGAATCTTTTCCAACAGGTTTCTGTGAACTGCCAAATAGAAATTTATTTCTATATATTTCTTACATGCTAATTTAATTAGAATTAATTAGAAACCTCAGAATTTCTCACTCTGAAGTTTTTAATACATCAGAATGAGCCTAATGTTTCAAACTTGGTATGAGACTTTTGCAAATGCTGAAAGGTTTCTTTACTGGCATTAATGTCCATATCTTATGGAATGATTGATTGATGGATGAACATGAGCTATTTAATATGGTTAACAGAATTTGTACATGGCAAAATTAGTCATGAAGGTATTCACACTAGGAATTCTGTCTGAATCAGACAAAGATTACCAGTACTTTATATATTATGCAATCATCAGAACTTTGTCATTCCACAAATATGTCATGAGAGTATTAACATTTGAAGAGTGTTTTACCCATATTAATTTCCCCTCCTAGAGAGATATGTAGGTTTTAGGTCAAGTGTTATGTTAGCTCCTGCACAGAAAAGAAATTACTTACTTAATTATCGTTTTGTTTCAACTCTTGAGTATGCATAAACAACACTCAAAAAGAATCCATATCTTTCCAAAGATTTAAAAGATGGTCCTGAATTACCTGGAAAGGAAGCACAGTCAGCCAATAAAGTGTATTTGAATAGGATGCCCTCAGAAGATATGCAATTGCAATATGCAATTGCAATATGCAATTGCAATGCATTGCAATGCTTCTAATTGTTTCTTGCTGTACAATAACTTCTGCCAAGAAAGCTGGTAGAGCCAAATAGGTAATGTGGTTTTGGTGAAGACAGCCAGTGAGTCAGCCTCTCTTTCTAGAAAACAGTCAGTCAGAGAAAGGACGGATGTCAGGTGGAGAGTTCCTTAGGCTGTCTGGTAACCTGCATATTACTGCTGAGTAAAAATCAACAGTAGCTTCAAAAACCACTTGAATTGCTGATGGACATTGATTAAATGCGTTTGGGAGTCTAGAAGCTTAAAGGACTAGTGCACAACAGACTGCTTTTGCCTAAGAAAACATGAAAGAAAACCCTGCTTTTAAATTATGTAGATGATCTAATCGTTCTCTAAAAAAATTATATCTTTAAGAAAAACTTTGCACTAATTATACTACTAATTGCCAGATTATTTTATCATCTGCAGTAGCAGATTCATTGTGCAGTTTGGAAAGGAAGTGCACGACATGCAACAGTGTGAGTAAACCCATCATCATATAAGCTTCAAATAACTCCCTACTCCCAAAATAGTTCTATAAATGGATATCTGTATTGCTTGAGGAGTGACTCACAAAACCTGAAGGCAGGCTGTAATCAAGAATATTGCAGAGCTCAGTATGAAACAGAATGGTTTAATCATTTATGAGTTGTAGCAATGTTGGAGCAGTTCAGTAGCTCTAAAAGCAAAAGCTTCACTTAGATTTAAATAAGACTGAAATATGGACAGTGAAACAAAAAGACAAAAAGTCAGGTTGTGTGTGTGTGTGTCTGTTTCTTTATTTTTTATTTATTTATTTTTAATCCAGCTAACACAGTGGTCTTTGTGTTATGGAAAGCATGTTTGATCAGTGAGAACATGTTTTAATGCCTTGAGGTGTAAAAGATGTTTTTCAGACAGACACAAGAGAAGGAGGATGATAATTTGGACAAGATGTTTCTAAAGGACCAACTACCAGCAAAGTAATCAGCTGCTGGGCAGAGAAAACACTAGGAGAGGAATGACGCAAAGCAAAGTGACAATATCAGCGGAAGGCAGCAGAGCTGGAGGACATTCTGCGTTACACTGTGCCATTCTGCCAGTGATATGTTGACAAAGATATTATCATATTACAATTTGATACAAAGCAAAATAATCATATTGTACTTATTTGAATGCTTAAGCCAATTATAGATCTGTGATTATGCAAACTATTAATATATCTGCACTAGCGATTACTTAATCAACATCGGATTATCAATCTGAGGCTAAAACTCAGATTGTAACAAATAAATGCAATGCAAATAAATTCAATAGGAAGTTTATTAAAAGTAGCCTCTATCAGTTTATAAATTACTTAATTCATAATATAAGCACAGTACACTAAAATATTAAGAGAAATATAAAAAACTGAAAAATAAAACTACCATTGGAGGTTGACATGCAACTGCATATATCAACAAGAAATTCCAAATCTGATTAACGTAAAAACAAGAGGAGTTTAGTCTTTGCTTTAAAACTGTATTAATTCAAACATCTCCATCAACAGTTGAACAATATATGCATGATGTCTAATTTTTAATGAAAATGACATGATCTGCATGCATGGTCAACATAAAAGACAATTTAGCCCTTTATGTTTATAAGAACACAGAATCACTGGCTGTGGGTGACAGCTAATTTCCTCTAGTCTCTTTATGCCCTGCAGCTATTAATGCATGCTGATCTTCAAGTATTATTGGAAAAAATTAAGCACAAACATAAAAAGAACAAAAAGAAAGCCATCAATTTTAGGCTAATTTCAACAAAATAATTTGAAATGCACTACTACAGTTGAAGAATATATAACATAATGCTGGACTAACAATTTTCTATGAAAAACAGCCTGATATCACACACACACACAAAAATGTTATGAAGTACAGATGTTCTCTTATATTAGGAAAATAAAGTTCTCTTTTAGCATATTTAAACAAACCATATGGGATTCATTTTAGTCATTTCAATGCTTTTTTAGATATTTCTTGAACAAATACTTAAGGAGTACGATACGGATGTAAAAAAGTCTCTAATGTACTTTTATTCTTTGGTATTAAAAGGTACAAGGTAATAATTTAGGAACTGAATACTGAATGGATTAACTAGAAACCAAAGACTAGTAAAATAGGAGGGGAAAAAAAAACAAAACAAAACAGAACTTCTTGGTTTTACAGACATTGCCAAATAATTCCTTTTTTTTTGTCCTTGCAGTTAAATGAGGGAGCTCTATTTCACATATAAGCTCATTCATTTTTTTCTTTCAAATAATCTATGCTTTTCTCTAGTTGTGAAAAAGCATCTTTGTATCCAGTCCGATTTGTTCATTCGCTGGTTGTTCCAAATTCCTCCTTACTAGAGGTTCTTTCTTTCCCTTTGGAGTGTCATTATAAAGATGCAGGATGCAAACATTGCTAAGCTATAATTAAAAGACATAGTCTTGAAGAAGTCAAAATCATCTCTTGTTTGTCTTTGCATATTCTAAGACATATATTTCTGTTTCGACTGTCTACCTGTAGTTCAGTCTATTGATGCTGAATTTGAGTTTGAAATTATGAGTTATGAATTTTCTATCTAGAATATCTATCTATCTATCTATCTATCTATCTATCTATCTATCTATCTATCTATCTATATTATGCTATCTAGAAATGTATCCTGGAAACAGACATGAATTACATGTATTTTGTGCCACATATTTTCATGGAACCACAGAAGAATAAATACAACTTCCTTTGAAAAAGTTCCAGGGTTCAAGCTGCTTTTATGCCTCAACTCAGCCTTTTCTTTTCCTGAAGGAATTTCCAAACATGGTGTTGCAAACACTAGGATGTAAAGATTTGATTTTTGGAGGTGTGTGTCACCCACTAGTCAAACACAACCAAGTTAAGGAGAAGCATATGGTTTTCAGCAATTCTGGCAATGAGTTTCTAATGCATCTGACTATTTATATTTGCTTACACAACCGACTCCTTGATCAAAAATGCAGACACAGTCAGTTTTAAGAGGAAAATCAGGCCTGTCCAAAAGGCTTCCGCTGATTCAGTCAGGTCCACTGCGATATAATGTAATACATTAAAAACTGATGCATTGTAAACTGTGTATTATCTATTCCATATACTAAAATCTTTTTTTTAAATAACTTACAGTATATTATTTCTTACTTTTGTTTCTAAAATATAGCTATTTCATATATATTTCCATATATATTCATATGTATATTCCATATATATTTCATATATATTTCAAAGAAATCCTTTTTTTCCTATAAAGACACATTATACAACTTCTAAATGCTTAATATTTTCTTATTTACAAATCAAAAAGGAACTACCCATTGATTATTGTAGTTTCCAGTCTTTTCTGTGCCTCGTTGGTGTGGCACTTCACAATTACAGCATGGAGTGATTTTATTCATGAGAATGATGCCATATAACAATATGTTGTAAACTCTGTAGACAATTTTAAAATCCTGGAATGTCTAATATACTGAGTTTGAGGGGACTACCAGAGTGATCTTTTCCACATTAGGGATGAAAAGTGCTCAGGATTTCACTGTAGAAACTCCAGAAGCATGGGATTGGATGGTTTATAAAATTAGTAACAAGATACAGATCTTTGCTTCCAAATCCAGACAAATTAATTGCACCCAAAAGTTGTCCTTATCAAATGGCTTGCTAGGGTGCAAGTGAAAATAGTGTTGTTTTCAGTATTTTTCCTAGTCAATAGCTGTCCGTTACCATACAATTGGTGTTAATTGGCATTTTGGACAAAATGATCTGATGACTGAATTACCCTCTGGTCCTCTAGAACAAATTTGGTAATTTGCTGATAGAAGCAAATGAGCTGCAGAAACTTTCTACTTCCTCTACTATATCAACTATAGATACAGGAAAGCGGAAGCTTGTTCACACCATGCATGTGAACTTGACTCCTTTTCCTGGTAATGAATAACTGAAAACAATCAAACAAACAAAGCAAACAAACATATGAGCCAGAAAACAAGAACTTCACAAGGATTTTTGAGTTGTAAATACAGAAAGCCAGATTGGGTATACTCAGGATTATATCAACATTAGCAGAACCGCAGTCTAAAATATGTATATGTTTAACATGAATCTGTATTGTATTCAGTTGGATTGGATCAATACTGACATATGTGAATAATTCCCATTAACTTCCCTTAGAATTATTTCTGCTTGTCTGAGAGAAGAGCATGTCTTCCATAAAGTAAATAACAACACAGTAATGTGCATAAGCATCAAGCTTGGGGATGTGTGTAGATATACACACAACGATTTGGAAGATTCAGTAATTCCCTGGAAGATGGATGAGCTCCTACAACTGCAATATTGCATGTTGAATGATTTCATTACTAAAAAACATTTTCTTGCTTTAAAAAATACTTGACACATCTTTTTTTTCAGCTTAATTTAAGGTGAAACTTCACTTGTTTCCTCAGATTATCAATGTGTCTAATATATATAATCTTAAATAGGTAACAGTATAGATTTCTGTGGGTTTGATACTTTAACAGTCATTCAAATTACTGGATTTAACATTGTCATTAGTGCTAATTATGATCCATTTTGCTACATGAGGAAATTGAAATAGAACACGATGAATCACACCTTTGCAACGACATGACATAGTCTATTGGCAAAAAACACACTATATAGTTTAAATTAGTTTAATTTTTATTCCTTGCACTAATCCTCAACATTTCAATCAACTTAATAGTAATAATTTTGGCTCAGCCCACCTATTTCCAAAAATAAATATGTATATTAAACCCATATAATCACATTTGAAGAAACAGTTATAGAATGTGCATGTAACCATGCTGGTCAGGAAAGGGCAGTTTTCTCTCTCATTTCAGTTAACACATTTTATTGAAAAATTAAATACTGAAATGATATCCTTATTCTGTCACTTCTTTTTGTATCTTGGCTCTGCTGTCTTGATTGCCAAGGTAATTTAAAAAAAAAATTAAACCTTAGCACTATGGCCCTATACCAAAAATATATTGCTGTGCATTCAATTGCAGTATTTCTCCTGAGGCCAAAACATTATTTTCACAAAGAATAATGCTATGCAAAATAACAGGAAACATACTGTGAATAATGTCTTACATATGAAACCCTTGGTACTGTTACTAAAACATTGGTTATGTGCATGCAAAATTAAATGGCCATGAAGAAGAGACAACATAATAGTTTGTGGATTTATAATGAATTAGCTAATAGTTTTTTTATTTTATTTTAAACACTAATATTCCTATTTAAAAAAAAATCTAAAATTATTCAATATATACCTACTGTTGCACATGGCAGAAAGTGCTTTAAAAAAACAAAAGCTTAAATGGAGAAAAGGTGATGGACAAACATACCAACATGATGGGGATTCTCCAGTGTACTTGAAGTAATTCCAAGATCAGAGTAGACACAAATGATTAGCTATTAGTTTGGTCTGCCTTAAAAAATACAAGAAAATATTCCTCATCCGGAAATGACTACCTCTGCTATACTCTGGAGCATTTTGCTGATGCTGCACAGCTTTCTGAAATGCCAGTTTGAAATTCCAGGACTCCAAACTCTACTGCTTCCTTGCAGAAGCCCAAGTTCTGACTAAGAGATTGGCATCACATGCTGGTTTGCTGGACACTATAACTCTTCAAGAAATGCAGTCAGTGATCACTCCTGAAAACATGATCAGTCCTTCCTACTGCCAAGACTCACCATTCCTGTCATGCCTTTTAGCCAGAAATAACACAGCTTCGTGGTGTCTGCAAGTTCTTTTTCTGCAGGCTTAGCTAGGTGGTCAGAGAAAACCTAACAACAATCTCTTTTTCAGCCTTTTAAGACAATTCTTGAATTAGCTAGGTAATTGAATATTCAAAGGCATGTGTTTATCCCACAGGGCAATTTAGTTCACTGCCTAAGCAACTCTGTGTGAAAATTTCACCAAGTCCTCTCAAACTCTGTAGGCACTGCTGTTTCTGATACATGATCTGAGGGTGTCTGTGATTACCTTCCAGTGAGAACCTTGGTATGAATAGTCAAACTACACCTGGACAATATATAATCAAAAAGCTACCTTGTGTTGACTCTCAGTTCACATTGATATGTGCTGTTTTTCATACGTTCGTTTCTCACTAGTCACACTAAAATGATTACATAGTCACAGGTTTTTTCTTCATTGCAAAAACCAAAACAGTTATTTACTTGATATATATCAAACAAAAAACTTTCTGGAAAAAAAACAGTGTCATAATTTCCAGAAACATCACTGTGGAAAAGCTCAGAAATATGCTCCCTTAAACATGCTGATTTTGTACCTTTTACATCTCCTAAGTATTTCTTTACCATATTGGTTCATGCCTTGGGTATGATTCTTACTGCCTGCAGAAATCACTTCTGACAACCTTCATCATCTTTAACTGCAATGTCACCATGGTTATGGTGCTATCATAATCTAATATACAGTCATTATAACCAAGAACAATTTTAACAAACAACTCAAACATTCTAGCTAATCTATCTGAATTTTCACAGGCAGATAAGGTTTCAATATCTTTTCTGTTCAAGCAGGTGATTTCTATAGTTGAATATGCTCATAGTGCAGCCTACTTTTCCAACAAAACATTTTGGGCATAAATGTTTACTATAGTGAATATTTCTATGGTGCTCAAACCTTGAGAAGGTCAGTAATTGTACAATAATATTAATAATAACTAAAACAACAACAACAGCAAGAGAAAAACAGTTTTAAGTAGATTCTGGAAAGATCTTATGCTTGTGCATCTTTGTTTTGCAAACGACCTCTCACTTTCTGGTTCTCTAGAATCTCAAAGATACAAGATCATTCACCAAAGATGAGGTCATTCTTGAAGTGCAAAGACATAAGATGTGTCATGCTTAGTCACAGAAATATCACTCACAAAAATACTTCCAACAATCAAGAATCCCTGTACAACAGGAGGTCACAGGGAGTTTGCGTGAACAAAGGCAAAGCTAGTGCTATTCAGACTGGTACTACAATTCTGATCTGTTTTCAAAAGCCCAAAGTCAGACTGTTCAGAAGTAAAACCAATATATTTCCCTCTGGTTCATTGCCTGCATTGCACGACAACACTGGTGCAGTGATGAGATATGGAAATCTTCCCAAATGGATATCATGACCCCTTGCATGGAATACTTTTACATTGGGCGATCTGAATATGTGTAATTCCGAGCAGAATGTACTTTGTATATCCTGTACTTCATGTATGTTTCAATCTTGATGCTGTAAATCAGAAATGGGCCCTGAAACAAAGGTTACATTAATCATTGCACATCAAGGAGGTAAAACTGCATAAGTTGTCTATTTTAACTCAAAGTTCAATGATGCCAAAACACAGATGAGATATAGGACACCCTTACTTGATTATCTTGCCTTCCTAGGCAAGTCAATGCTGCAATGATAAGGTGGTAAGGGTAAAAGACTTCTGTCTCTTCTATTTAGCAGTAAATACCCTACTGAGTACATCATCATTGGAAATTTACTTAGGGCATGAAAAAGCAATACTGTAGTAGAAGGCTTTGAAAATGTCTTAATATTTGGTGGATGAACTTTCTCTACCAAACATCAATTCAAATTTCTAGAGGCAGAAGAGGAATATATCCTCTCTAGAAACTGGAAAGAAAATTACTAGAAAGCAGAAAGCTCAAGATGATGAATGATACATGAAGAAAGATTTTCCTAAATTTAATTAGAAGTGATTTTATTAATTAATTAGAATTAATATGTAATTAATTAATTACATTTCCCCTTGTCTTCCGAATTTCGCACATCTTACACCTAGATGCGGTAGGTCCTCTGTTCAACACACTCACTTCTGTGAATTCCTATTTACAAATGCCAACTAGCTTCAGGTATTGTGGAAGTTAGATTTCAGTAGATCACATAGCCTTTAAAATTTATGTGATTATAAAAATGGAAAACACATTTATAAGGTAAACAGAAAAGTTTAGATTCAGAGGGTACCTGACTGTAACCTATTTGCATGGTTTCTTTCAAATTCTGCTTGATGGTGGAAGTCAAGAAGACATTTCAGGTGCATCCTGCCCAACTGCAGAGTTTCACATGGAACCTTTTTCAAGTGTTATCCTGTAGTAGGAGACATTGCATCCTGGAAACCACCTTTCAGACTTCACCATTAATGATAATGTGAATGGGGGAAGTTTTGTCTAGTTATCCAGAATTCCTTTGCCTCTTTGACAAGACACCCTCTCCCTTTGCTTTTGCTCAAGATGGAATATCTTTCTCTTAGAAGTCCATCCTCAGAACTTTTCCAAGAGCAATGTGACTATAACAACACAGCAGTCCTCTTCTGCAGAAGGCTCTTATGACCTTGACACCTCCATCTTTTGCATACTGTTATTTTACTTCCTCTCTGGAGTTTTGGACTACAAAATCCAAGTGATACCTCTACCATCTCAGGGTTAGGATCTTATTCTGCTTTAAATTCACATATCTCTTGGAGCTTAACAGGACTTCCAGAAGCTTACATTTTCTAGCTTCTTGCTATGTAATATGGATGATGCATTGTAAAAATATTCACTATATGAATAGAACATCTAACTTGTGACCAGTATCTTGGGTTTTGTTCTCCACAGAGACAAGACATGACATTAAAAATACAGATTGCAAATACAATATTTATACACTTATTTCAAACTTGGCACTTGCTTTCTCATTTTCTTCAATATCAGTGTTTTTCATATCCACCCATGCAAATGTATCCTTAGTCCTATTTTTATTTTTGTCTCATTTGTTCTGATTTTTGATCATCATAATAATCATGCGTCTATCACAATTCACATAGCTTTCTCTTGAGATTTAAAGTGAAATTATAAACTTCACTTAAAATTATATTTCCTTTGAACACCAGAACAAATCAAAGGGATTTAATTTGGGGACATGAAGGGTCTCTGTTCTGTGAGAGGATTAAAGAGCTTAGTTGACTTAGTCTAGTAAAACTGTATGACTATTTATTCTTTTCATGGTGAAAAAAATGCTGTGGTCAGAAGAGCTATTTATGCTAACAGACAATGCAATCATAAGAACAAAAATGCTATAAACTAGCCAAGAATGTATTTACATTAGACACAAGCAATGTGTTTGTAACCTCCTGCATATCTGCAACCTCATATATAGATAGATAGATAGATAGATAGATAGATAGATAGATAGATAGATAGATATAGCAATATATCTAGCATAAAGGATCGACACACCTGAGTAGCACTGCTGCTTTTAATATCGAACCCAACAGGCCTGACATGATAGCAATGGGGCGAATATGCCATGGATCAAAGCAAAACCAGAAAATATTCCTCAAAGGTGCATTGGTATATTTCAGTTTAAATAATAAAAAGTGCAACCTAAGAAAATATGGAACCTCCATTGACACATGATGAAAGGAGAAAAAGGGAATTATGATGCCCTAATTATACTCAAAAGTAATCAGATTGGTATTTCTTTGTGTTTGGGGAATCATTTTTCACACATGTTGGACTTCATAATCATATGACAACTCCCTACCAGAATTTAGATGGGAAAGAAATGTGTTGGCCAACATGACTGACAATGATAGACAGTCACTGCTGGCAAGGGCCCAGAGCTGATGACCTAGCAGACACCTTCCTGACCTTGGCCTGACCCTACTGATCAAGATGAGTTTCAGCCAACATCAGACCAGTGCTCATGAAACATGTCAGATGATAGAAAAGAAAGAAGAATTTTCCTACTTATTTAAAGAACAATAGTATCATGGACATTTGCATGCAGCCTCTAAACAGCATGAAACCATTGCCTGGATAGACTGTCTCTGAATACAACAGGCTGATTCTCTCTTCTTGTTCATTCAGCAGTGTCTTTGGCATTGCTGCTCTGACTGAACCAACAGATATCAATGAACACCATTTGTGAAACAAGATGTCTGTCTAAAATGTATACTTCTCGACAACTGCAGAATTATGCTTGCTTTTTTTTTTTATAAGTTCAGTCTAAATGCATGTCTATTTATATAACTTTAATTTTTTTAGAGTTGCTCCTTTGGAGGTATTGCATGCCAGTTAGTTATCCAAAGAGATTTTCACTGTCAAACTATAAACCATTTAAAGAAACATTTCTAAAGTAAATACTTACAGATTCCTGAATCTAATGCTAGTATTTGCTACAGATATTATAACCAAGAGGAAACAATCTTCTTTTCTAGTAGATACTAATTAAGCTGTAGTGTCTATGATATAGTAAACATTAGGGACTTTTTTTCCTTCTTTTGTTTAAATCTTAACATGCAGATTATGATGAGGCAATTTAGTTCACAATCTCCTGGTCATTTTCTTATCCTTATCATGCAAAGTATTAAGATATTTCATTATTTTCAGTCTGAAACTTTAGCAGGGAAGTTGCTGAAATTACCTCTAAATTTATACTCGAGTTACTCATTATTTCAAACATCTTGGTCTGAATCAATATCAGTAATGATTCATTCTTTTGATTAAGAAGTGACTCCATCTGTAGATGTCAGATAATTACTGAGATGACCTATAATGAGAACATTTCACAACTCTCTGACTTAAATTTCTTATTCCCTCAACAGCATAATGACTTCCTCCCAGATCTTTTTATAGTGTGTCTATGCTCCTGGGGTTTCTTTTCATGATCAGTCACTATCAGTGGTTGCTTCTATCATCTTTTTTTAGACAAAGAAAGATAGTGGCTCCATACAACAAGAACTGTGCTTTGTCTAGGATTACATTTTATTTTTTTTTTTCCTGCATATTTCCAAATTTTGTTCTAAAAGCTCTGTTCCACCAGTGAGTATTCAAAGCTGACATGGGCTGTAATGTTAAAAGATGATACAGATACTCTTTGTTATTCATTTAAGTAGTCTTAGGGGAATCAATGTGTTTTTAAATATAAAATATTAAGATTAGAAATGCAAGATATTCTTTTGATCCCAACAGTTGGGAATAGTATATTTAAAAGTTTGTAAGAAGAAATGATAACTTTCACGGAGAGGCTTACAGCAGTACTTGAAATTCATTGCTATAGCAAAACACAAAGAGTGCTTTGTAGTTAACTCATAAATTCTATGTTACTTCTTTTGATTCGTTTGTGAACCATTTCTAGGGAATAGAAAAATTACATCAACATCATACATCCCTTTTGACTCAACAAGCTGCATTTTTTTACTCATATGTATTCACTAACACTTAATAGCTTTCTAATATAATCATGTAAATAGATGAATATCTGCTTTTACTAACATACTCTTGACTGTAGTGCACCCCTCACCATCTTTACCTGTTGGTTTGACAAACGAACTGATTCAATTTTGGCCTTTAAATTTGTTTGCATGTCAACCAGGCTGCCAGCTTCTCTGCCAAGGCACTCTCCTATGCATTCATAATGCAAACAAAATAACTGACTTTTTAATTTTTTGTTTTTTGCTAAAACTGCAAACCAAAAGGTCAAATATATGCAAAATGGTTTAAATACAACTATTCAGGCAAACAGTATCAAGAAATATACTCCCTAGTGACCATTGCATTTCTTTCTGAGTGAAAGAAACTTCAAGCCCATTAATTACTACCACTTCATTCTTTTTCGAAGATTTACATTCCTGTGATGTGACTCTGCTTAAACAGTTGGAAATAATGAAGACTAAAATGGCAAGCTTATTTGCCAGCTTCATTTTATAGTAAAGAGAAAGAAACTTTGTCTAACAATAGACCTTCAGTACAGTAGGTCAAAAACCCCAGGTACATTTCTGTGACAAAATACTTTAATACAGCACATTTACTGCATCAGTAAACATCAGGTTTATTAGTATCAAAAATTAAATCACATATTGAATGTGTATATCAATTTTAGACCCTGCATTAAAAATACATGCTTGAATGAGAACAGCAAGAACACTAATGAATGAAACCCTTCTAAGTTAAGAGACCTGGTCCCACTGGGTTGGGAAAGAAATCAGAACGGTGGTGGCAGTCACTTCCATAATGGCTTTTATTTGTGTATATGTGTGCATGTGCTTTTGATGGCAGGAAGAAAACAAAACAAAGATGATCAAGGAGGAATGAATGACCCAGAAAAAAAAATCAGTAACTTCACTGGAATAATAAAAAGCAGGAAATGCTCAACAATAAAAATAAAGCTTCCTCACACTGATGTCACAAACTGCTGAGTCCCCAGCTGCATATTTCTTTTGTGTCCCTCCCCCCATCAGAAATGTCTTATCCCATTTTTTACTCTTAAACCTGATACCAGTGTCATAATCTCAAGTATAGCAAACGATATGAGTCAGAATCACAAAGAAGCACAGAATTGTTGTGGAAAGGACCTCTAGAGATCATCTAGTCCAACGCCCCTGCTCAAGTAGGGAAACCTAGAGCATGTAGTACAATTTGACAGTTTTGCCCAACTTACTTGTGTTCCCACCCAGGGTCACATCCAGGTGGGTTTTGGAGATCTCCAGAGAAGGAGACTCCACAACCTCTCTGAGCAGCCTGTTCCAGGGCTCTGTCACCCTCACAGGAAAGAAGTTCTTCTTCACATGGAGATGGAACTTCCTGGTGTTTCAACTTGTACCCATTACTCCTTGTTCTGTCACTGGTCACCACCAGGAAGAGTATGGCCACATCTTCTTTACATTCTCCCATCAGGTACTTGTACATATTGATTAGATCCCCTCTCAATCTTCTCTTCTCCAGGCTAAATAATCTCACATAGCTCCCTTAGTCTTTCCTCATAAGACAGATGCTCCAGTCCCTTAATCATCTTCGCTGGTCTATGCTAGACCCTCTCTAGAAGCTCCACGTCCCTCTTGTACTGGGGGAGCCCAGAACTGTACCCAATACTCCAGGTGCAGCCTCACCAGAGCTGAGCAGAGGGGCAGGTTCCTCTCCCTCGACCTCCTGGCAATGCTCCTCCTGATGCAGACCAGTATCTCATTGGCCTTCTTGGCCACAAGGGCACATTGCTGTCTTATGTTGTCAGTCAGGACTCCCAAATCCTTCTCCACAGAGCTGCTTTCCGGCAGGTCAACCCCTCATCTGTACTGGTACCTGGGGTTATTTCTTCCTAGGTGCAGGACCCTGCACTTGTCTTTGATGAATCTCATGAGGTTCCTCTCTGCCCAACTCTCCAGCCTGTCTAGGTCTCTCTGAATGGCAGCACAGCCCTTGGGAGTGTTGGCCACTCCATCCAATTTTGTATCATCTGCAAAGTTGCTGAGGGTGCACTCTGTTCCCTCATCCAAGTCATTGATGAGCAAGTTGAACAGCACTGGGCCCAGTACCGATCCCTGTGGGACACCACTGGCATAGGTCTCCAACTAGACTTGGCATCGTTTATCATGACCCTCTGAGCTCTGCCATCCAGTCAGTTCTCAATCCATCTCACTGTCCACTCCAACACGCACTTCCTGAGCTTCCCCATGCGGATGTTATAGGAAATGGTGTTGAAAGCCTTGCTGAAGTCAAGGTAGACAACATCCACAGCCCTCCCATCATCCATCCAACCAGTCACCCTTTTGTAGAAGGCTATCAATCATATTGGTCAGACATGACTTCCCCTTGGTGAATCCTTCCCTAGCATGCCTAGAGATGGTCTCTATGAGGAGCTGCTCCATCACCTTTCCAGGATTGGAAGTGAGGCTTACCAGCCTGTAGTTTCCTGGGTCCTCCCTCTTTCCTTTTTTGAAGACTGGAAAGCAGGTATTAAAATATATGATTTAGACAAAATAGATTAGATAAATAGCTCAGACATAGATAGACGTAGTCTTCATAAAAATAGGTTTAAAATAATAACTGGAAGTTTCCAGAAAATGCTTCATTTTCTTTCTGGATAATGTTGAGGTGTAATGTTGTGTGAAAAAGAACATCCAATCAAATACAATGCTATTCTTGATTAATCCATTTCCATTGTATAGAAACTGCTTGTACCTTTCAGAAGTATCCCCATGAGTTTTGATTTGTATTGCACTAGTTAAGAAGAAATTCTTAACTTTCAAGATAAAAATCACTCTTGAAGAGTTTCTCATATATCTCTGTCATTATAGAGTGTAGTAATTGTTAACAACATTAATTGGGTTCATTTCTCTTAAGATTTGCTTATTTGAAATTGACCTACATTTGATCAAAAGATCAGCATTAAGAAATTTTACCATAAGATATTTTGCAAATCTGGCAAATCAATTGCACAGGTATTTGGAACTCTCAGAAACAGTTGAGTACTTTTCAGCCTTTTTATGGAAAAAATGTTTAAATTGAAGATATGAATTCCATCAGTTTTCTCCCATGAAAGAATGTCTTTGCCATTGTAGCAGTAATATTTTTCTGCAGTATGTTTTGCCACAAGCCTTTACAGTTGAAGTACATTATCAGGTGCTGCACAATGTGTGCTACTAAAAGATAAATAGCATATGGTGTGGAAAGAGTTAAGATTGCACTGCCACAAATGTTGATCCATTTTAGCCTACTTTATAAAAACATCTTCCATGAATCTGTTGGGCAGATGATACAAAATATAATTTTCCCATATCTCCCTGACCTTCTGTAATAACCAAGGAATGCCAGATTTCTCTCTAATTTCTGCACACTGAGGGTTAAGGTAATTATTTAATGGAAATCACTATGCATGCATACAATATTCTCAAGAAGCACTAGCAGCTTTAGCAAAATAAATCTGACTTTCCTAGAACAGTGGGAGACCCAGCAGTAACTCATAAACAAAAACCTCACCAACTTGCATCTTTCTGTGAGGTACTGCTGAGAACATACTGCTGGTGTTCTCCAGACAAGGATGGCAATTCTACTTGACAATGACAATCAGCTTTTGGTAAATAAAAAGAAACTGGTTTTGGAGTGAGGCAAATAAAAAACATTTTTGGATTAAAAACAAAATGGACCACACTTCACTAAGAAATCCAAACAAAAGTTGTAAATTATCCCTTCTAAAAATGTTCTTCTACAAATAGTCCATTAATATTACTAGGCAAGCTCCATTTGTCTTCATGCAATAACTGTAAGGTTCTCAGATTGCTTTCTCACGCACTTTTAAACAGCTCACCTGGCCTTCCACCCATTTGTTCATCTCTGCAATGACTTAATGTACAAAGCTCCAGATCAAAATAAATTATATTGAAGAGACGATAACTTGACACTGAAATGCTTCCTCCTTTCCAAAAGTGAGTCATTTCTCGTTTCATTAAATTTCAGATGGGTAAGACTTATCTATAACTTTCTTTATACGTAACAAGGGATAGTTTAAGGCTTAAATCTCTGGGCTTGAAGGGCTTGATGTAGAAATTTAGTATCTTAAGAAAATGTATTTCCCAACTTTCAGTGAGATCTACCATATCTTTCTAAAGTTGACAAAGTTAAATATACTAGACTGAGAGAATATTATAACTATTATAATATTATAAACTAGAATATCCATATAGGTCTTTTTTAGTTATTCACAATTTTTTTTCAGAACTTTGTATATTCATCAAATGTAAGAAATACAAGAAATAGTCTTGATAAGAGTTTGTTTACAACATAGGTGACAAAGATATGAATAAAATACCGACCTTCCCACTTTAAACTTCCATACTTACAATTAATTCTTTTAATTTTAACAGAGAAATTGTATAGTTAAAATAGAAGAACTGGTGTTCCTAGAAGTAATTTCTAGATAATAATCTGTGCTAGGATGTGGAAAAAAATGGGGAAAAAGAAAAAAAGAAAAGTTTTTTAAAAGCTTGTTCTGAATAGCTTTTGAAATAGAGAACTTTTTTTTCCCCTCCCTACAATATTTAATGTAGCCAGGTAAGAACATATGGAACAATCTTGTGCTTTCAGAAGGATTTCAAATCTTCTGAGTATTTCAAATACTGAGTATTATAAGAATATTATCTGGTGAAGCTCTTTTTAAACTGCAATCTGTTTGTCCCCTTTTTTCATTTCTTGTTTTTACTTTGTTTTTTTCTTTTTTTCTTTTTCTTTTTCTTTAAAAAAGACTTTGGCCCTTTTAAACTTCTAATGCATGGATTGCTGTCTTTGTAGTTTTTAGACACTACCAGGCAAAGCCATTATCACAGTAAAGCCCAGTGGGAATTAAGGAGAACAAGAGGGAGGAAATATGCATTGCTTTTCCGCAGTGAACCAGAAAATATTTTAGAATTACTTCCTGTTACTAATCATGATTTTTCCAGGTGCAGTAGTTAATAACGTTGATAAAAGTGAGTGATGAAACACAAAAATAGAGAAGTTCGCAAGTGTTTCTAGGATAAATTCTGTGAAAATGAGAAACCGATCATGCTGTGCTGAAATGTATTCTGTTATCAACTGTCAGCAGAAGAGTGTTGCAATTCTCTCTGTCATGGTATGTAACTGGAAGAGCTAAGATATACAAAAGTACTTTGGCACCACTGTGGTTTCCAAAATGTAGAAGTTCAAGCATGGAGAGCTCAATTAAGAAGCTTAAATTAGGTGTTCAAATTCACCACAGAGGGCATAGGGAGTGTTCGGTGCTCTGGAGTTTATGACAGCAGTGCTCTGAGAAGTTGGCTGTTAATTAGATGAGAATTGCTTAAGAAAAAAAATACTGCAAAAATGTTTTCTTGTATTCAGCCTTTGGGTTCGCTTTATAGCAGGTATGTAAACAGCATTTATAGGTAGGATTCATAGACTTCAGCATTAATTTTGTTCCTCTGTGGACAGCTGGATTGTGGTTTGCCTCTTAAAATGAAGCTAAGCAGGAATTTCTGTCTTCCTTTTCCTAGTAACTTAGGGACTAGATTGTTTACCTAAGGAAATGGAAGCACTGGGTTCTACTCACCCTTCAGACCTAAGGATTTGGAACTGCATCTTTGAGTTCCACAGAAGAACATGCTAAATACCAATGTAATTTAAGATTAATTCCTAAAGTGAATCTTAGAAGCTTTGGGAAAGTGTAGACCTTGAGGGTTGTTAAATTTAAATCAAAAGATATTTGGGAGAGGCCCTAACCTAATCACAACTCCAGTGAACGGGTGAAAAGTATATGCAACCCTTGTCTACAGAGTGAGAAAAATATAATATCTAAGTATTAACCATATAGTGGCTTAAATCTGGAATAGGATTTAGACTAAGTACTTTGGTAGCTGACATATAAACAAGCATTTTAGATGTGCTGAAACTGGTCCCATTTCAGTCATCTGTGCCTGCTAATGTATATATTTTTAGGAAAAGTTGATGAAAAGTTGGCTTTAAATAAGCCTATATCTTGACATTTTGTGCATTATCACTGAGAATTTTCACATTTTAAAAGAAAATGTGAATGTATATTTGTGAAAGAAAAAAAAAGTTTATTATTCAAGTTTGAACAACCATAGCTGTGTAGCACTACTAATTTTCACATATGTTGTGAAGAGTATGTATAGTACATATAGTTAAATATAAGAATATTATCCATTCAGGTAATGAAAACCATTTCTTTGTCTTAGTTACAGAGGTTTCTTCAAAAAGGGATTTCTAACTCATATTCATAAATTAAGATATACAAGACTATAAACAATCAAATGTAAAATAAAAGGAAAAGAGACCATAGAAGCAAAACCAGCTACCTCATATGAGGGCGGGAGGCAGAGTTAGCCCCAAAGTCCCCCACTGCAATTTGAACCTACAACCTGTCAACAGAGCTGTTGCTCCTGCCTGTGTCTTTCTATGAATAACAGACCAAAACAAACAAACAACAACAACAAACAAATAAAATATAAATTAGGTTTTATTTAATAGAAAGGCTTCTATGTATTTTGAAACCATGTAAATTATAAAATCTTTTCTTTTACATTTCTTCTTCCTCTGGCAGACGCCTTCAGCTTAACTGCAGGGACGGCAGATACAACTAACTACATTAAACGTATTAAGGTGTTTATGAATCACTGCAGTGCATACTATATGGACATAAAGAAAGCAGTCCGCTAGGATGTGTGGGAAGTTTGTGTAATTGTGAGTGTACAAAAAATCTTGTAGGATCTACAAAGCCTCTATGATATTCTATAGCTGACCACCAAAGCAGTGTGTCCTTTGCAAAAGATCCTGGTATAACAGTGCGAAACTGAATAACTTTATATCATATGGACCAGTACATCGTACTGTATGATGCACAGCCTAATTTAATTGTTTCCAAAGATAAACTTGAAAAAAAATTATGAAAGTTAAATCACACCATCAAGCAGATCCTCTGCCATCTGTCTTCACTATGATGTGTTCAAAACACTCATTTCCAGAAATATGGGAACGAGAAGAGTGAGGAAATTACTCCTCTTGGTGCTGCACTATTCATAATCCAGTGATGTTGCTAAAGCACCAGTGATTGTGCTCCTTTTTTCCCCTAATCAGTGCCTTCTGTCACCCTTATTTATATAGTGTGAAAGGATGATCAGTACCAAAGCACTCAAAATAGCAATAGCTATTACAGATTAAAACAGGCAGGAATCATCTTTAAAAATACTGAGTATTTTTTTCCAATATGTCAGTGCTGCAAAGGCACCTACTAAGTTCATTTAGTGTGGAGCAGCCTTCCAACAATGCAGAATTGTCCTCATCTTTTCTTCGTGGAAGGAAGCGTGGTAGCCCATCTGTCACTAGGGAAATGTTAATTTGCTTTTAATGCATTTTCAAACAGATTAAATATTTTATCCATGTGTTCTGGATTCACTCTGTATGATGGATTGCAAGGTTAGGACACAGTGCTTGGGGGGGATCAGAAAGAGGAACTAATAACATAACTCAGGTTTTGTTTTCAGGATTTCTTGAAACTCAGCCCAGTTTAATAGCACCTGAAAATTATTGCAATGTAATAGCTGTTCAGAAGTGTAGGAGAAATGAGTTGATAACTTAATTGGAAACTTGGTTTCTGGTGAACATATACAGCCTTTATGCTATTGTATCCGTTGTTGTCTATTTCATCAGAAAATTGCCCAAGTAATAGCTGAGAATGATCCCTGGAAGTGGTGATCCTGGTAGAGATGATATTTTTTTGTTGCTGCTTTATGATGATGCAAGCACTGTTGCACAGTCTTTTCTTTTTACCTCCTTACTTAACTGGGGTTAAACTATGGGATGGCTTAACCTAAGCTATGTTTTGCCAACATTAAGACTAGAGTTGCAGACACTCAGAAGCTTGGTAGAGGTGGCTAAGGAAGCTCAAGATCTGAGACAGGAAGTGATCCTTAGAAGTTTTCATATAATAGCAGAAGGTCAGTCTCAGTGGAACTTTGAAGTGTTTGAAGTCCGCAGATAACACTGAATTCGAGGGCTAAATTATGGTTAGGAAAAGGTCTGTTTCATTCAGTGAGGGTCAGATAATGCTCATTCTGAATATTTCATGGCCTTTGGCTGTTAAACTGGGTAGTATGTGAATACATGACCTGAAAAACAGGCAAGAGAGGTGTGCTGTCAGCCGGGATGCTATCAGCCAGGTTGAGAAACCACTTGACAGTCTTTACAGCGAAAGAATAAAGGAATAGATCAACACATATACAAGTTTCCCCATTTATGAATAGGAACATGTGAAGTAGGATTCCTATAACAAGCCTTTTGGGAAACTTGAAAAATGAAAAGTTAAAAATATCACCTTCTTATATGACAGCTGTTGATAAGACTCTGTATAATGTCTGAAATTCACATTTATTACAAATTTTGCCTTATTGGCAATTTACCAATCACTGATAGCTTGATTCTGAGCATTATTTTTGTAAATTGCTGAGTATGCTTTTATTTTTGTTGCATTAATGATAGAGTGTTTAGCCCTAAAAGAAACTAGTAAGAGTGGTCAGTGACTGTCATTGTCAGCATGTGGTGAGGGAAACAAATACTGTCTTGCCAACAAAACCACAACTATTTTATGTCTCTTATTATAAAATTAAAATCCAATCTCCTTTAAAGGTTCGATTTCTTCCTTTTTTTCTCCTTTTTTTTAATGTTGTGGGTAGAAACTACTGAACAATATAATTACTGAGAAATAATTCTAGTTGCTCTCAGTTTAATTGACAATATTGTTCATCATGTTTCTCTGACTTCCTTTGTTAATGAGTGTCATAATAAGCTAATGAGCAAATAAAACATCATAAATGCAAATTTTAATGTATGGGTAGGATAAAACTCTTCCTAACTCCTATGTGATATGAAATAGTGAAAGTTCTGAAAAAAACAATAATTGCATTCAGGGTCATCCTAGCTCTTCCTGGTATAAGCATGGTCAGAATACATTTTAAGTGTCAGGTTTTCTTATGTGGTGGTCATTTCTGACAAAATAAAAACAGAATAATCCCCTAAGCCCCTTCCTTAAGAGAAACTTAAGGCTACACGGTTAACAAAACAGGTCAGGAAATACCAAAGTGAAGCCTGCATGAGCAATCTTAATACAGGCTCTTTATAGAGCCTCGTTACAATAGACATTAATTCAATGACCAAATAATATTTCGCAAATAATATAATATAATTTAATGTAGTTTTATATGACCTTACATGCACATGCTTAGGATCCTGGAATACATTTCCTGTTTTGTACATTTACCCTTTTTTTTTCTTTTTTTTTTTATGTCATAATGAAATATGCCTGTTTATCCACTACAACTTTGATATAATAACAATGTATAATTCTCTCTCTATGACTATGTCTGCTGTCTCATTCTAAGATAGAATTTCAGGAGCTACCTTTTCTGGCTTTAATCTTGATAGTTTGGGCAATAATTGCCCTGAAGGTACAACACAGAATGAAGTCCCTTGAGTAAATAGAAAGGATTCCTTGTAGGCTTTTACTTCTAGGTATTGAAGTCCAAGCTCTCACACCTGCTATTGTCATCTGAATTACCTAGATTAAAGCTAAATCAGCCATATTTACCATGCTGCAATCACTAGCCCCTCTAGCCGCAGTGCAAACATAGCCCAAAGATCTGAAGTTTAATAATCTGGGCACAGATGCTTACAATTGAAACCACATTTAAAGGATTCTTATATAATATAGAACTGGGATTTACTCAGACAAATCTAAAAAGAACTGGACAGAGTTTGGGGATAACAGTCATAACTGATACAGCTCATAAACAAAAACAAAGAATTACTTCACTGCATTTAGGTGCACTTGGTATCATCAATTAATTAACTACAAAGCTGGTCCACTTCAGGAAAACCTTGAAAACCCAGGGAATGAAGCCAAAGCTTTAAAAATCTGACAACAGGTTGGGGCGAAGGAATCCAGAAGCTAAGGCAGTATTGGAGGTAATGAGGCACAGAAAGGTTTTAGAATGTGAGGAACCTGCTTGTACCAAAGACAGAAAGCAAGGGTCAAGGGCAATAGTAAACCTAGAGCTGGGAAAAAACTGCATAGTGAAGCACAAGATATCTTCAAAGTCTCTATCTGCATCCAGCAGAACTAGTGAACTAAGTGGAACCTAGTACTCAGGGAAATTTCTGGGAAGACTTAAAAAGGAATTCTTGAAAGTTGAAATGAATCTGAAAAGTAACAGACAAGTTTAGACAGTAGATATCCAGTTAGTCCTTGGAAAAAATATAAAAAAAAGTTCTAGAAATCTAGTCAGTTTAGATAGTTTATAGGGTTTGGGTATCAATACAGACCTCTTTTCTACAGAGATCCTTCTGTTCGACATTCTTCCCTGCCCAGGTCATTTTTTTTTGGTAGTCTCTATTTGCCTTTTCTAGAAGAGCTGTAAAGACTATTGATACAATACAGTCTCTGAATCATGTACATTGCACTATTTTCCTCAGCATAAAAAGCTAATATAATTAGTAAGGATATTTGATGGCAATTTTCAAATTTTCTAAATATTGCTCCACGGTTAGCTCGACTCTTTTCATCTACTTATTGATTTACAGATAGTATTATGCCTTCACCTTAAATTGGTTAAATAGTTCTGTGAGAAATAGAGAGGTAAACTGAATACACACTGCTGAACTAACTGAAACTCTACTGCAATATAAACAGACACAGTGAAGAATGGAGCAGCTTCCTTAATATGCAGGAGAAAAATGTAAAATGTTACACTTTAGTTAAGCTGAAGCTGATGATGAAAATAGTGCTCTGTTTCTTGTAGATGCAAAGAGGTGTTCTGGATTGGTTTGCACATAGTAATTCTAACACACTCCAACACAATCTAATGTGTAAAATTTTGTTGCCTACAGAAAATCACGGGGCTTTCCGCACTTCACACATAATAGAATCTTGGAGTGATCTTGTGAGGAGTACTTACGTAGCGTCAATTGTAAAGTGTTGCACTAGAATCCTGCCATATTTGGATTGCGAAAGACATACATACCTTATAGAAAAAATGGTTTATTCCTCAGCTACAGTAAACTATTTGGATTTTGTGCATTTTAAAGGTACTGATTTTGCTTAGATAGATAGACTGAAGCTAAGATTTTAATGAAAGAAATGTTCAAAACCTGATGCAGTCCTACTGATCAGGAAAAGAAAAGAAAAACAGAAAGAAAAGAAACACTTTGAAATGATACAGTAAAATAAAGACAAAAGGTTGGAGAACTCCTTTTTTTACAGCATTTATACTTTAGCAAGGTAGGATTAGACCAGATGAAAAAAAGGTTACAATTTTTGTCAAAACGTATGCCACAAGTTGACAGAATAAAATCACAAGGCTATGTGATTCTCCAGAAGAAACAACTGAAATATAGTACCTTGGAAAGTCGTTGAAGGAATGGATTTACTGACCATACGAGTTCACTGACCATAGTCCAGTTCATGGTTCTGAGGAGATGCTTGCATGCTCTCCTGTGGAAGCCAGCATTTGGTTGGCCGTGAATAAATAAGGCTACAGAAGAGGGTCCTTGATACTTTCTCAGTACCTTTCTAAGGGTGGTATTGAGATTATGCTATACTTATTACACAGATTTGGCATACGCACCATGTGTTTTACAGAGTTTTCCTGTCTGTCTTGACTGATGCTGGTTAATGATGCTGCTGATGTCTCTATTAATTTCACCAAGGTACTAAGTAGTTAAATCCATTTTCTCCCCTAGAAAATGGAAAACTTTCATGAAAGAGAGCAAACTTCCTAAAAAACCACTTCAAACAGAAGAAACTCTTCCCTGTTCCCCTTGATCTCTCGTTTAATTCATCCTCTCTTGTGTCAGAGACAGGAGGCAGGAATGAATGTCTTGTAAAGAAGTTTCCAAATGACAATTAGAAGACAAACACATTTTCATTTGTGACAATAGCCATTTATAGTTTATTTATTTATTTATGTATTTATTATGAATATTGTGTTCAGTTCTGGAATGCCCAGTACAAGACATGGAAATACTGGAATGAATGAGATGATAGATAATTTACAACTCCTTTTGACAAAGGAAAAGCAGAGAGAAGAAAAACAGAGCTCAAGAGCCCTGTGTTCTAGGACTTGTGACTTCTGAAATTGTTAATGATATGTTTAAAGTCTGGAGTTGCATGATTGAATTTCCCCTAGCAAATCTGTCAATCTGTGTTCCAAAGAGGGAGTTGCTCTATTTTGCAATTCACCGTGACTATTGAGGGGGGAGAGGCAGAAATATCATGATGGAATATCTGGAAAAACTTCAAAGTACGAGAAAAATTCTAATTTGTTTTCATTTTACAGGATTTAGGAGAGCTGCAAAATCTTTTTCTTAGGCTATCTTCTGATTGATGTTATAGAGTTAAGTTGGCTATAGCATTCCTGTAAATTTTTTAAGCTAAAAAAAAAAAAGGACATTTTCTTCTTATCCGTAAGTCATTAAAAGTACTATTCTAGGAAAATTCAAAATCATACTCCTGAAACAAACTGTAATTTTGTTCTTCTCAACAATGCTTTTTTTTTTCTTGATTTTGTGTGTTGTTTTTTTTTAATAAAAAATGGCTTAAACTGGAAATTTGATAACAGGCAAAAGATAACTACACTAACTGTGCAAAATGAACATTTTACTTTAAAATGGATGTTCATATTTTCCACAAACACACAAAGAAAAATATCATTCAGGCATGATTTGATTTTCAAATATTTAATTTCATCTTCATGGCAGAGTTATCCCACTGACCAGCTGTTCCTAACATGAGCAGAAATCCATTGCTAAGCATGAACCAAACCCCACACGTTGGTGGCCACCTGCATTGGGGAGTCTGCTCCGCATTCAAGGCAGAGGAGCCTCACAAGGAAAGGCACCTATCAGAGGAATTCCTAGGCCGTGCATGCAGTTGCATTAAATATTTTTAAGCACCACTGCGTGTGCTACAGGCTACTCTCTCAGATGCCTCAATAATATATTCACACTGCATTTGCTCATACAAAGCAGGAGGAAGCTCTGAGGGGCACTCCAGATATTGCTCCCCTGTGGTGTGGTCTCCCCGGCTTGCCTGGAAATGGGACAAGGGTTTTGCTATGGTCTGGGGTCTGCAGTTCAAACACTCACCTGTGCTTAGCTAATGGGGGTAGACAACTCCATCTGTAAAATGCAGTACATGCTCTCTCCAGAGCGACATGCCTCAGAGAGACACCCAGAGAGGATTCCTCCTTAAATAAGAATCACTCAAACAGAATTAAAACTGTAGAGCCTGTATTAAACACTCTAACCACAAATCATGGGGAAAAAAAATGAAATAAATGTTGGAATGTAGAGAAAACATTGCTATAAGAGGATGGTATGGTGAGGTTTTTGCTACTCTGCACATTTGTTGCTTAGAAAGAAAAAAAAAACATGGAGCTTTAGGAAACAGGATTTTCTGAGGTAGTTACCACTATGGTAGCTAAGCAACGTTACATTTAGTAACATAATACAATTAACTAAAGCATTCATTCTTTCAAGTACTAGTTAGCTGACTGTTCTCCAGGATATCATAATTATGTAAGGGAGGTCGAAAGGAATTCTATTATCATCACTGTTGTTCCAGCATTTAATTCTTGTCCTTCACCCTCTTCACCCTCAATTAAATCGATGAGGGTTAGACATCTGGGTGCTTTTGAAAATCCCATTAGGTGTCTATCTTCAGGTGGTGAAATACTCTTAAAAATCTGTTTTGTGGACCATATGGCCCCTGAGAACTATACATTAAAAATAGGTGCATGGATTTAATTGTATACTACTTTTTAACAGACCTTGGAGTAAGAAATTGTTAATTTGTAGCTCACATCGAATACAAACTGATCTATGTACTACAGTCAAAAATACTCAATAGCCTTTAAGATCCTTGGATCTTCCTGTTGATTATATTCCAGTCATCTTGGTTACAGGCTGAATTTGGCATAATTTCATTTCATAATACTTGCAGATTCATAGTTGACCATTGCTGCTTACCCACTCTATGGAGTTTCAGGTGCACCTGTAAAATATACTTGAAATATAGGTACCAGAGGCTTCATTTAATGAGGATGCATTTACATTCCTGCATTCTTCGTCTAGACACAAATTGAAGATTCTGCCCAGAATTTCTGGTAAGGACACATTTTTGAAACTAAATAATTTTCAAATTATCATATTCAGTCAGATTTTAAATTTGGTTATAGCTTCATCCCACCTGAGATGAACTTTAATGAAATCCTTTGCTGGATAAGTAATTATGATTTTTTGGAGATGTTGTTCACTTAGCTTTAGGTTTTGCTTTTTGTGATAGTCTCTAACCAACAGTGAGAATATTTCTTTTAGTGCTAAAGAAGGATAGCTGACTAAGGTCCCCCTAAATCCACCACCTGCTCTTTAATTTGTCTTTGTGTAGATAAAATGTTTTCCTCTAAGGAGATGTCACGCTTCTTTTTGATAATGTATTTATTAAATGCAAAACAGTGAAGTTAAAGGTCTGGCTTAAACTAACAAAAGCAATGAAATTTGCCACTTTGTTGTTAACTTATTCCATATGCCTAGTTAATGCAGCAAATAATAGGAAAGTTGGCAACTGCTCTAAGACCATTGTGTTACATTTAGACTCTGTGAAATGAGTTAAAAATGATATACTGAAGTGTTGCAGCATTCTCTTCATTTTTGTCTACTTAAGTCAATCTCATAATTTGTTTAATCGTTTTTCGTGTCTATCTATATACATCCTCATTTCTATCACCATATGTAAAAGAGGTCAGATCTTTTATTTCTATGCCTATTTTAAAACTAGAAATAGCCAGTGCATTAAATCTATTAGAACAAAAAAAGTACAAACTTTCAATATAAATAAGAAACAAAAACAAAAGCAGTCTCCTTATCTTTGCCTATGTCCTATTTCCTCACACTTTGATTTGCAGTTTCTTAAGATTTTTCAAGTGCCTGTCAGTTTTTAAATTAACTTACTATGACTTTTTTCCCCTCAAAAGCTCTATTTAGAGCATTCCTTTTCAGTTTGACATCTCTTCTCTCATATTTTATACCCTATTTAATGTCTTTTCTTTTTCTTGTTCCTTGGTATCAAAATCCTCCCATTCTCTTTTCTCCTACACTTTTCCCCTCATTTTTATTATTCCTTCCTCAGCTTAAATGCTGTTCTTCATCTTCTGATATAGCCTAGTGCTGCTCTGCACAGTTAAGGATCTTTTTTTTCTTAGTCATTAGAGGCAGCCTTTCTGTCAGCTCACTTTGGCCATCGAAGCACATGGCATCTAGTTACTTTCCTGCTATCTCCAATGGAGGGAGATAGGCACTTCTAGAGGGTGATTTATTTCACTTTTCTTCCAGCTGGGTAGCCTGTGAAGAGTCTCTTCTCCATTGCCTGCTGAGTGAACCTGCATGATTACATGTCTGGCTTTCAGAAGGATAGAGGTGAAAAACATGTTCTTAATTTTTCAAGGGCAACTTTGAAATTTGAGCCTGTAGAGAAGAAAGTTTTCTTCTAGGTGTTTCTAAAGGAGATAGTACCTTTCTCCCAGGGCATTACTATATAACCAACCCTATAGCAACTTAAACCTGTTTACAATAGACAGAATTGAGATCACATCAATCAAGTTCTTAATATCTGTACTGGTAATATCTGATTAAGAGTCAGGAAACCTATTCAGAAATGTGGGTTATTTACTTTTAAACTTCTACCCAGAGCATCATAATTTTCCTAGAATTCCCAAGAAAACAAAACCAGAGCCAACTCAGCGTAATCCTTGTCATTGTAAGTAATTTCTGTCATGAAAAATATTTATTTTTTCTTCCTAAGCTATTTCTTCTGAGAAACATATATGAAAAACAAAAAACAACCACAATTAACAATTGTCTAATAACAATTGTTTAATAACAATTAAAATATTTCTCCTTAAAAAAGTTTCTTCAAGATAGATAAACATGCAATTTCAGTATAGAGATTATGTACAGTAAAGCATTTTACTTGGTAGAATTTATATTTACACATAATTTCATTATTCTTGTTCATGCATTTCAATTTCAATGTTTTTAAGATTTCACGATAAAGAATATTATTTAGCTAATCTGCATAATCATGGGATGAAAAATAGAGATATACTTTTTCAAGAACCTGCTCTGCACTTTCATGAAGGAGTGTTAGAGGATCTTTGAGAGAGATTGTTAGGTAAGTAAAGAAAGCAAACATTGTTTTGTACATGAAGTACTTTTAAAACTAGTATTCTTTATTTTTTTGATAGTGTGTTATACATTTGACTGTATCCATGTCAATGTTTTAGAAGATCTAAAGAAGTGATATAAGATCAGACTATCTTTCATTTAGGAGGGAGAATGAATGGATTGCTGGTCAGAGCTATTTTATATGTATCTGAGAAACACATAATGCTTTCTTAGTATGAAAGAGTAAGAACAAGATTTTTTTTGCCTGATCACAGGTGCTGTTGCAGAAACTCATAGCCTTTGGTAGGTTCTGTGCCTTGTGAGCCAGCCCTGTGCAGATGTCTTAGGAGTCTAATGACACTAATGGCACTAATGGCACCAGGAGCTTGTGTTTAGGCAACTGAATCCCGGATCAAAAGCGGAATTCCGTTCCAGATGATGCCTGTGTGTAAGTGTATTCATATGTGCCAGGTCACAAAGCTTCCACTATAGGCACTGGCGATCTAGTCAGCTAGTTTTGCATGAGAGAGCAAAAAGCAAGACAGCTGACCCGTCAGAATATGCCTAATTTAGGATTAGCCACCTTGTGTTCTCAAAAGTTTGTGAAGAGATTTAAAAGAGTAAAATATCAGTAGCATCATGCACTTATGACTGCAGCATCACACAATTTGTTCTAAATTCCATATGCAATATAGCAGTAATAAAAGGTTCAGAGTGTTTTCTGCAGCCTGTCACTAGGTCAGACATGCTAGTATTTTCAAAAAAAAAAAAAACAAAAAAGATGACAGACTCAGAAAAGGTTAGCTTGCATATTTTCAAAAACACCACAAACCCATCACTACCAGCCCACAATTTTCAGTGGCAGAGTTAGGAAAATAGATATGCTATTGAAGATGGTATATGTAATAGGGAAACACTAATCGGACAATATAATCTTTAGGAAAAAAGTAATAAGAATATTCATGATTGCGAAGACCACTGGGAGTAATTTAGCCCTAACAGTCATTCTGGATTATGATACTGAGGCATCCTTGGAAAAAAAAAAAAAAAGTCTGGGGAAATTTATGCTTATACTTTACTGACTTCCTTTCAGCTATTCCATTTTGGCAGAAGCTTCAAATGGATTCTGAATGCCACTCCCCGAATCCATGAAAATGTGCCATAAGCATGTTTACAGAATATACTCCTGTCCTTGGTGTCAAGCATATGGTGTGATAATGTACCTGCCATATGGTGGTTGGTTATCACAGGAAGTTTAACTCAGTAGCTGTAGCTCCTCCTGTGACTGGATTTAGTATGCACATACGCTTTGCATATCACTGAAGCTATAACTAAAAGTAGGACACTTAAGAGTCTGCACTTAGTTACTCTGCAATGTCCTCCAAGAAAATTTCCTCTCTCCAGCTGAGCCAGTAGGAGTTGCAATAAGTTCATCTCAGCTGGAAATTGCTCTTTCCAATAAATCATGGTTATTTCATGCTTTGATGCACTGTAATGAAACATGTGTTCAAAAACATTTTTTACAAAGCAAATTCTTGCAATAATTGACATAGCAACTTTTTGCTCTAATAGCTAAGAATAAGAAATGTAAACAACTGTACTGGAGCAGACAGTCATACACAGAAGGGTTTCCAAAGAGCTCCTTTTAAGGCAGCAGGCTCCTTAGCTCCATTTTGCTTGCACTGAAGAGTTACGAATTCTTTATTGTCTATTTAAATTTTGCTTTGTCCATATAGGCAGAAAAGGGTTTGATATAATTACTCATCTACATATCCTCAATACTCAGGGTTCAAGTCAAAGCTGTTTCAAAGAAAATGATCTTCCTAATGACATTTTTCACTGAAGCATAGCAGGTCTGTTTATTCATACGTTTGTTGTTATGATTCCAGAAATACATACTGTGACACAAATTAAAATAACTCTTAAATGCATTTACACAACTATTTATAATAAGGATGAAATATGAAACAAAATGAAATATGAAACATTGCCAATGAAATATGACAAAAACCGTAATTACCTATATCGTCTCAGGGGTACATAACATTTTCCTTCCTACAACGACTACCCTGTTTGAGTCAAGTATTTTGTGTTTTCTTCCTACATATCCCTATGGTTCTCCCAGATTTCTTGCCCCCTCGGTAGACAAGTGTCAAATTTTTGATCAAATAGAACTAGGTTACGTACCCTCTAATGACAAGAGAAGTCATATCAATGCCTTGTCCACCAGAAAGTAATAACTATAAGGGAAAATATGAAACACAGCAAAGCACAGAAGAATATAATGATACCAATCAAAATGTCTGAATCTCTCAATGTTTATCTATTACTCTGCTGCCTGGAAGAGAATATGTATTCTTTTGTATTTGGTGGGCTGATTTCATGATTTCAAGTTATGTGTTCCCTCATGGTAGCAGATTTGGTTGACTGCTTTGAACCATTGATAAGTTATTTGCCACAGCAGTTTAATTACAATAAATGCAATTCACTTCACATTATAAATATAAGCATATTCCAAAATTAGATAAAACTCTTTTGGCCCAATTTTCATTGCCAAATCAATATCAGAAAGCACAGAATATCATTCCCTTAGTAAGTTCATTGCTGAACTGCTGTGATTAAATTTGTGGAATATTATATAATTGGGAAAAATTTACTTTTGCAAAAACTTTTTTGGGGGTAAAATTTAGTGGTAATTTAAAAAGAGAATTGGAAGGAACAGCCCAAAAAGCCCAATCAATGTCATAGTAACTCAAATTCTGATTATTATTATTTAATCATTTAATAAATGACTACTGTTATAAGTAATGACAGAGCATTCCATAGTGTCAGCCTCACATTAAGGCAGTAGCAGGCTGAAAATAATATTCAGTTCTCTAGGGTCTTACCTGATATCCTCTCTGTAGTGTACATTTCACATTGGACATGGTTAGTTTTTACAATAATTCATTCAGTATTTCAATTTTTAATTAAAAATAGTACAATTAATATTAATTTAAACTTCTGTATTTTCCATTTTTCTGACTAAATTGATACAAAATATTAGTTTTGCAGATTAAGATACGACATATTTAGGATTAAATTGCAATGTGGTTTATTTCAATTTGCATTTATTTAATTTCAGTACACATTGGAAAAGCACAAAAAAACCTTCTTTTCATTAAATTATGTTTTAGTGCTAATGGTCCAATTCTGTTTTCAAAGATAAGTTCCAGTAACTTCACTGAGGTAAGGAAGTTCGCCTCAAATTACAAATTCTAATTTTGAATAGAATTTAGATCCAGTCTGTCTATTGTAACAGATTTTCAGTGGCCTGCAGGTTAAACCTGTTTGTAATTTTGCTTAAAGCTGCTGGATAGTATTATATCTGGCCATATGATAACAAAGAAAATAATAAAATTATAAAAAGGGGCAACAAAAACTGTGAACAGAACAGCTCCTTTATCATTCCTTGTCGTCCATTTTCCAGTGTTTTTATATCATTGGTTTCATACCAGTAATGCCAACACCACTGTCATGTAAATATATGACTCTGTGTGGACTTGAATTTACTAACTCATAGTTTAGCTTTTATGGTTTCACAAATAGATTCTAATTAGACAGAAACAGCTTCTTTACAAAACAGAAACACAGAGATTGGGTGTTCTTTTATCCTGGAAACAAATTTGAGGAAGAATAATTCTCTGCTTAATAGAGAACAAATAAGCAGTGTAATTCAAGTATCCTAATGAAGAAAGCAATGATGAAAGGAGCCTTTTAGACAACTGGTAGCATAGCTATATCATGTAGATGATTTTTGTTATATTTTGTCAAAGAAGCTTAATTTTTTCCCTATCTTAAATTCTACAAATGACAGATCTCTTTCCATATTCTCTGCAATGACATTTGCAGTAAATTTAATTTATAATATTGTACCAAGTATCCACTACCGCACTGTCATTGAGATTATTGAAATGATAGTTCTGCTAGATAATCTATCAATCCAAACTGCAGGACTTGGACCAATCTCGTCTATATTAAAATTACCTTCCCTGTAAGAAAGACATAATTCTTCTCCTTTCTTTCACAACTTTGCCTTCTGTTTTGAGTTTTATGAATAATTGCTTTCTACTGATCAAAACCAAATTCTAATATACTGCACACATGGTCATTGATCACTATAAGCACTAATGTATAAATAAAAATATGTTTATGTTTCAAACTAAAACTGACATCTCTATAATAAGACCTCATACACACAAGCTAGTACATTACTATACCATATCTGGAGAGGCAGATTACTCGGTTTCTATGAGATCTTTTCCAACTGAAATATGGATCCTATACTAATAAAAAAGTAGTGTCTTTTTGTGTGAAAAAAATCTCTACATATATATTTAGTTTCTAAATTAGTTGAGCTCTGAGGTCCTCTATTAATTAAGATAGTGTTAGCAGTTTGTGTACATATATATATACATATACACACACACATATATATATTCATATATATACTCACATATATACTGAAATGCATTTACAATGTTTCCTTCGTGCACCCTTATAACTCTAATTCTGTTTTAGGTGAGAATTTTTTTTAATATATTCCCTCCTTGGTCTTTAATGGGTAACTACACACATGCCATATTAACATCACACTGTTTGCATACAATTGGAATGTCTTATCTATAAAGATAAGACATATAAATTAGATATCTATAAATAAATATATGACAAGTCAGAACTGTGATGCATTAAGAATGCTTTTAGGTCTACTTGCCCTTGATAAACTTCAGCAAATATGATACTAAATATATAAAAAAAATGTATACTAGATTTGATTGGTGTAGATCAATGCTTTTCAGATGAAAGAAACATGTACCTCCTCTGAAACCTTAAATATCTTCTGCTCTTCTAAGTCTTTTTTAAGAATTTCTCCTTGCTCATTGTAAGAATATCTACCCTGGTGCCATTTTCACTTTGCCTGTTTTAACAGATGGAAATAAATCAAAACTGTTGACACATAAAAGTCTAAGTTGAAAATATGTTATGGTTTTGCCAAGTTTTGAATATTTTATATTTATTTAGCTATGCAATTTTTGTCCATCACTAACCAGCAATAAAGACCTCTTTATCAAGCTTGTGTACTGTACAGTGTGCTGCAAATATATTTACATTAGATCCACCTTCACTGGAATCTGTAATTATTATAATTGCTGTAATTTCTCAGTGGTTTAGGGTTTAACCTTAATGTTGGTATAAAAAGAATATATATTTTTTTCTTCTTTAGCCTATTGTCTTTTCCCTTCTTGCTGGATTTTGCCTGCACACTTTCCTGCTATCAGGAGGGAATGCTTCTCAGTTCTTCTACTCTTACATGTTAGGTCTGAAAAGGTGTGAAAGGGAATACCTGAAATTTCATTCTAACTTTCCATTCAGAAGACAGAGTGGAAAGTCTTCATCCTGTGGCAAACAGATTTTGTGGTCATTTTGGCAAACAACGAACTTCATTACTGCAGTAGGAAAGGCACTATCATCAAGTAATATTTGAAAATAGGACTAATGAAAATATACAATCAGAAAACATCTTATAATTGCTTTCATGCTTCTTTTACCTTTAGTTGCTCATTTTATGTTATGTTTATATTTTTCCCTTCTACTTCTGTTTTCATTTTCTTAATCTTACTAGTCAAAGCTTCTTTATTTTCTCTTAGATGTCTGAAAGAAAAACAAAGTTCCCTTGAAAAAACATGTTTTTTCCAGAGCCACAAATGAGAGAAGTTTTCTCTGCAGATAAGGATCCCAAATAAGATGTGCAAAGATGAGTTAAAGAATCATTGCCTATGGTAGAAATTTCTGTTGCTCAAGAGAGCAGGATTGGTCATAGTATCTGTCTTGTCCACAGACAGATACTTATTTTATAACTCTTTACGTGTAGGTTACTGATTGAGTAACCCTGTGCTAATCCTAAGTGGTTTCCATTCTCTCAGCAAAAGTGGTCTCGTGGCAGATCTCTTATAGTGTTCAAAGCAAGCTAACCAGATGCAAACACAAAAGAATTTCAGTCCCAGTATTCAAAATCTCACATGGAAAAGCAGTCCCACTGCTTTCCCTGGGGAAAGTATACAGGGTCTTCTCTCGACTTCTGCCTGGACCAAATCCTTGCTATTTCTCTATGAAAGTTACATAGACCTCCGCAGTCAGGAACAGCAACTTTTCTTGTACACTGTCTGCCTCTTGCTAAAGGACAAGCTGATTGCTAACATTCATTTTCAGCAAAGAGGAGATATGCAGAATACCCTATCAAAACTATTTCGACTCTGGAAAATGGGAGGTAGAGATTTTTTGATATCAGAGAGGACAGCATTACTGTATGCTGCATTAAGATGTGAAAGATATTTTAGCACATGGATTTCTACTAGACCTCTAGGGAGGAGGCTGGCTGTCAGGATGACTTTAAAGGTTGTTCTCTGCCCTCTTCCAAGTGTGATTAGATATATGTTACATCATGTAAGTTTACTTCAGAACAAAATTAATCAGACAGACCTCATGGTGGCCTGATTTGTCTATCAGAGGCTTCATTCAGCTGCTAAATATAAGTATCTAGCATTGCTTGAAACCTTAGCATACCCCTCCAGCTTCCCTCTGCCCCTCTGGAAGGGACAAGGCTAGTATTCTTTGTAATCCCTATGAAGACATTTTGGGTATCTTTGATTTCTCAAATCCACCATAAGCTTCCACTAGAAGCTTTTGTGCACTGACAGGAGCCCTGGGTTACCTGCAAAGAGTGTAGTCCTCATTCTTGACAGTGCAGCGCAATATGCTTTAAATCTGAGTTTGGACCCTGATTTAAGCATAGATAACATAGTAACACAATTATTTCAGGATAGATATTTTAATTACTAAAAGATTTGAGACAGATATAGCAAAAGACAATCTTTATCACGCTGTACAACTTCCTGATGGAAGGGAGGTTGTAGTGAGGTGGGGATCGATCTCTTCTCCAGAATAACTACCAATAGGACAAGAGAAAATGGCTTCAAGCATTGGAGCAGATTGTCAGGGCAGCAGTTAAGAAACATGTAGAGAGGTGCTTAGGCACACAGTTTAACAGGTATGGTGTTGAGGGGCTTACAGTTGGACACGAAGATCTCAGAGGTCTTTTTCAACCATAATGATACTATGATTCTATTCTATGATTTAAAACATTTCTAAGCTATATATTCTGAAGTCCCCAGACATTCACTTCTTATGTAGTCTATTTTAGTTTTCAAAAAATGAGCATATGGTTCATTTGAAATCACTTAACTATATCCTATAATATTTTTATTTCCAAATACATACATGTTTGTTTTTCCTAAATAAATTCTATGTATTCATCATCACCTACTAAATATAAAAAAATAAAAACAACGCAAAATCAAAATGTCACAGTATTCCCAAATACATTCTTCTTCCAAAATAATTAGCAGTCTGAAAAAGCTAGTTGAGAGTTTAGGGATATTATTGCCTAATGTAAAGACATACATGGGGCGTGGGGCCACGTTCCATGACAGAAAGGCTCCGGAGATATGTTTGATCATTCTTTGTGATGCATAAAATATGTCACAGCTGTACTGTAAAAGATATCAGCCGTCAGGTAAGACTGTCATTTGTCCTTGCTGGAATATATTGGAAAAGCACAGTGTTTCTGCCTTATACTTGTGTGGGATCACTGCTCAGAAAAACACAACCTATTTAGTCTGCACACACATTACCATACCCCTGCTCTATTTCAAAAGAAAGTAGTCATAAAATAAACATGCTAAGGAGAATAGATCTGGTTGATATTTTGTTTCAACATACACCCATTTCATACGTTCTAAGTTGTGAATATGTTAAGTACTGGTCTACATTAAAGCTAGGTTCTACAAAAGGATTGCATATTTCTCCAGGGACTAGTTCCTTTCATTTGATTTCTGTTATGCACACATCTTATTTTAGTTCAAAATCTAAGCCTGTGTCACAAATAATAAGTATAACAAAGGAACAATAGCAATAAAAGTAGACCAAAATATTTAAAGATTTAATATATTCTCCAGTAAATTCAGGCTTTTAGAATGCATATTTATTAAGGTACTGACATTATTAACATATTCATCAAAATACATATAAACTGTAACTATTAGAATTTTAGTAGAGTTTTATGATTTTGTGTCCACTAAGTTTAACCATCAGCAAATTTCTGTATCAAAAATTCATACCTCATTATTTACTGAGTAGAGAGGAAATTTCATACTTATCAAAACAAAAATTTCCTATTAAAAAACTTTGAAGACTGGCATTTGTGCAGCATTTATTGTGTAGTATGCTCACATAAAATATAATATTTTAATATGTGAGATGTAAGAAACACACAGCAATGTGTTGGGTAGACTGCTAGTTAAAAGTTTACAACAGTTACCGTATCATAAAGCATCTTTATTGAGAGGGAGAGATAGATGTTATCTACTTTTTCTAGTCTAATGTGCTTAGAGTTCAGGGTAATGAGTTTAGTGTTGATCATTTGAGATTTTGCTCAAGATCTTTGGTGCTCAAAATTACTCTAATTTGCAAAATGAAACACTGTCATTAGTTAAAAACGCCACAAGAAAAACAGAGAAGCATGATGAAGAATATTATATAAAAAGTAAGCTTATTCTGAAACACCTGAAATGATTCCCATGCTGCTGAATAACAATCACAGCTTTCAAAGCCATTAGAATAATTTTTACTTGTTATGTAAATATCTTGGGGTTTTAAAATCTTTTTGCAGTTAAACAGACCTATCTAAACGCCAGTTTTTGTGTTAGTTACTTGGGAAGAAAATGAAAGTCGTTATTATTTTTTTTAATTGAGTCCGAAGAAATACTTTTCACAGAGAATTAACATACAGTGCAACAGACAAAATCGATTAAGGTCCACCATCTGGCACAGGGCTCGAAAAGTTGCTGCCATATGTTTTGACCAAGCCTGCAAAATAAACTGTTTTATACTGTCACCACCTCCAGTTCTGTTTTATAAATTACATTTGGTTTTATTATATATATGAAAAAGATCAGGAATGTTTCATCTACAACTGGCTGCTTAATTGGAAAACAGACACTATATAAAATTTTAAAACAGGCACAGAGTGAATAGGGCTCGGTTTGAAAACTATTTAACAGCTGTAAGAAACAAAAGCGCAAGGATAGCTATAAATTGTTTATTAGGTATATGTTTAATTCTTAATCAGTAATATCTAAATCATTTTTCAATATTCAACAACTGTAGTTTATTCTCGATAATAATTACAGGAGAAAATATAATACAGAAATCCTAGGCAAAAAAGAGGGAGAAGAATGTTCATGAAATTCTTGAGCAATATTGAAGAGTGGTGGAAAAAAATCCATCTTTTTCTTAAAAGGATACAGTTTCATAAAGAATAGATTTTAAAAATCAGTATATATGTATGTTGCTGTTGGAAAAATAACATATCAGGTTCAAATGAAATTTAGGAATGTTAATCTCTTTTGCAGCTGCTATTTTTGTTTTATGGTATTTTTACAGCTGTTTTTAATTTCTTTTAAGAAATACTAAACCTTTCGGAGTATTCCCAAGTGAAACACCATGGTACAGATAATTGGTTTCATTGCAATTCAGATTATGAACATCATTTTTCAGTTGTTACTTTCAAACTATATACACAGCTAAATCTGTAAGCCATTTTCTTTATTTTAGCTACTATCAAAAAGGGAGAAAATAGTTTAAAACATCACAAGGCCTTAAAGTCATGCCAAGGATTTGTGATGTTTGAAAATATTTACTCACTAATAAAGAATGTTCATGATATATGCAGAAATATCTTCAAGTATATTTATGCTTATGCTTATGTATCAATTATTGCTGGCATAAGACTGAGACCTCTGTGCACCAGAAAGGCCCTTGCACTCTATAGAGATCCATTCAAAGAGAATATAGATTAGTAGAATTTAATTTCGTTCTGAATACATCTCATAGCAACTCTAACTGTTGATACTTCTAACATAAACACTGGCCTGTCATCTGCACATATTATGTTAAAGTTTGCTATCAGAATGGTATTAGGTTAACAACAACAACAACAAAAAAAACTCTCATCTTCTCCCTCTCCTGGGCCTCTGGTTAATATGGGGCACAAAGTACTAAGCAACACCTGCATATTTCTTTTTATCCTCATGTTCAACATGTGCTTCCACATTGTATTTACTACACATGCTTCAAGTCCTGAAGCAAGTAAACTTCTATTTTTCTTCACCGTTTTCTATCTATATCATCACTATAATATCAGGGTACTTCATAAAGAGCAATGAATTTATTCTCAGAACACTTTTGTGAGATCAGGAAATACTTGAATGAATATTTACAAGAGCAGCACAAGAAAGAGGCATTGAGAGCTGATATACCTATTCACATAATAAAGAATTATAGAATCCAGACTGCTGGATCTTAAACCATGGCATCTCTTACAAGATTATTTATATTTTTTCCAGGGTATCCTTGTTCACTCAGGTCATTTATAGATTTGCCTTATTGTTTGCCCAGAGTGCCCAACTGAAGACCTGATTCTGATTGCCCTGAGTGCAACAGAAATTTTCATTGACATTCGTATATTTTGATTTGGCCTGGAATTAAGCAGCAGACAGATAGTCCAAAATACATGAGATCAAATAATGAAGAACTGTATCAAAATATGTACACACAGGGAAGCAGAGTTCATGTTGCATGTGTAATCTTAACTTTGTCATTTCCTGACTCTGAATAAGTGCTCTTTTTCTGTTGAACACTTCACTTACTCTTGGGGAGGTGGAGACGCAGTGGAATCACTGAAAGACTTTTAAAGAGAAAATGAAAAACATAGAAATTACAACATTTAATTGTAGACAGCAGTACAATTTTTTTGTCCAATACATTTTTATGCATATAAGAATATATATATATACACAGACATATACATATATACATACATATGCATGTATGTGTATAAAATTAGTGAGACGGAAAGGGTTACTTTTATGCATATGTCTGTTTTAAGACTTCTTCCATATGCATCTTCACATGCCTTAGAGAAAAAGACAGCACACTTTAAGGCTCTGCTTTATACCCTATGGACTGTCATTCGTTTCAGCATTCCCTATGAGTTTTCTCTGATCTACATACACGTGCACAGAACCACAAAGAATATAAAGCAGACAGTTACGAAAGCATCAGTTACAAAATTCATCACCAATTCACGTAAACCCATTCCCTGTTTCACACATCATCACCAATTTCAAACCTCTGATAAGAGACACTTGTGTGACTAAGATTAATCTCTATGTCAAATTTCATATTTTTAGAGAAATATTCATTGTCACCTATATGATTTAGGAATCTATGTCCTATTTTTAAACATTAAGTACTGGCAAGACCAAACCAAACTGGATAGCAAATTATGTCTTGCAGGAATTTCTATTTTGGATTAGTTTGGATGATTTATTTTATTTTATTTTATTTTATTTTATTTTATTTTATTTTATTTTATTTTATTTTATTTTATTTTTTAATGTAGATGAGACCTAACTGCTACATCATATCATTATATTCTGAAAATCATAAGTATACTTCACACAACTCAGGTCTTCCTTCTAAAATAAGTCTTTCCAAGCCATTATAGCAATATTTAGCAATTATTAACAAATATTCACTATTAAATTTCTCTGGAAACCCCGCTCTGAGCGAAGGTTTTTGTTTATAGCTAGTCACTATCTGTACTGATAATCTAGCAAAAAAAAGTTCTCACTGGCAAAGCTTATATAAGAATGGGTGAAGTAATAAGAAATGGTAGGTACACATTAGTTTTACTGAGTGATAAAGATTACTTCTGGAACTGATCTCATTCAAATAACACACCTTTTATTGCATACAAATGTATGGTCGCACATCTGGCAACTACAAAAATAAAATATTCCATAGGACTGGAGGATTGTAGTTTAGAAATCAATGACATACCTAAAGAGGTAGGAATAATGGTGAGTAAGTTAACAAACATGAGCTACTAGTCCGTTTTATCAAGTGAATAAGGCCAGTATGGTCCCTAGTTGTATAGATGGGTTGTATAATGATGAAGGAGGTGTTCAACCTTGTTGATTCAGATAGTTGAACTCAACTTACTGAGGTGTTCAAAGTCCTAGGAATGAACAAGTCTCGGAAATTTATTTTTTATCTCTTTTAGAGTGGAGCTTTTCACTACAGATTCTTGGTGTCTTTGACCATAAGCCATCCATCTGTAGAACCACAAAAAAAAAAAATTATATGCAAGGCAAGTACAGGAAGTAATAGACATTTTATGAAAGTATCATCAAGCATTATAATGCAAGTAAACTACTTAGAAAATATGAATTTTTGCTGAACTTTTAGCCATTATGGATATTTTGCCCTTATATTGTGTGATGTTCACCAATATTTATAGCAATTATATCCTTATTAGACTTCTTTTCAGATGTGTCAAAGGTATAACACAGAAAAGACTTCATAATGTTCAGAAAAGTACTTTTTTATTTTAAAAGAATATTTAAAAACTCAAGATTTTTATTCTACTTGTAGAGAGACAGACTTAATTTCAAGGTCACTGTGATAGGAAAAAGATTTAGCAATAATATATGAGGTTTTTTTTCTATCACACTGTGACCTTGAAATTAATTGTTATATTAGCAATAATATCTAAAAGTAATATATAAGGTTTCTACACTTGAAGAAGATTAGAGAATGGAGTGTTTTTTGTTTTTCCTATTTTTTTTTCCATTTGGCATATATGCATTTGGCATATAGAGAAACTCTTTCTCTAACATGGGAATTCAGGTGGTGCTTCTTGTTGCTGAATTAATATTTCATATGGGAATAAGAGAATGGACTCTCCTTTCTGCCATCAAAATTATGAAAAGGTAAATAAATGATAGGAAAACCACAAAACTTGCAGAAGAACACAAGTGTAAATCTCCTGTCTGAATCTATTTTCCAAAAATTTAACTAAACTGAAACATACATTCTTTTAATCAAACAACAAAAGTGTCTTCCATCCCTGAAATGATCAAATAGAGTTTTAACAACAAATGTAATCATAACATCAACAACAAAACCAACTGGAGCAATAATATTAAAAATAAGAATTTTTAGTCCTTTCTTGGAAAAAAAATAGTGAAAGGAAATAAAATTAAAAGTGATTTTACATACAAATTAAGACACTGAAGTAAAAGATGTGCATAAACATAGATGGACCTCAAAGTGTAACTTGCAAAGTTATTATTTTTAATTGAAGCAAGTGAATGCATACTTTGAAACACCTATAATTGAGAATGGTTCTCTTCAACCTGTTTTCTACTCCTTTCAAGGTTGTGCAAGTGTGAAAGGACCTTTCCTCCCCTCACAGTACATCCTGTATATCCTTATTTTCTGCTTTGTCAATTTTTGAAGTTTGACAACAGGATTTATCAACAAAACATAGATTCTTTCCTCCTATACAGGGAGATGAGTACTCAATAGCACTAAGGCAATAGAACAGTCATTGCAAGATCCTAGCAGCCGTTCCTTAAGGCACATGCGATACTTAAATCTACCCAACTAATGGGTTCTTCCGCGTCAAGGGCTTAAAGGTTATGGAACAGATCTGCCTGAACATCTGTTCTGATCTGTTCCATAGCAGAACAGATCAGAACAGAACAGAACAGGCAGACTTCTAGCTGTTTGGGAATCTGCTAAAATTTTTTTAAACTAAGGAGTGCTTTAAGGAAGGTAAATAATTTCTGGGTATGGCTATATTTCCAATAGAGGAGAAAATTCTGTTTGATCCTTAAACTGTGGCCAGAAACAGCGCATCCTGGAAATACCCCGGCAATACATTTTTACGTGCACTGAGTGAAGAGAGCAGCAATGTATTGTGTGAAAGACAGGAAAGACGTGAAGTATTATGACTGGGTAAGTCATCTGTCCTATCTTATCCCTCACAAATTTTGAGGAACAGAGAGACTATAGAGAAGAATAAACTTTGGCATGAATAAAAACAGTATCTTCCATCTGCTCTTTGTAGCAGATGATTTGTCCATTCTCACAGATTATTCCAGCCAAATATCATTTTAAAAGTCCTTTTGAGGGTTATCCCAAAGGACAGTTTACTTTGCAAAAATTAAGCTTTTTCATATTGCAAATGAGAGAGATATTAGAGTCTTATTCAATTTTGCCATTAGAAAGGCATGACATTCTAAAGTATGTTTATAAAAAAGGCCACTTAAAATAAAAGGGCAAAACCTAAAATCTACAGAGAGTTCTTCAATTCTAATACTCATCATTGCCTATATTTGTGGTATTCATTCTTTTATGATGGTTTTCACTGATGCATATAAATGTATGACCCTAAGCGTGAGAAAAACTCATCCACTGATCATGAAAAAACTGTACTTAAGAAATACAAATACTATTTTTACAGAAAAACAAGTCTTATACTAAATAAACAAGATATAATATCAAAAAAGAAATTACATCTTAAAAAATAAAATCAAACATACTGTTCTTTTTTCCAGTAAGATCAATAAGAAGTTGATTTTGCACTCTGATCTTTCCCCAGACTTTCAATTGCTAGTCAAGATACATAACAATAATCCATCTGAATAGCATACTATTCTTTTTATATTCAAACCCAGCTTACAACAGAAAATAATAACAATAAATGATTTTATGGGACATCTAATTTTTCAAATCAGTGCACCACATATTCACAGACAGCCTCTATCATTTGGAGCCCAACTTTTAAAAAAGCCTGTGTTTAACGCATGCCAAGCATGCACCAGCTGCTTAGGCCCCAGATACTTTATTATGATACATTCTGCGTGTTAGAGTTTACTATATACCTTCAGTTCCTTTGATTGTGTAAAATAAATTTGTATAGTAAAGGAATATAATTTCTCTCTGTCTCTGCCCCAAACACTGAGGGGAGAAGAAATCCATCCAACCAGAGCAGGACTTTGGGACATCTTTTTCATGGCACACCAAGCATAAAGCATGTTATTCTGGTAGAGATATTTTGTGCTCTTGTGAAGTGCACCTTTTAAAATTAGACATCAAGATGTCCGTGACCATAATAGCATCTCAAGGGAGAAAAAAAAACCACTTTAGCTGTAAAACCACACACCCCCAGTAAAGCTAAATTGAACAAAACGACCCTCATATTTTCGGAGTTTTTAAAGAAACAATGTAACAGTAGCCTACAGGTGGGAACATTTTAAGAAAAGTGCATCCAAGTGGAGAGCGAAGATCCCAGAGTTCGTTGACAGGACGAAAAACAGGACCTGCAGGAAGAGGAGGTACAAGCCTCTATTTAACATGTGACCTAGTGCTGAGTTCTTCATCTGTAGTGGGAGGCAGCCCCTCCCAAGCCTATGTGCATTAAATGGTATATGCACACATTGAAAGTAGTGCTCTCTGGAGAAAACTTCACGAGGAAGAAATAATGTTTTATATATATATATTTTTTTTTCAAGTAAAATAAAAAGTCTGATGTGATATACAGATGTGTTTCTCTCTCTCTCTCTTTGATCTTTGAAATGCTCTGGGTAAACACATCTAACAGCTCTCAGCTGCATTTGTTTAGCTTAGGTAGCTGGAATTTTACGACAACGGGCAGTTGGAAGAACAATTCGATTTCCACTGCAATTGTTCTGAAGGAAATTGAACAGAGGTATTTCAAACCAAATAGAACTTCAAAGCAGAAATTTAACCTGTCGTAAATTTAGATTAGCTGTAATACTGCTAATCAGAACTGCTGATGACTTATTTTTTGCAGCAGATTCCAAATGCTGAGAGTTCACAAAGCAGATAAAGACTGGTAGTTTGCTCAATTTTCTTAAAGCATATGCTTTTATCTTTTAAAAAGGTTACCAGATAGCAAAGTTTCTCTCTAATCACAGCTAAGTATATATGTATGTATTTCCAAGCTGTTTAGTAGGTTATATTTAAAGAAATCTGCACAGGTAGCGATCAGATGTTAGGCTTTTATAGTTACTCCACAGCTTTATGGGCTGCATCTGATAACAAGACTTAAAATCAGTATTTCAGTCAGGAAAAAGTCCTGAGGAAGGATTCATAGTTCTGAAAAGTAGTAATTTTGTGGTAGCGATATGGTAATATGCACAGTGTGTGTACAAGACTGTGAATAGGACAGATTGAATTATGTGATGTAGAAAGATTTTTCTAGCATCAGCTTGGAGTGCAACTGTAAATCACCCCCTCTTTTTAGCACTTAGACAAGCATATGAATTGTTGTCTTACTATCATCTGTATATCAAATACACGGAGCACATGATGTATGCACATGTGTACAGAAGCACACATACACACTGAAATGTGAATAAGTTATTTATAAAAATGTTTATGTGTAAATTCACATTACAAGATTATATGTTTATATGTATTTTTTCATATAGCCAGAACTATAGCCAGCACACCCATATAAGCATATGAATATAACTATATATTTATCCGTCAAAATAGAAATATTTGGTAGTGTTCATAGCATGTGCATATGCATGTGCATAGTTATGTCTTGTGAAACATATTAAAATGTTCTGTATTAAAAGTATCTTTGATGCTTTTATTGAGCCTGGATCAAAATCTAATACACAGCGAAAATAACCTCTCTTTTTAGTGGATGTTGGCAATGAGCTTTCAGGTGCTGAATATTTCCTGAGCCCCACCTGATGTCATTTAAACTACAGGATAAGGTGAACTACACCATGTGAGAAAAAGAATGTGAGGCTACTGTGAGTTATTGTGAGGTGGCAGAAATGGGTCTTCTCTCCTCTTTGAAATAAAGATTTGAAATTGTTGTTCTTAAAGTCAAATGTACTGTAAAAGATTTTTAACTATAACTGAGTTCCCCATGGGTGGGTACTATTTTAAGAATTAAATGTTTGTGCTATTAGTAACATTGACCAGATCTACTTTAGCACTAAAACCAGTGCTGTCTTAATAAACTGTCTTAATAACAAATCCCTAGCCCAAGCACATGAAATCAATTAAAAATAATTATAAAAATAATTAGAAACCCTATAAAAACACAGACCTACATCTAAGTTAGATCATTAACTTTAGAACAAATAAAATTAAGTATGCTGTTGTTGCTAACAGTAGAGAAAGATGCTGAAGAGAGAAGAAGGAAAGGAAGAAAATGAGAAAGTGAGGCACACGCCTTTACATATTTTGATTAGGTTTTGACACACAAATGCGTACACACACAGAGACATGCATGCACTCACATACACTGTATCCCTCCAGGAACTGGCCTGGACATAGGTACAGACATAGGTACATCTCTGTTCCCTTACGCTACTCACCAGCTATTCCAGCTTGATATTCACTTGCAATTACACCCTTGTCATTGGTACCCATGCAATATGAACATATATCAGCCTCCCCGGTTTTTGTCACCAGACTCAGTCTCCTATTAAAAGTCATGGTCTCCGCTCCTCTTGCTGATGCTTAGACTCCACACACACACATGCACACGGAACAGATTCTCTTCACCCAAGAAAATGGAAATGGAGTTTGATTAGAAGACCGGACAGACTTTGGTGACCAGGTGCAGGATATAGTCAGAGAACCCCCCTGAACAGCAACCTGCTTTCATGGTACTCGTCCTATTTATCTCCTCTCCAAACTACCTTGATTATTCCCTTTCCCCACATTTGGTTATTCCTCTAAACATCCTATAATAAACCTTTTCCAGTTCTCAATCGCTCTTCCCTCCACCCATAATGTGTTGCATACTCCCCTCAACCAGAAAATCTTGATTCTTCCTGTGGGATGTCAGCCCCAGCCCCTGCAGAGTTGGTGGTCCTCCTGGGACAGCCCTTGGAGGTGTGAGGCAGGGATTTTGTTTCTATGACAAAGTTTACCTCATTTACCAGTGCCCAAAAAGGACAGGAGTTTTTTTTCATGATCACATAAAAGGATCCAAAAATGCATTATTTCATCCATGACTTTTTACCTTCCAAGGATCTACCACCATGGTTACAGCTCCTTACCTATTTGCAAGATCATTAAAGACCCCCATGCATGAAACAGTCATACACCTTCAACATCTAGCCAAGTCAAATCTGGTGGTAGGAGGAGGATCATATATTTATTCTGTTCATTTTAAAAGAAACTTGAACCCAGAAGACTTATACCCAAAGCAATTTGATTTCATCAGTATTTTTTGGAAAAAAAAAAAAAAAAGGGAACAAAGTCATACAGTTATGGAATATATCATATAACCAGCAAAGTTCAACACTTCAGACTTGTTCTTTTCTCTCATAATTCACTCCCTGGCCAGCTATGTAAATATATATCTTCAAATCACTTACTGAAATCTTAAAATCTACTTAATCTTACTTAATCCTGAAAATAACTTACTTCTTCCACTCAGAAATTCTGTTACTCAGATCTCTGCCCAAAGAGATGAGATTGCTGTGTGAATAAGGTGTGAATCATCTTCTGCTACTTCAGATCTCAGTTCAGGAAAACTAAGGATCATTCTAGAGGTGTGTAACACCAAATTCTGAACTCATTTTGTATTAAACAGTGGTGGTACAAGGTAAACTTGTCTCCCTTGTAGAAAAGAAAGAAATAGATGTTGAGACACAGAACTTTAGATGTCAAATGTAGAGCTGCAATATGTTTGACAGGGAAGAGCCATTCCTGAACAGTAACAGTGCGACCATCCACACTGAGCTAGAGATTCAGGACATTGTCACTTTGCGACCAGTAACAAAAAATGAATAGATATTCCTTAGTCAAAGCAAGATATCAGTACTGCAGTATCTTCCTGGTGCCTGATCCAACATAATAACATCACCTTCAGCTTTATCACAATGTAGTTTTAACCCACTAAATTTCTTTCATGTTCAGATCTCTCACAGACACTGTCTGCTGCATTCCTCAGCATGAAATAGCTCACGGAAGAGAGAAAGTAGAAACATCAGCATTGAGAAATAGGAGGGGTGTCCTCTAATGTACAACACATATTAATCTAAATTAGTCTGGATACTCTCCCTGTATCAGATTAATACAGGTCTTCAGCTACTGGCTCCATGAAAAGTTTTGTTTGTTTATTTGCTTTTGGAATGCTCCATATGGCATTAAGACAGTACATTAAAAGACATAAAAAAAATTACAAGAAATCAAGAAATAAAATAGTGTCTTAAAACAATATTCAAAGGATTTGCCATCTTTCCTACAATTATTTTTTGTATTGTGTGAAATAAACAAAAGACCTGATCCAGATCAATTTGCAGCCAGTTACAAGCCCATAAGACTGAAACAAAAAGTGGAAAAAAATGTGACATTTTTTACAATTATCACAAGGCTTTCACCACGAGATACCCTGGGCTTGTGAAATTACCAAGAGAAGATACACGTATTTCTAAAGAATATACACCGGTTTCTAAAAGTACAGCTGTGATATAAGGGTGCCTTTATATGTGATATGCTGGTGCCTCTCAGTATGCCAGAGGCATGCATTCATTGCTTTAGAAATGAACTTGGAGAGGGAAAAACGCTCCAGATGGAGAACCAGTATGTTTCTAACTTGTCGGTTATCCCTTGGTGCTAATCCAAACGATTAATATCAAGGAGTTAATGCAGCACTGCCGCATGCCACATAATGGTGCAAGATTAGAGGCATCAGGGTGATATAATTATTATAGTCGTAAGAGAAAGATTTCAATTAAAGGTACCATAGCAGCATGCCACTAAAACAGCACAGCAGCATACTAATTAAACTGCAAAAGCCCACTGAAAGTAATGTGGCTTACGCTACTTGAGGCAATAAGACAGCCAGAAAGCAGTATAATGGCGCCTTAAAATCCAATAAAATAATGCCAATAAAATAATGATACAGTATATCATAACAATAAGGAGTAAGGTCGAAGCTTATGGAGTTGTCTTCTAACTGCTATGTAAGTGCTGTGAACAACCTAGATTAAAACTTACTTTTGATACATTTTTTTTCCATTTGTGACAAAACATCCTCAAAGTATCTTATCCCTATTTTTTCTCATTCTTAGAAATGTATTACAGTTTTTTTTTTTCTTTTCTTAGATAAGAAAGGAAAATCAATATCAACTGTGTATTCTAGTACCAGAACACTTTAACTGCTGGACTGAATGAAACACATTCAACTAAGCAGAACAATATCAACTTATGCAAGGCAATGGAAGAAAGTCAGCAAAATGTATAATGTCCATGGTTAATCAGTTTAAAATTTAATTCTATCATGGAAACTGTATATGATAGAGAGGACTTCATCAAGCAGAAGAAATCAGAAATATAGCTTGTGCTTTGTACATAAACCTGAACAATTCAAACCTAATCATGTGGTTTGAAAGCTGAGCTGCTAAAGTTTTCACCAAATATTGTACAAAGCATAATGAGTATTTCATACATAATATGAACATTTTTAGGAACTTTTAGCCTGCGATTCAGAATATCTTCCTAGAGTATCTTCAGCCTGTTACCATCAATAGCAAACAGAAACCTCAGTGTACTTGAGAATCAAACTCAACCAATCTAGAGGACTAAAGACAAGAGATCAGTAGTCAGATAAACTCAAAAAAAAAAAAGTCTATAGGATTAGGAAGGAAACTTTTAGATGGGAAAAGGTTAAAGAAGCTGTCAGGTGATTTTGACATAAATGCTGTCTGACAGCTATGAGTTCTACATGGGCCTGCTGCACTTACTACAAGCTTGAGATGAATTTTTACAATGCAACAAGCCAATTGGTAAGTAAACAAAACAGCAAATCATTACTGGAATTTTACCATTTGTTGGGTTTGTTGGGTATTTTGTGTTTTTTTTTTTTAATAACAAAAAATGCATTAATCTCTTCCACATTCCTCACTCTAAATTCTAGGTCTGAACATAGATTAAGATAAGTGGGTATCTTTGAAAGAGGGAACTCTGATATTAAGAACTTAAATGGTAATTTAAAAATGCCTATAATAACAATGATAAAAATGTTATTTGCGTCCGAAAGAGAATAAAATAAATAGATATAAATAATTTCTCTTTTTTCTTTGTTTGTTTTTGTTTAGAACTAGTGTTATGTCGCTGGGGCTGCTAGCTTCTTATATAGTTGGGAACTCCTAGAAATTAAGGCTGGGTAGTTAGTGGGTAAATACAGACCTACTTCAGAGAGAGTTCTGAAGAGAGAAAACTTTCTGTTTGTGTAGGTATCCTAGCACTTGTATCTATATAAGCAGGGAGAGATGCAGGGAAGATCTTTATGATTCTCAAAGATCCCTTGAATGATTCTCAAAGAAAGAACTTGGAAGTCAGGAGCACCATGATCCTTCACAATCCCTGAGTGGACCAGTCATACGGAAATGACAGCTGATCACACAGAGCAATCATGGGGTGATTGACAATTCAGGTATCAAGATCCAGGTAAACAAATTTTATTTCTTTATAGGTGGATGGTAGTTTTGTTCAAATAAATTGAAAGATTCATAGCTAAGCTCAAAACTCAGGAAAAGAATTTTTTTCCATATTATACCCTGTTAGAGGTTTCATATTAACATCTTTTGATTGGGAAAATCAAACGATATTAATATGATTTGGAGGGAACTTACTTAATAGATTTTCAAATAATCTGCTGTTAAAAAATCAGCTTATGCATATATTCAGATAATGTTGCACATTTCAAAAACATGTTTGTGGCAAGATATAACATGCTGAATATAGCACAGAACACCAACATACCTGTAACTTCAGCAACTGTTGGTAATGAATTGTATTCATGATCAGAGATACCTAGTGTATGCAAAATAAGATATGTGTGAGATAGATAATTTGAGGTGATCCATCTCTTCAATACATTCCTCTAGCTTGAAGCAGAATTTTCACACATTCTACAAGGAACTCTGTTATTTAGTTCCCACTCTGATCTCCATTTATTCCTCAGTTACTAATATTCTTTTTTCTCTGTTGATGGATTTAATAGTCTATTCCAAAAATGAATGGTGATATTAGATCTTTAGATGCATCTTTCAGACTCCTTTATTGATATTTTGGGTAAAATTTGAGTATTTCATCAGTTCAATGGCATTCTGTGGCTTATGTTTTACTAATGAACTTGCAGGTGTATAGCACAGGTTTAGTTAATGTCTTGGTAACACCTTCCATTCTTTGGAATATTCATTCTATAAATAATATAGACACATGCTCTGGGGATGGTTACATAAGGGTTCATCATTTTTCCTAGTCCCTCACCTGAAATATCATGCTTTATTTTTGACAGTGATATACCTGATTTTGTCACTCTCTAGGGAGTATGGACTTGCCATTCTCAGTGTCCATATATTTCCTTTAAGCAATAATTAATGTTTCACAATAAAATTATACCTCCTTTACCAAGCTCTGCAAGCCCTTTCTGAATATTGAAGTCTGACTTCTTTTTCTTGAATTCGCTGCACTTTCCTCCTCCACCTTTATTTTATATGTTCTCCTGGGAGAGATACCGTGAGAATAGAAGAAATAATCTGTATTCTGCCTGAGAACCAAATAAAATAACAAATTCTGCCAGGTCAAAAGGTGACCAATCAATGGATTAAAACGAACTGTTTGATAACCAGAGACTGTATTTAACTAAGCATATTATCAAGGATGTTAAGCAATGCTTCCACATCTTACTCTTAAAAATATATCTGCAGATCTCCATTAGTTACCTTTGAGTTACTCTATTTTATCATCTCTTACTCATTTCACACTAAAGCTAACTAACTCTGAAATTAGTATCTATATACTAGCAGTTAATATCTAGTAAATAGTATCTACACAAGCTATTTATATATAGCTCCCAGTCTGAGACTAAAACTCTTAATAGATTTTGGAGTTTGTGTGCCATTATTTATGAATGCATTTCATTATATTTTTATGAAAAAGAGAAAACTCAGGAGGCTCTTATCAATGTTTATCAATATATGATGGGAAGATGTAAATAAGTCATAGCTGTCTCTTTTCATTGGTACCTAGTAACAAGACAAGAGGCAATTGCCAACTGAAACACAGGAAACTTCATATGAACATAAGAAAATTGCCTGCAGACTCTGTGGCGACTCCTTCCTTGGAAATACTCAGATCTACTAGTGGAGGATCAGAGAAGAAGATCTCCAGAGGTCCTTCCACTCTCAAATGTTCCGTGCTTCTGTGATTATGCATATTCATTAATGGCAAAAAAGGCAGACTTGGAAGTAACTTGTAACAGATAAAAGCAGACTCTGAAAGATGAGAGCTATTCCTCTTTTTTTCCTTATTATATACTTCTGTTCTTCATCTACACCTCAGTTTCTGCTTAGCTGCGTGTTTTTGCCTATGCCCAAAAGCAGTGCTTTCCTAGATGTTTAGTTGCTAGGGTGTCACTGACATTTCCTCAAACATTATTCAGTGGCCACTGGAATCCAAGCAACTCTTAGAAGAGGAGAATCTTCAAATTCTCTCATCTAATTAGAAGATTAGAATCTTCTAATTCTCAAATTGGGGCCTAACTGGCCATGTGCCCGCTCATTCCCCAGACCTTCTCAAACCTTAAAGATTTTACTTTAAGTAAAACCTTAAAGCTTTTACTGCTCAGCTATTATCTTTGCCACAAAATTTACCATGGAATTTGTCTACACGCATCCCAATACTCTATTCATATATATTAATATGTTCAAGTTACTTTATATTTAAAATACTCTGAATACTCCTGAAATTTGTCCTGAAATCAGATATTATATTCTAAAATAAACAAATAAATAGATAAATAAATAAATAATGATCCTTGACAAATTCATCCTGACAAAGGCTGCTACTTCATCACAGGCAGAAGATTTATTCAAGCTTTTAATACATTTCTCTACAGTCTATAGTGGCCCTTCACATACATCATTACTATTTTTCTGAGCTCCAGCAAGGGTCCAGTCAAGTACTCCTTGACCTGCACAATAGTATCTGCAACATGGGACTTAAAGGTTTTCTGGTGTAAATGGAGGGGGGCAGATCCTCAGATATCTGAGAAGGATTTGATGATTTATCTGTGTTCTTTCCAGAAATAAATGGTAAAGGAATAAGAAAAGAGGGAAACATGGGAGAAATTAAATAAGGACAGTCTATATGTACACGACAAATTTAACTACAATGAAGTAGATCCTATGGATAATAAGACTTTGATAGTAGACAATTTACATTCTAATTACATTTAGTGTAAATCTGTAACTTAAATATTAAATATGTATAAATAAACGTAAAGGAAGGGGGAAAAAAAAAAAAAAAGGCTTCTTATGCATGTGGTCCTGACATTGCTTTTATTCTTCAGAGATCTTATGTACAGTGGCCCTTTACATCTTTACCCACAACCATGCCCACTAAGAAGACTTTAATATTTATTTATTTTTCTAACTATTCTACTTTATGGTGCTTTCTCTTTTTTTTGAAAGTCAAGAGCAACCGAGTCCTTTTATAAACATAATGAGTAATTTATTGGATTAATAGAAAAGAAAGTAAACTTAATGATTGAAGATGCACAGGTGAACAGCACAGATGCACAGAGGAACAGCTTTGGTGGAGACTTTGGTTGAGACTTTCTATGAATCCACAAAATTACAACAGTGCTGGTGATGTCTATGCAAGTTTCTTCTACACTCTTTTGTCTTTGTTTTTGTCTTTGTTTACAACGTCCTACTATCAAGGAGAAGAGGACAACTTATTGTCATTATACATTAAATTTTGTCATCTCTTAGTTAGTTTGATGGGACTGTTGTTTAGTACTAGGGATTTTTCATGAGGAATTCTGTATTGCATTCCTGCTGTTTAGAAGCAAAACTTTTTCATAATTTCATCTAACCCTCTGTAGATAATATGTTCATATGTTACTTCATTTTGGAGAAAAATGCAAATATGGCATTTTGTCTCTTATATATATAATAAATTATATTCTGAATGCAGGTCTCACTGATTATAGAAGGATGTAGAAGCCCAATATGACATATTCAGAAAGTTAAAAAAAAAAAAAAAGGAGGATTTTCATTTTCATCTTACATACATGGACATTTGGAATATTCATTAAAACTCATACTAATATGTTTTTGCACATGTTTTGCACATATTTGCATTTTCAAATTAATGATATACTTTTGAGAGATATATTAATATTAATATTAATATTATTTAATCTCTATAGAGTAAGCAAATGAAATGGCAAAAAAGCTATAAATGTCTTCTCCTTTCCTGTTCTACTCTTAAGGGAGCAGTTTACTTACTTACATATTTCTTTAACAAAAGTGTAAACATTTGCATAGTTTGAGTTGATCACACATGAAAATAAGAAATTCTATTTTTTCCTGAAATACAACTGGTTGTGTGTGTGTGTTTAATTAAAAAAAGAAACAAAAGAAAAAGAGATAAAACAAGAATTACGGTTGAAATATACCAACTATGTTTACATTGTCCCTAGTTCAGAGGAGTCTACAGTGACCATGTTCATTGGTAGGAAGACTCAAGTTTTGGGGAGTTAAGCATACACCAAAAGTCAATTATATGTTTTATGGTTCTAAGCACTTACCCTAAATATTTTTCTGAATAGGATTTTACTCACTTGACTTATTGTTACCTGAGTTGATCTCTAATAACATTCCTGAAGAAGTGAGGCAAAACATTTTGCTCCTCAAACAGAAATGACCTGAATTATTATCTCTTATTTTCCAGGACACAAACTGATTATTTGGGAGGAAGCAATCTTCCTGTGTCTTTGACACTTCATGTTATTAGTGTCTAAATGATTTCTAACTGATGGTTATTGAAATATCAGGTCAGGCTGTCCAAAAATCTAACTTTTATAGCAAATCCTCTTCTTAGGGAAGGAAAATGAGAAAGAAATCACTTCCTTTATATACTTAAGAGGCAGATTTTTACTGGAAAATTGTATGAGCAGAAAAAATAGTTTTGTAAAGCATCCCTCAAAAGTTTTATTTTATGACTAAAGCTAACCAACATTTCAGATACTAAATGGAGAGGATCTTTACTTAAAAATTATTTCCCCGAGCATCACACAAACTAATGTAACAACTACATCAGAAAATAAATTAATATTTAGTCAGAAAAATGCACTAATTTAGTATGATTTAGTAGGAAAAGCTACAATTATGTAGCCTTCATAAGTGATATCATAATGATAGTGTTTTGTCTGATTCATAGAAAATGATTCAGCTTGAAACAAAGGAATAAACAATAATGAAACTCAACAATTTAAAGTTAAATGACTAAGATACTCAATGGTAGTTATGTCTGCACAATAGATGTTTCTTTTCAAAAGACTGAAGAAAATACTAGAGAATTGGAAGGTTTAGGGAAGTGGTAATGAGATACAGAGCCATTCACCCCTAGGTCACTGAGTTCAATTGCATTTCAGGTTGCTACTGACTGAAATTTGCTTCACTTGATGGCTATTCAAAAGTCCATTGTGAAATGAGTTGGAGGTCTCAATCCTATTCCTAGTACAAAAGTAACCATATAACATTTAACTCTCACAACAATAACACAAGCAGTGTGTCCATGTCCACTTTTATCTTGAGCATTCAAAAAAAAAAAAAAAAAAAAAAACTTTTATGGCTGCAGATTTTGCTTTACTACAGCTACCACTACAGTAAAGCAACAGTTCTGCGACTACTCCACAGAAAATAGAATTTGTTTTTTTAACTTAAACATGAAAACAAACAGAGCAAGTACTATTGTCTCAATAATAGTTCCTATGGAAGTCTGATGATCTTATGTTTCCCTATGGAATTGTTTTTCGGTGTGTTTCAGATGTACACACAATCTGAATAGGGAAATGGTGGGGGATCATGCAGCTGTAGAGCTATAGCTGTTTCAGGTGACCATGCTGACTGGTGTTAATGAGATCTGCTGTACTCTCCTTTCCCTGTTGCCTCCAAAATTTCACATCATAAATTCTCTGCTGTAGAAATTCTCTGGGGTAAGCCAAAAATTTAGGGAGCTGTGCAGGTGAAAGTTGAGCCTGAGGAACCTAGGAAAGAGTGGAAGCATTAGAAACTTTGGAGAATTATAGCGAAGAAGCTGTCATCACTAGGCTGCAGAGAAAATAATTCAGACAGATGATGACGACAATGTGATTTTTGTAGTTCCCTTAAATCTATTAAAATGAGACTGCAGTGTTTCAGGGTTGTATAGTTCTCAAAATTTTATTCTCAATTAGAATATCTTGTTTATATATGTTATTTGGACTCTATGCCAGGATTATGGCAGGTTTGCTATTATAAAACCTGAAAGGTGCAGAAAAGAAGTCAAATTTTAAAAGACTCAAATGAAATTTTAAAGGTCTACTCTTTATTTAGATAATTTGGAATTTTATTCTGTGCTATCCTTACATTTTATTATTAAACTATAAAAAACAAACAAACAAACAAGTTCCAAACTGAAAGCAATATAAATTTACAAATTGACACTTTTAACAGGCATTACATCCCATAAAATATATAAGAAAATATTTTTCTTTTCACATTAATATGAGTGTTGATACCAACCACACTAATTATATAAGGATGGCTTAGAATTGACTAATTACAAATTATACTATAGGCTTGATAAAGAGGTAAAGACAAATGGAAGATTATCCATTGCAACATTCTAAGCGTATATTAATATAAACTATTCCTCCTCCCCCCGCCAAAAGAAAAAAAAAAAAGGAAAAAGATACTAATTTCCTAAGAGGAAAGTCATTGAAGGACTTTTAAATGCCAAAACAGGCAAATTTTCTGTTCAGGAAAGGCTGTTGGAAGATGCTGAGAAATGATACAGCTATGACCTGTGCTTGAGTACCAGTACTATCTACTGATCAGAGACAGGACACTGCGGCAGATAGACCCAGTGTAATCCAGTATACATGTTCTTATGTGCCTCATGTCTATAAACAACTGGGTCCATCAACACATCCAACTGCATTTTTACATATTAATATTATAAAAAATTATATAATTTTGTAACTGAATGCCTTAACGAACCATCAATTACTTTTCCTACATTCTTTGCCTTGTCATGAATATTCTATTTTCTGCAATGTTTTGGTTTATGGATGAGATACTAAAATAAATGCTGTACCAGTATGAATTGCCTGACAACATCTACAACAATGTGACACAGTAAATATACAGTCCAGAGACTGTATGTTTAGCCATACAGTAAAGTTATTTAAATAAGTGAGCTATACTGAATAATATGGTTGTAATAGGAGAGAAAATAATGTTTACAAGCATTAAAATACAACAACAGAAACCAAATTATATATAACAGGTGTATGTCACTGGAGTGGCTGGAAGGCTGACCTTCATTTTTTTGCCTTAAAGTGGACAGATTTTTAATATTTTTAAGACATATCTCCAGCTGATCTAGAACCAAACAAGAATGTTAGATCAGCTTAAAAGTGAAATTTTGTCTATAGGCTACTCAACGGGTAATATTGTTACGAAATTAGGAAAATCATTTATTTTAGAGGGATTAGTATTTCCGTGCTAGATATGAAATATCTTTGCACAGAGAAAAATTATAAGATTGCAATAATAAAATTATGATTGCAATGTATCTGCACTAGAAAAACTAAAAAGGGATATTGCTGAGCTACCAAGCTGCATTTCTACAAAACTGAAAAATTACAATTCATTTTTATATATGAAGGACCATCTCTAAGGCAGAAAAAGCCATATGCTTGACATTTACTTTAATTGGATCAGAATTTGACTCTGAAAAGATACATGTATAAGTCTCATTCAAAGAACAATAAACATTGAAGTACATGATTTCATTCAAGCAGTTTCTTTTTAGAGAAGGAGCCTCTCTATCCCTATTACTGCCATTCCAACTGATTAACTCTTACATATCTATTTCATTCTCTCTAATTTAAATTTCATTAAATCTGATTCTAACTGAGTTCAAAGGAACTTTTATTTTTAAACACTTCCACCATGAAACTGATTTGTTCTCATCAATATCATTATTTGCTGTCTTTGAGAACATACTTTATAAGAACTACTTCCTTGAATGTTATTTTCTTGGAATCATAAACACTTAAAAGATAAAAGATGTATTAGATTGCATAGTCCAACCTATTCTTTTTCCAGGGTATTTCCTCAGGCATATTATGATACATAAATTGTCATATTTTCTTGCAAAGGGATTTTCCCACTCAGTCCATGATCTGCAGTCATCACAGTTCTGCATTTGTGATGTTACAGTTCAACACCATATAACCCTATTAACAAATCAAAAATAAAAGGGGAACTATGAAGAAGGAAGATGCTCAAGATGGATCTAAACAAGCACTGTGGCATTAATGAATAATTCAGACTACACATTATTTAGTACCATCAGATTCAAGTCTATATTTTTACACCTTTACTAGTACATTATATAATGTTCTGGAATTTAATAAATTCCAGAGACCGCGACCAAAAGGCATAGGATAACCTACTTCTCTGCTCTGCTCTGCTACGATACACTATGCTACACCAGACAAGATAAAAACACACAGTTTTATCCTACATTAAAGGTTTGTCACATGGAAGCCACCTGTTAGGACTTAGTTGCAGGCTCATATCTACTTGCAGACCCACTTCCTGGGAATAGCTTGAGGGAGGGGTACCTGCTAAGTGTGAACAATCTCAGTCATTGTTTAAATAATTTTATTGATGTTAAATGAAAGAGTTATCTACTATTTCGAGAGCAAGCTAAATGTGTTAAACAGCTCTCAGTGTCTTAAGCAGAATAAGAGACAGTGCAGATTAGCCTCAGAAGGCTTGATGTAATCAGTAGCTCAACTTTTAAGTCTCATAAAAACATTACAACAGCAGTAATAAAAATTATAGCAATTAATAAGAACAACCTCTTCAGGCAACCTCTTCATCTTCTCAGTGGTGGATCAGAAATTTTTACTAATTCAACTTTTGGTGCTAAAAAGAGTACTTATGCTAACCTAAATAGGCCTTTTCAACTAAATTGCCCTTTCTTCCATTCCATTTTCACAAAAAAAAAGTTTTCCCTTTCTGAAAAGGCAATAAGAGAAGAGAAAGACATCAACTTGAATGTGCAAAGATGCACCTTTATTTCCTTGTTAATTATTTGAATTATCAAATCAATTTTAGTCTACATAAAGGAGTAATCACTCCTGTACTCTAATTGCTATCGAATACTCTCTTCTTGGTGTTATTGAAAAATTGCTAGTCATTTATTTCTGCTAAGAAATGTTGAATTTAATAAGATTGCTTTATGTCTCTGATTTAAAAAAAAGTGAAACCATGAAGCCTTTTCTCAGTATCTTTTAAAGAAATTCAAGCATAAGAGCAGAATATGTGAGAAATGATTTAAAATTTTGAATTGAGAAAAACTTTATTAATATTAATTAATATTAATGTCTATGATACTGAATCTAAATGTTAACCTAGCCAATATATATTCAGTGCTCAAGATAATTATGGTGTTTTCCCCACAGCAGTAATAGAAACTAAAATCAGCAGTTAGAGACTAATGAGAGTTAAAGGGGAAACTGACATGAAGACAAAAAAGCAGGTAAAAGTTATACTTTCTAGGTGACAACCAAGGTTGAGAGATAAACAGCATCAGGAATTTCATAGTGTATGTGACCAAAAACCACAAGAAGATATAACTGAGGAATTTCACAGAATGAAAATAAATAATCTTTGAAGACAAAGGGTTAGAACTCTGTCATTATTACCTGTACAATATTGCTATTAAAGATTAACGCTGGTGTTTTGTTTTGAACATAGATTCAAAATTTGGCAGTTTAAAGTGAAAGAGGAAATTTTCAAATATGAAAGACATTGTCCAGATGCTACAACTTTTTTATATTTAATGGTGAGAACTTTTTGCTGTTAAAAGATCAATGCTTCCATATGTGCTCTGAAGTCCCAAAAGCTTAAATTCACTACCTTGACTTTGGTGTATAGTTATAAACTCAAGCAAAAGTTATGTGAGGAAGAGGTTCCATGGATAAGATCTTTTCACTCCTCTCCCAGCTTTCACAGCATGGCCTAAGATTACATCCTATGAACATTTTTACATATATTTGGAATTAAAGAAAAAAAGAGATCATATCCCATACTAGTGTCAACATTTATATTTTTTTATGAATGATCACAACTATGTCATTAGCGTCTAAACTAGCATTTTCAGGAACCTTGCTGTCCCTATAGCTTCATAGTTAAGGTCTACAGACTGAAGGAATTGCATTGTTCCTCATGCCCATGCATGCAACAAGTGTCCAGAGTTTCTAGCCAAGCAGTGTTTATGTGGGGTGGAAGAACGGTATGAAGTTCAACAAAGCCAAGTGCTGAGTCCTGCACTTCGGCCACAAGAACCGCACGCAGCTCTGCAGGCTTGGGGCAGAGTGGCTGAAGGGCTGCGTGGCAGAAAAGGATCTGGGGGTGTTGGTCGACAGTCGGCTGCACGTGATCCAGCAGTGCGCCCAGGTGGCCAAGAAGGCCAACGGCCTCCTGGCTAGTTCCAGGAACAGTGTAGCCAGGATCAGGGAAGTGATCATGCGCTTGTGCTCGGCACTGGTGAGGCTACACCTCGATTATCGTGTTCAGTTGCGGGCCCCTCACCACAAGAAAGACATAGAGGCACTGGATTGAGTCCAAAGAAGGGCAATGAAGCTGGTGAAGGGGCTGAGGCACAGACCTTGTGAGGAGTGGCGTAAGGAGATGGGATTATATAATCTGGAGAAGAGGAGGCTCAGGGAGCCTGAATGGAGGCTGTATAGAGGCGAGGGTCGATCTCTTCTCCAGAATAACTACCAATGGGACAAGAGGAAATGACCTCAAGTTGCACCAGGGAGGTTCAGTTAGATATTAGGAAAAAATTCTACAGAGAGTAGTCAAACATTGGAAAGGGCTGCCCAAGGAAGTGGTGGAGTCTCCTCCCTGGCAGCGTTCAAGAAACGTGTAGATTAGGCACGTAGGGACTTCGTTAAACAGGCATGGGGTTGAGGTGCTTATGGTTAGACTCGATGATCTTGAAGCGCCTTTCCAACCATAATGATTCTAAGATTCCATCAGCAGAAGGTAAAGCCCATGTCAGTGTAAGGCCTAATGTTGACAGCAACAGAAAAGCATATGTCTGTTTGGTACATATGTTGGTATGCAGTTCAGCTCTGGTCTACTGCAACTCTGGCCTACTGAAGAGAAAGGAAGGTGTCTCATTTTTATTTTTAAGAAATTCAATCTACTGAAAATTTAGAGAGCATTTAGCTGGGGGTGGGGGAAATGGATCACACATCCAAAGCTCCCCAGAATAGAGATGATTAAGTAACTGAATGATGAGAAGGATATGAGGGGAGGTGTTTGAGACTGCAGGGAGACGACAAGAGTAAAGTGGAGATGTATCAATCCCTTTTTGTGTGTAAAGTGACTGCACCTGCAGCATTCTAAAATTGTCCAGATTTGGACAATGAGAATGATCTTAACAACTGTAACCTTTTAACACTGACCATGTATGAAAGAATATAAGAAAGAGGAGGAGCTACTCTGTGATTCCTTCAAGGAGACTTTAAAGAGGCTGAATTCATTGAAATACAGGTGTGATCAATTCCCATGCTGACCAGGAAAGTAGAGGTACATATATTATGACTTTATTGAACTACTGATAGGCAAAATTAAGATCATATGGATATATCTGTAATTCAGTACTTCCTGTTTTGGCGAGATTGAATTTGAAATACTTAGTTTCCCATTGTTTGTGTTTTGTTGAATTATGTGCTATGGAAGAACATGAGCTCTCACCTTAACTGTTTCTTTTTTTTTCTGTAACTGGTTGGTTTTTAAATTATATATGGCCAATAAAGTACAATTATGTGAGCGTAAGGCATCTTCTCAGTTAAAATACATACAATCTTAAAGCTTTTTGAGGGTTAATTGGCAAAAATAGATCATTTTCAAAATTATGTTTGCTTAATTTCCATGTTGTTATTAATTTCAGACCATCAGGCTGTCAAATGTCTACTCACTACTCAGCAACCAAGCTTTAAGTAATATGACAAGCCAGCAATTAGAGTGATTCTGTGCATCTGCAAAAAGTGACTGTCCTCCAGATTTTTTATCTGAAGAGAAAAGTTCATGGGAACTCCCATCAGGAACTCTTAAACCTGAAAATATTTAAGCTTTCTTCAATGAATCTCAATACTTTCTTTGCATAAGAGAACCAGAGAAATTTTCCTTTATATATCTTATAACCATAAAGCTTTAACAAACAAAATTTTAATGAGTGAAAATCAAAAGTTTTAAGACAGCCTTTCATGTCTCTGACAAGCACAGTTTCTTCTTCAGTCTTTGCAACAATTAGGAGGAGGAAATCAGCTAGAGTAGTATACTTATATTACAGAATTTTCTTGAAATTTGTCAAAATGATCATATCTCTCTAAGAGGAATATGAACAGCAAATGCTAAGTTAATAAATATTCGTGCTAATTTAATGCCTTTTTTGTAAGAACACCAAAGTATCCAAGACAGTGAAAGAACTTTTTTCCTCCTCATTTTTTTTCTTTTGAAGATTAAAAATATGTATCAAATATTACTAATGACACTGTGAAGAGAAGATGCTGAGGTACCTATTTACTCTCTCAGGTAACACACACCATGCTGGGGAAAACTTCCTGCCCTTTGTCCTGCAGACCATGTGCAAGTGAGCCAAAGAGGACAGACAAAGTGAGCCAAGTGTTGATCCATCCACCGTGGGCATCCGCAGAGGGCAAGATGTGGTTAATCTGTGCAAAGCATGAAGCAATGGAGCTTGGTTCCTCAATCAGGTAAGTACTCCAGACACAAGGGCAGAAAAATTACTTAAAAACAGCAATCTTTCTTAAAAACCATCATATTGTCAAAATGAATTATGCATACGGATTAACTTAGTATGCCTTCTATAGTTGTTTTCTATAGTTTCTTTTTTAGACTTCAAGCTTTTCAGACTTTATGCCAGAGAAGGATAAAGAGCTATTCTGGAACAGGTGATGCTCTGATTCTGAAAGAGGTATCCATGTCAAATTTTCTGCAAAACCTTACTGGAAGATATGTTACAAAGAGGTTGTGAAGAAGAGCAATATAATATTATCTTCAGAATTATCTAGTCTTTTTAAATTTCTTTTTGAAAAAAAAAAAACTTTGATAATTACACTATTTATTCTTATTCTTATGGGGATTAAAATATTATTGTATGTGATATGTAGGTTTCTTTAACCTCAGAGAGCTGCTCATTTTAACCATGAAGAAAAACCCATTAAAGAGTCTCTCGTTTCCTCTGGTTGCATCAGTCACCTTCTTCTAGGCTGCATCAAGGAAAAGAAAAATGAGTGTACTACTGCCAATTGTCAGAGCTACTGATCATGCAGTCAAAACAGGAGTTCTGTGTAACCGTTGCCTACAAGATCAGAGCTGGCAGGCTGCAACCAGACCATGGTTCGTAATTTAAGTACCACTAATTTCTATTATAGAGGCAACAGCTAAACTACATTTTAAAAACCTTTCTGCTTTACTGACAGGACAGATTAGGCCTTTCATTTATTCTGGGATTGTAAATGTAGCTGTTGCTATAGTAACTGTATATCTCTTGAACAGTAAATAATTGTGTTAAATGGATAAATAGCAAATAGGTTTATGGCTACTCTAGTGCTAAGCAATTTGAATATGTTGAATTTTTAATTGTGTTTTTCCTAATCATCAGCATAGCATCTATATTACATCCCATATGAAAACTAAAAATCTTTCCTGATGTGTATCTTTTCAGAGAATTGTATATGATTGTGCACTAAATAAATGAGAAAAAGATATTTCTGAATCTCAAAATTTCAGGCTGCATATTATTCAAATAATGACAGCTATTGTAATATTCTGCAGTTTTTCCAAGTAGATATCACGGAAAACTAATGAAAACATAGCTAAAGATTTTGTGAAAATTAGGCCCTTGGGTTTATAGTTTAGAACAACTAAACTGTCTGCTGATAATTTGAACAACCTCAGAAAGCCATGTAAAAAATCCATTGGCTTTGTCTTCAATGCATGTTTTCATTAAAAAAATATTTATTGCCATAGGCTACCCAGGCTAACCAATTTATATTGTATATTTCTATAGGAGATTTGGAAGAAAATGTCTTTAACCTAACCAAGTACAAGCTCCAACATTTATTTTCTATAAACAGATAAGTATTCTACAATTTAATTCAGTACTACTAACCCCTTCCTCCTTCCTCCCTCCAGAAAGCAAAATGCTTTTACATAAACCTACAGTGCTGCCTTTCACAAAGATGAATGAAGGCTTATATTTTGATACCTCTCAGAAGTAGGATCATGTGCTAATGTTTGTGAATGAAAAACATAAGCAAACAACCATTGGATCATCAACGACGAAGTGGAAAAAAACACAAATGTCTATCTAACCAGGTGATTGACTCCAGAATGCTAAGGAGCCTGTTATTTATCTATAGTGGAAAACACTGATACACTTTCTTTGACAACGGAAAACTTGTCCATTGCAACATTTTAAGTAATTTAAAAGAGACACTGCACTATGTTTTTATAATTTATGAAAAAATACACGTTTTTCAACAATATATATCAGATTGAGCAGCAAACATCTCAGGTATATTTTGAGAGAAGATAATCTTACTGGAAAAGTAAATTTAGGTCCTGATTGTTGGAATATTATAAAACTTTGCATGATTGTTGATTACATGACAGTAAAGGGAAAAAAAAAGGGATATGTCCAATTACAGAAACTCACAAATATTTTCATATGGTTAAAATAGATAAAAGTTTCAAAACTAGTTAAGCATAATCTTGAAGAGAAGAATTGGTGGGCATATGTCTATTATTTATCTGCATATCTCATAACCCTTCTTTCTCTCCTTGAATGTGCTGTAATATTGGAGATGGTAAGTGATTTGCTTTATCTTCTTTTGTTTTACAATATCAAGATCAGGTCTGACTGGCTAAATACAACTGTAAAAGTCTGTTTTTCAATGAATTTTTATATTTCTGACACAAAATTATAAGAGTAATGACTCAACACAGAATATCTCAAAAAAATGTAAATAATTGTACACATTCCTAGGGAACAATTATCCATATTAGAAAAGATGTCAGCTGGGAGCTGACAGCTCTGGAGAGACACAGTCATAGATGTGATATGTGAACTGGAATAATCACCTTACTGGAAGAGTGAACAAATTCCATGAGATAGTCCGTGCCTAAATCTCCACCTCCACCACTACTGCAAACTCACCCATTTAAATCAACCTTTTTTTCCAAGCAATCCTACGGTAGTAACCACCAGCACAAAGCATTAATCACGTATATGTTATGTCTAACATAGTAAAATAGCTCTAGTTTCTAGAATGTGGCCTACATTTTGTATGAGATTCCACAGAGAAATATAATTTTTTCAGGAAATAAAGAATTCACTGTGTTCCCTGTGCCACCAGTGAACAGGTGGCACAGTGGAAAGCAACAGTGCTTGGGGGAAGAAGGCTGATCTCTTTCAGACAACAGCTAACAGCAGTAGGGTTTGGCAGGGGAGAGGCTGAAAGGAAGTTCACTGATCTGTGCTTCTTGAGATTACCTTTTGCATCTATTTTGTAAGGACAGATATAAATTGACAAACTTTCGTGCTGGCGATATACATAAATTACATAATTTTATTCAGTAATGTAGCATTCTTTAGTCATTAGTTCCCTAAGAAATCTTAGGTGAATGCTATCTGGTTGCTGTGATTTATTTCAATTTAGATTCTTGAGTTATTCTCTCACTTGATACCTTCACTACATGTAAAAAGTGACACATTATGAAGGTGCTTCCCCATTATCCTCTGTGAAGACCTATGCAAAGAAATCCTTCAGCTTTTCTGTAATCTCTTTATCCTGTAAGGCAGAAATCCTTCCATATGAATTTCTAATTTCATTCGATACTTGCTAGTTATGAAGTTGATGTACAGACTCTCCTGTCACACTGCTATTCCTGATACTCTAAAATAAGTTTTATTTAGACCATCTTGTGTTCTGTGCAAGCATAACACCTATCACAATAATAAATTGGTTCATGAATCACGCTCCTACAGTCCCTGATAATAAAAATAATAGTTTACTATGCAGCTCTTATTTTCAGTTTTATTTGTCTCAAAATATTTATCTTGAATATATTATGAAATATATTTACATTAGCTTTAGTCATAGTGAGCCATATTTATTTTTAAAACTTATTTCAAGTTAGATACACTTATCTGATTATATCCTTCTACTAACTTCACCCTTTCTGTTATTTATTTTCAATGTGAATCTCTTTTTTCTGAATCCCTTTGACTTCCTTTAGAGATGGACCAGTGAGTATTTTTTTTTTCTTCTTCTTTTTTATGCCCTGTTTATAAAGTAAATTTCAATGTTCTTCTTTTAGTTTTATTTTATGCCCTTCAGCAAATCCTAGCAGTATACTTCCTATTCTTATGACACTGTGTTTTGAGGTGACAGCTGCTATGAATGTGAAAAGGATTAATAATTCTTCCTGTTAAATTTACTGTAATAACTTATTTACAAAATTAGCTTTTAATAACTGGCAAAAAACCTGTTCTGCCATGCAGTCCTTTATCAGATAGATATATATATACATATATATATAAATAGAGGATTTAGATAAAGATAGATTTTATAAATGGGAAGAAACTAGCATATAATTTAAAGGTTGATGAATATCATCTTCAATAAAATTGTCCCTTGTAAAATATTTGATGAAAATATATTGGAAGCAACCTATCTACCATTAAAAATATGTATTTCCAAGCAAACTAAATTTAATCCCCTGTTTAGTAAACCATATATGCACAGCATTTAAGCCTTTTCAGAGGCCCCTAATTTGTATTTTAAAAATGACTTTAGGCAGATCATATTTCAAAGGGAGAAGTTTTTTTTCATTTGATGCCATGCGAGTATCCGTTGTCAGAGGGAACATCCTGTAAATAACTGAAGAGTCTTTTCAGGGCCGACTCTGCTGGGCAGCGCTCTGAGAGAGGACGATGCCAAGTTTACAGAAGAGGGAAGCCTGAGAGCTCCACAGCTCAGCTGGGTCCTCAGGGCAGACCTGGCCTAGAGAACTACAGCGCAGGTTCAGGCTCGGCAGTGACTCCAGGCAGAACCTGGGAGTGGAGCGTGGTCTTTCCCTTGGAGCAGGATACATTTACATTTTCAAAGGAGGCTTTATTTTATCAAAGCCTGAGTAACTAGACTCTCTTGTTTCAGCTTTCAGTTCATATGTTTTCTAGTGTTTGTTTTTGTTCTTTTCATTCTCTTTCAACTAGTTTTATCCTGGTGGGAGTTGGAACTTGGATTTACGGAAGATCATGCATGACTACTGATTTTTTTCTTTTTCTCTTTTTCCTGGTTTCCAAAGAAAATGAGTTTTAGACATTCAATTCTATGTCTCACTTTCTGTCTGAGTACCCACAATAACAGTATAAAATTTTGGTCACTTCCAAACAAACCTGACATTAAAATCCTGTAATTCTGATGAAAATGAGTACTTGGTTAGAAAAGAGCTTTTATTAGTTTATAAGACTGCTCCAAACAAGGACAAACTCCAGACAGTATTCATTTCTCTTTAGCCACCATAGAATTAATGATGAGACACATATCCATAACAAACAACAGGAATTATTTATGCTACTTATGGGACTATTTGTATTCTAACCCCTTACATTAATGCACTGGTCAGACATGGAATAATAGTCAATTATTTTTAAAGTCCTTCTAATAAATCCTTTCTCTTACAGTCCTATCAGCTGTCACCACTGGCACATTTGAAACCCTCTCTCCTGAGCTTATTTCCTGGGCAAACTCCTACAAATGTGAGCAATAGTTTCTACCAGAAACCAACACACAGTTCATTTGTTCTCTAGCAGTTTTTTTCAGCATGCAATAAGTAGACTTTTATACTGTTCTATTTATTGAGTGGATTCACTGAAAATCTATTTCTCTTTGTACCTGATACTACTTAACTATAGTAATGAAAAAAAAAAAAGAAAAAAAAAAAAGGCTAATGTATTTCCAGTAGACTCAAACCACCTCTCTCCCAAAATCTTGTTTCAAAGAAATGTCATTAATATAAAATTTCAGGATATAGGCAAGGCAACCACAGTAGTCTAAGTTACAGTCAATAAAAGTCTTTGCCATCTTTGAGGTATTTTCTTAGGAAACAATATAAAACTTTGTTCCTGGCGATTTGCCACTTATTGAGAACTTCAGAAAAGTACCTGAAAGATTCTCAGTGTCTGCCTACTGCAACTCAGAAAAATATCTGTGAGTCTCTGAAGTCACTCAAAATTATTTCAGATTTGCCTCCAACATTCCCCACCCAACCCCTTTTCTTGCACGGAGGCTGCTGCTGCCTGTCATGGTTGGGAGTAGCTGTCCTGCTGTAGTGCCGGGTGCTGCTCCCAGTTACAAGTCCTGGGTGCTAATGGCCAGCATCCCTGGGGGTCCTGAGGCATTTGCCTCTAAGAATCTTGCCCGTGTCCAGCCTCTTCTCTCCAGTCTCTGTTTTTCTCCACGTAATTGTTTACATGCAGGAACACAGCACATATTCAGACTCTTTGTTGGTTATTTTGCCTTTTGTCTCTAATTGGAGGATTCAGTATTCATCAGCCCTGGTTAGTCCAGGTGTCACCCTGTGCAGTCTTTTTCTTAAGAGATCAAAAGCTCATTTTTGGATAACTTTGAATAACTTTCTCCAATGCTGCCTGTCAGCATTCACAATCTTATTTTTTACTTACCGCACTAGTAAACTTCCAAGCAGGTAAGAAGGGGCTCTGCAAAGACACACAGTCAAAAATTTTCAAGTCCATGAATGAGTCATACTTATTGTTTTGGAAAAAAAAAATCCCCTGGGGATTGGCTATGATCAGAAACTCAAAAACAGAATAATTGTGAACTTTAGAGAGTAAAATCAAATAATCTGTCGAAAGACCAGGACAACATGATAGAGTATATTATTCCAAAATGAATGATAAGTACATGTAACACTAAGAAAGACTAACTTTTCCTCACACAAAAAGCTTTATCTGCCTTTGGGAGAATATTAGCATGGCTTTCTAGTGACAAAATAATCTTCAGAAGTTGCAAATTATGTAGTACAGGTTCAAGTGCTCAAGAATTTAAGACCTGGACTGTGAAGGATAGGCATTTATCAGTGTAATGTTAAGGATAATATATCTTATGATATCATTATGAGAAACCAAATGTAGTATCATAGTTTAAAGATTTTTCAGGGCTTTATTAGCCATCTCATTAATTTGAGGCTATATAAAGATGCCTAGTAGTTATCATATGATTTATTCTCATCTAAAGAAAGGCTTATTGCCAACTAACTTGTCTCTTCCTTCACAGCATACTTGTAATATATATTCAGCCATGATTTCCAAATCATCATTTGTCTTTAACTGTAGGGAAATCTGAATTTGTATTTTTTCATTGTTGCTGGGTTTCACAAATATATAAAATCCTTTGTGATTAGGACTATAGTCCTAGTAAATACTGTAACAATCATAAAGCAACCTTACTAATCATACAGTGTCAGGAGAGGGGTTCTATACCCCTCATACCTAATGATTAGAAACTTAGCCAAGAAAAAATGCTACAAAAATAATCCAGGAAGACAGGAACTAGCAGATTACCTAATTGCATGTGGAGAAATAAAAAAAACCTTCATAAAAATTGAGCTTTTTCACTTCAATCACTATTTCGATGCATTCAATACTTCTTAGCTTTTCCTCCACAGATTTTTCTCTAATATCAACACAAAGCCTAGCAGAACTCTTCATTGCACTTACCCTGTTAGCCAAAATGAACAAATAGATGTTATTGTACGGAAGGCATTTAACACCATCTTAAGCATCTCTTTTTGTAGATACTTGAATATGCCTAAATTATGAGCTAAAATGAGGCATCCCTAAATCATAAGACATGATAAAATTAGCTAATCACCATATAGAAGCTTCAGGAGTTGCCAAACACTACAGTCTGTAATCTCTCATAAAGCTAATGGAGCTAGTTAAAAAGAATTCATTAATTTTTGCAAAAAACGTCGACAGTTGCCAAATAAGAACATCAGAGAGAAATGGTAAGAGCTACTTCACTGTGGAACCTAATCATCATCAAAAGCAATTAAAAAATCATTAAACTCAGTCTGAGGACTATGTATAAAATCCTTGTTTGAACTGTAACTGATAATATTTGAAGAAATGTGATGCATCCATACATCATTTTGAAAGAGGTTGAGAATTTAGCACTCAAAGTGCCAAGAGGTTGTTTGTTGATTAGAGACTATATAAAAACTTCCTGAGAAAAAACAAACCCTTCTAAAGAAGCTACAGTTTCCAGCCGTGTGTTCACTAATTCTCATGGATCTTCAAAAAACTAAGAAATATGCAAAATTAGCCTACACATTGCAAAATAAACATCCTATGCAATCTTCAAGACAACCCAGATGAAATAGACAGTCAAAGGTAAGAGGAAGAAGTTTAACAAATCTAAGTACTAAGAGAAAATGCAAACACATATGCAAATAAACTTCTACTTATTTGGTAGTAAAATATAGAATGTTTAGGAATAGCCATAGAAATTATCTATGCAGATAGTGGATTTTGAAATAGCTATATCTCAGAAAAAAAGAGGCATTAATGAGTCATGTTGTCAAAAGAGAAAGGAGTGTATAAAACATTAGTTCTATTGAGAAGTTTCTACTGAGAAAACCATAACCTCGAAATGAATACTGAAACACTTTATTTTTGAAAAGACTGAATCTGGATAAAAGAGAAGACAAGTTTTGAAGTACCTTGAACTGGTCAGTTCCATCAATAATTAATATACTTATTGATAATTTGCAATTGTTTTTATTTATTTTGTTTTAATGTGTTTGAAAGGACACCATAATAGTCCAAAAGAAAAAAAATAAAGAGAAGAGTGTGTAAAGACATTCTACTTTGAAAAGAAAATATTTGAAAATATTATGCTCCATGATTTCAAATTCCAGCAACAGAGAATTATGTAGACTGCAGTATAATCAAGCTTTATTCCACCAATACAGCTCTCTCCCTCACAACATCAGTGCTATCTCTAATTCGATGAGAAACATATTTACAGGGTAAATTTTTATCGATCATAAAATATTCTCTAACAGCTCAGAGATAGTGGGCTCATAGATGACTCCATAGAGAGTTGTGCAGGTTAGGTGAGAAATTGTACACAGAAGATTTCCATAAACAATAACTCTGATATAGAAGCATTTCAGATGGAAATGCCTCAGGGATCTATTCTGAGGCATCCAGGTTTATTCTTTTTCCTTTGATGTTTTATTTATTAAATTTTTAAAATAAAGAAACAAGAAGGCGCAGCACATCATAAGCACCAAGAAATATATAATTATTAGATCAATAAACAATTCAGCAGCTCCTAGAAGACATTCAAATAACCTTCCACAATAAAAAGACTACCCTATATATGAAATACAAATCTTATAGATAGTTAATATTCCAGCCAAATACAAGCATATTGGTAATGTTGATTTAGCTCTCTTAATTTTGTTCAAAATTACCTCCACAGATCATAGAGTCAAAGAATAGTAGAGAGAACAAAGGCAGCACACAACAAAGAAACATACAGGAAAGGAATAGTAATAAATAAAATAAAACCAGGAAAAGTGGATAGATAATAAATGAATGAGGAAGGAGAATGCCAATATCCAGTCAACCCCCCACTAAGCAGGCTCTGACTCTGATATCTGATATATAATATAATTTAATACAAATTGTACTTAAAAAAATACCACAAACCATCTTGTATTATCATCCCTATGGTGTAGCGCTACACTGAAACAAACCAAATACCTATTGTATTTTAGGACCATGTCCCTTATATTTTATTTGTTCTTTCAAAAGAGGAAGCATCTCCAAACCCAAAAACTATTCCTGGTGGGTAGCAATATTTTCAGAGAGATAAAATATATTACTCCCCATATTTTTGGAAAAGTAGTTTCATGTTGCAAAATAGAAGTTTCATGTAGCAAATCTGGCCTTGCATACCTTTGTACTACCTCATCCATGCCGTTTTACTGAAACAGCCCTCAAAAACTTTTTCTTCATGAACAGTACAACTAGATGTTAAGCATCAGTTAGACAAATGTATGCCTCTCTTTTTCCACAAAATGAATTTTTACCAAGTACATCCCACATGGCCTTCAATTATATATTATGACATCTTTGATCTAGCTTATTGGCAGTGTCACGTCTAACTTTAACAAGGTGTAAGGAAGGATAACCAGCAATGAGGCGATTCTAAAATGAAATTAATATCAAAAGGGATCTTTATTTCACCTCCTAGACTATAGAAAAAAATAAACTGTCAATGTTCTTTTTGGTCATGGGTCCAATATTAGGGCACCATATAGTGCCCTAATCAAGATCAAAAAAAGAGTTTTCAAGGAGGCAGATTGCTCTGCAAAACATTCTACTCGCCTTCACCTGTAACAAAATTATATACTTAATTACCCGCAGGGGTCATAGGATTTGTGTACAATCCCCTCCCACCTTTGTACAACTTTACTCAACTAATTATCTAATATAGTATGTGTGGTAATAATTTTAACAACTTGATGTCAGCGTGTTGTGTTAACTTTTAAAAATATTTATATCTTATCCTTCATTTGATGCACTGTATGACTTCAAAAATGACTAAACCTGCAAACAGAAAAAGAAATATGAGTCAGTCTTTTCTACTAATCTGAAAAAAGGCTGTTCTACCACACCACAGTCCAATGTTACTTTGATCAAAATATGTTTCTCTTAAGGAAATTCGAATTTTTTCTTCCAGTATTTCTGTTCGTGCACATTTAGCATATTGTGTACACTAAAAAATAATAATAATAAAGTTCCTGAGAAGTACGTTGCTAATGGCTTTCATAAATGGATTGCTTTTTTAGGATCTTAGCACCATAGGATGATAAGATAACTCAAGTCAGAAGAGTCTTCTGGAGGTTTGTAGTGCAATTTTCTTAAATCAAGGTCATGAGACTTTGTAAAAACCATGTTGCTCAGGACTTTGACTTTGTCAAGCTGGTTCTTGAAAACCCTTGAGGATGGAGAGAACACAACCTATTCTTCAACCTGCTGCACCACTGGGCTGCCCCTGTGGGGAAAGGTTTCTCCTTGCATCCAGTCTCAACTTCTGCGGTTTCAGTTCCTACCAATTGTTTTGTCCTCCCACTACGCATCACCACAGAAGGTCCATTTCCACCTCAGTGATGTCTCCAGAGGCACCAGGACTAAAAGCAGAAATGTAAGTTCTTTTTGTCTCCTGCCTTCGGCATGTGTAAATCCCTCCAAAATTCACTACAGTCAGAGAAATCTGACATTATTACAAGTTTCTTCTTCAGACTGGTCTACACAATGTTTTTGTTTTACAGATATGTGTATTGTGTGCCTTCTGAGACAATGTCATTGTATTGACATAATCTGTATATCATATAGTATGACTGGCTTTGCTGCAGATTGCAAGTCTTTTAGAATAACTGGGAGAATAAAAATTAATTAAATACTGATATGGCTTGGTAAATTTTGAAAATCTTTGGGAAGGGGGTTTTTACTAAATGAAGTTATGATTGGGAAAGGATCTGCTAAATATAATTCTCTCACATTTCTAATTTTTTTTTCACAAGAACCTACTAAGGAAATAAACAAATACTGGGTAAAAGTATAATTATTTGAGTTGGATTAAAACTTCTGCAAAAATAATGAAGCATATTTTTGATAAATCTCAAGCAGAAAGTGAAAGTTCCTTGAAGAAGATTTTAAGGAAATGTTTGAGAATGATGACACTTCATTATTTTGGTTATTCATTTTGAGGAGAAGGTAGACAATGACAAAGCTTTCAGACAGATGTAAAAAGAAACTTAAGAATTGCAAGAGATTTCTCTTTAATTAAAACAAGAAAATTTTCAGAAAGACTGACCGTCATATTACGCTATCCAATACAGTCCTGAAACTGAGGCATATGTATATTTGCAAAAATATTTGAAGAGGCAAAAAAAAAAAAAAATAATGGAAGAGAAGCGAAGGGTAAAGATTTGTTCATTAATAGAATACCTTGCCTTTCACTGGCACCTTTTCAATGTCTTTTTTTTTTAAAAAAGTATTAAAAGCAGAAAAAAACAGTACTGCAAAATTTATGCTCTTTTTTGTTTCAAATTGTTTGTTATAATATGAAGTATAATAAGACTAGTCACCTAAGTTGTTTAAAAGAATGTTGTTTATCATTAAAGCAGTGAGAATCTCAAAGTAGGAATAAAACAGAGATTATGTTTAAAATAAAATTTGATTCATTAATGAAAAAGACTATGTAACAGGGTACCTGTACTAACAGAGGAGTCAGTTCAATGACTTAATCCTGTATCTCTATGAACTTAGAAAACTTTATTTTAAGTGTATTAAAGAAATGTCAGAAGTAGAAAACAGGTTCATGACATTTTTGTAATGTGACAAAACTCTAAAAATTTTAGTCAAAGTGAAGTATAAAAACAATTATAGGGTTGTAACTTGTAAAAGAGCCCAATATAATACTGTTGCAGATTCCTTGGTATTTAAAATTTGAGCAAATGTCTGATGCATTAAGGAAGAGATGATGCTATAGCTATGATTAGCAGTGCAGTAGATTTTCAGACCTTGCAGGTAAGATTTTTAAAGCCTCAAAGTCTCAAAAAGTTATTGTGGGCTCTCTTCCTGCTCCATGGAGTGTTAATCAATACAGACAATGAGATTTCAGAAACAAGTCATCTCATCCTGGAAAGCCACACTGGTTGGAGACCAGAATTAATGAAGTCTTTTGACTCCAGGAACTATAGAGAGAACTGTCTAGCTCAGATGGAGATGGAGATACTTACAGTTAGTAGTATTCCACATATCAAGAATGATTTTTATAAGAAAAAATAAACCTTATTAGAATGATTAGTTCTTTAAAGAAACATATAAATATGGTTAGGTGTTTGCAGGGGAAGAATCTGGAATAAAACACCCTTAATTCTCTGAGTGCCCCTACATTTTTAAAGAAAGTTCTATTTTTCATGTGGAGTTGTTCTTTCATTCTCACACTACATATCATTTTGAGACAGATCGAGGGCCATACAGTTATCCTCTTCATTTCTATAAATTCAGTAGAATTATATATAATACACAATAAATTGGTTATACTAAAGCCACTTATTTGTTCTTATCAGAAGACCATTAAATACTTTAATATTAAAGACAGCAACGAATTTTACAATTCTCAAATAATCAGAAGATCATGCAGTTTGGTCTTTATGTTGTTATGTACGCTAAGAATTAGAACTATATACGTCTCATGAGAAATAAGGTAGAAGTTGATAGTTTCTACTGTTACGGGTATTTATTTACCTGTTCACTTATGGCAAAGGTAAATTAGTAGCCATCATCAAAAATATGCCCATAAATGATAGAGATAAAAAAAAGGATATTTAAAAATTGAAAGTGTTAATACGGGAGACTTGCAAAATCTAAAGAAAAACTCATGAACCATAACATACATACATAGTTTCTTTTATCTACAGAGTTCAATTATTTTACATCATATATTATGAACGGGCCTGAAAATTGGAGCATGTTTTTAAGGAAAACTTATTTATTATTTGATTATTTTTGCTGATTCAAAAGCATATAAATGTGATGGTTAAAAATGATAGCATGTTTATAAAAACCTATTGCATAGCTCCAGATAAAAGATACACCAGTAAGCTGAGAAGAGAGTTCTTATGAATGCTTTAATTGTTTGGGGCCATAGGAAATGAAATCAGATTTTTAAAAAAAGACCCAATTTTACTCACTTTTGGTCTTTGATCCACTGATTAACATTTGCAACCACTAACTCACTTTCCTGATGGAGGCGACTGTTGTCAGTTCGTGCTGCTTCCAGAGACTGGCGCAAAGTTTCCAGCTGTGGATGCAGACAGATCAAAGCATATGATGGACTCCCTAGAACACACTCTATCTGGAATACTAATAATAGTCTGTACTACTTGTAAAGAATCAAGTCATTTTTCTCCACTCCTTCAAATAATCAGGGTTTCCTTGTACATGCTATTAATTGATTCAATATGCTAGAAGGAATGTCTGAACTTTTCCCACGCCTTACATTTACCCGTATATTATAATATACACTAGTCTACCTCCAGAGGTTGTTTTAATTGAAATCAGGTTTATTTTATAAAAATTGTACTATTATAACTTGTTATGTTTCAGTTTAAATGTTGTATCCTTTCTACTTCTTATTTTATTTTTTGTTATATATTTCTTTAAGGTTAATTCTTAGGTCATGGTTCATTGCATTTAGAATACAAAGAATGTAAAAAGGACTGAGCTTTTTTAACTTTTTCAAAATAACATAAAATAGAGAATTCTAGAGGACTGATTAACCAAAAACTTGGGAACTCAGAGTAAGATATTTCATCTTTACATTCCTTATTAATAGCAAATTCAAGTCAGTGTTCATGAAAATCTGTTAATACCTGATTGATACCTGAGGCCTAGGTAAAATGATAAAATGATTCGGTGGTCTTTGTACAATTCTTTTTGAGTATAGTTCCTCAGCTTACACTATGAGAAGCTACAGAATTCTTTTGGCACACTCTTTAAATAGGCCAAAACCTGATAGTCTCTTCTTAGTCTAATGGTCAGGAATGTATTTATTACAAACACACCAATTTTTAACAGGATAGACTTGAACTTTTAGAAAACTAAAATCCAATTTAAAATCTATAACAGTAATGAAGTTCCTAGTTAACTAACTACCAGTAAGACAGATAATAATTAAACTTGCATGAGGAAGAAATATGTAAAAATAGAATGTATTGGTCCTAAAATCTGGTTGGTTATAATAGAGCTCGAAACAAATACTGGCCAAATAAAAGGAGGTTATAATATGAAGCAATGAGTAGATCTTTAAGAATAGTCCATTTATGCATATTTTTCAAATGAGAGCATATACTTAAAATTGCTACTTCTTTCAATAACATTTTATCATCAAAGTTAAAAAAAAATCTTCACAAGTAGTTTGCCTTTTGAATGTTTTTCAAAACAGTGGTGTCACATCAAAGACACTTAAAACTTTTGAGTGTAGTGAATCTTTGAATAGTATGCATAAAAACCTCTTGTAGTATTAATGTGAGTATTATATACTGGAAGAGAGAATATATATCTAATTAAAATCAAATCAAAATAATACCATTTTACTTTTGTGAGACCCATCTGTTATGAATATTAATGTTATATAATAGATTACACTAATGTTGCAAAAGCAATTTACTTTTTTAAAAGATCTTTAAAACATTACCATGTATTATTAAACCACACATCATTTATTTCTAGTTGCTTTTGTAATTATGTGAAATTAGAAAAGAAGGCTTAGCATCTGACAAGTTGTGATTACCTGATGTAGACAAAGCAGATAAAATACATCAAACAGATGTTGACACAAACAGGGTGATTTATGAGGTTTGAAAAGGGTTACAAATACAAGTTACATTATATATGTGTATGTGTGTGCATGTGTTTCCGTGTGGCTAAGTGATGCTAATTTGAAACAGAATACCGATACGTTTATGATTTCATTACAGAAATTTTAGAAAAAAAAATCATACTTCAAATTTGGTTTAAAAAAAAAGAGAAAACAGCAACTGAGATGGATACACAGAGAAACTAAGCAGGAACAGAATTGTGGTTTGCATCATTTCACCATTTTTATTTTCTACTTCTGAAAGGTAATCACTAGCAGTATTCTCATGTTTTCTTTCCCTTAAAAATTGTCAGCAAATTGCAGCCTTCATAAAAATAAAAAGTGATTTAAGTAGGTAAAGGATGACATCACAAGAAAAAGAGCAAATCTTTTTGTTTTTCATCAAACTCCATTGCAACCTTTTCAGTCTAGTGTGGTGTCACAACAGATGGAAGAATTTGCAAAATCATAGCAATTTTAGACAAAAACATGTCATAAAGTGCTGAATAGCCAAAGGAAGTACTGAAATATTTCTTTTTGAGGATTGTGTGTAGAGCGTGGCATAGAGAACTTCAACAAGAAGCTACATTCCTTCTCCAGCCTGCTCCAGTATTTGCTGGTAGTTATCACACCACCTTCAACATTCTCCATCCCCTGCTCACCACAGCATGAGTTTTATTTGCATGAAAACTAAGGATGGTGGTTGTGAAAGGAGAAAGAAAAATGGCACATTCTGGAGTATCATTTCCATGTGGAGTTAGTTACAGCCTCAAGCCCAGGAGCTGGGAAGCACACCAAGATGCAGTAATGCAAACATAACCAATATGGTATATAATTACAAAAGACTAGATATGCAAACATATATTGTAGCATGCTTAAGTAGAAAACTTAAGATTAAGCCATCAAAGTCATTGCTACTTGTGGCCTAAGAGAAAATACAAGTCCAACCCTGAATGAAAGGAGAGATTGCCTTGTTAATCTATAGTACAGAGGCTTTATACCTGCCATGAGTTAAATAAAAAATAAGCAATTGTAAAGCTCAGTCTTAGTAGCAAGCTGCTTTTATGGGATCAAAGCCTTCCATTTGGCAGCATGTGGTTCATCATATTTGGAAATGTCAACAGCAGTTTCAAGCAGTTATATTGCTGCAGACTAAGGGTGTGCAACAAGAAATTGTGGAACATTGTCCTTGCTAAATCTTACCAGATTTTGAGGTATTCTTTATCCTAGAAGGCTACTGCAACTATAGAATGGGTAGTCACTGAGTGATGTAAGAGAATCTATGTCGAATGTTGAGCATGACAGATGTGGAGAACCATGCAGTCTTGACTTCCAAGAGCTTTTATGAAATTCATTGTTTAAAGTTTTCTTTGGAAGAAGTGCAGTCAGGCAAATCTCATAAAGGGTCAAGTTTAATGATGGTAGTGATGATGTAAAATTAGGCAGCCAATGTAAGCGTATGGAAAATATGCATAATTAGTAATGAAGTATATCTTCAGTACAAATATGAAGTTCTGAGGCTGTGTCAAATTAATTTATTTCTGCAGAGATGTCTGAAAGCTTTTTTTATTTTTTTTACATTGAAAGTGGTATTCTGAATGTCAATGTAAGCAAATACAGTGTAATATTTGATCAGTTAACTGCACCTTACTTTTCCTATAAAAATATACTTGTCCTGTATTTTAAAGATAGTTGTCTTATTTTTGGTAAGTCTGATTTACAGTTGTTCTAAAATCAGAAATTTTGTAAAAATTAAATATTTTTTTCAGAGCTGAGGCCTCTAGAAATAAATATCTCTATCTGACATTATCAACTTGCATTGATATCATCTCATTTCAGGTCCCTGAAGCATGAGCAAGGTGTTTTTGGATGGTTTCTCTGTAGGCAATGGTACCACATCATCACTCACCTTAAGTATATTTGGTGAAAACAATTCATTTATACAACAGAGCTCTCAATATGGTTTGTGTGCCATGATCTTCCTTTGTCTAACTTTCTTGGAAAAATACCCACAAAGAGCTTGTGTTATAACTGTAGAAGGAACTAATGAAAGATATTAATTGTGGGAATCAGAGATAAGAACATGAAAAAATAAAATATGTAATTTCTTTATCCTTCCCAGAATTTTACTTAACATATTTCCTCATTTTAGCAGTAATGATAAAATAAAACTTGTGCCAAAATAAATTATGATTTAGACTTGATTCTAGAAGATCATGACTTTCCTGGAATTGAAGAAGTGCTTTAATCGAGAAGAAATATCTGGGTGTTATAATGTTTCTACAAACAAAATCCATATATGTAGGAGAAAGAATGAACCAGGTTTGAATCTGGGAAACTGACTTACATATAATAAATTAAATCAGGTATTTGCTTATCTAAATTCTGCCTCAAAATTCTATTTAATTATGATTTTTTTTTTGCTGGAAGGAAACATAAATCTCTTGCATGCAAATATAAAGTGATTTAATTTTAAAAGTAGGAAAAGAACTTTTTTTTTTTCAAAATTATTTCCAGTACACACATATATATATTTTTCCAGTGTATGTATAGCTTATATATTTAAAAATGGGGACCTTGGAGGTAATGTTACTTTGGCTCTTTGCAGCAGAAGTTTTGAATTTAGCCTAGATCTAGTGTTCTCAGACTATCTGTATAGATTCAGGCAAATGTTACTGCTTTGATTACATATAAGAGTTTACTTGTTTGGAGGAGTGGAATAAGGGCACTTTTTCTGGTGTGATAATATGAATATTATTTGAGTGATACAATTATTCTGGTACAAGACTTTATATGTATTCTCTCATATCAAGAAATAATAGCTTTTTGTGCTTACTTTGCATAAAGACATAATATAAATGGAAAAATCATGTTTATACCATAAAAATATGCATACAAGGAGCTAGACAAATATATTTATCTTGATTTACATATATTTTACTTATTTTTAACTTCTACATATTTTTTATAGAGAAAATCTCTATTTCATTTTAATTCGGTTTTAATTTTGGGGGTTCTTTTTCTGCTTTGTCTAGAACTTATGTAACCACTAGAGGTAATAAGAAAGGATCTTAAGCCTAGTCCTATGCATTCTTTACTACTGCCTTAGAAAAATAATTTAAATTATAGCACTCTGGTATAAGTTTATTGTTGTTTCTGTCTCATTTTTTATATTTTACAGGGATAACCGTAGAATATTCCAGTCATTATTGTTTACTCTTAGAAGTGGCAGAAATAAATATATTGATCTTTATCATAGGGAGATATGCATCAAAACAGGTTATTACACCAGCATGCACTATACTAGGAAACTTATATTCCAAAATCACTGAATTTTGTGAAGAAATCTTCCTGTACCACTTCCCCAATAATACAGAAACACATTGCACTCTAAGATAAGAACTATGGGAATTTTAAAAAATATTTTAGCAATACATTAGGCAAGTAGGCAGATAGATAGAAAGAATAACCCTGAAAAAGCCCTTCAGATATATACTGTTAATATCTCTCATTTTGTATCCTAGCAAGCAGTATACTAAATGGTATACTGGTAACATTTCATTTTACCTTCAATTTTGTTTAAATAATTGGTCACTATTTAGGAATTCAGATTTTGGAAGGCTTTAAGACTAAGGAATTATGGAACATAAAAGGAAAGGGAGAGTAAAGAGATATATGGATACTGACCGCCTCTTTTACCTGTTTGTGTATCCTGACCATGTCAGGGAGATGCTCAAAATAATATAATTCTAGAGATCTTTGATCCATTCCCAAATTATTTTCAAAAAGATGTAATTTATAAAAGGCAATTTTGTAATTTATCAACTAAAACTTAATTTTAGTTGATATTGAATCTACTTGCATTTGAAATGTTTAAAAATCAAACTTTTTTTTTATTTGCAAATTTAAGAATCTGATATTACAGGTCAGTTCTGTGAAGTCTGGCTTGGAAATACGTTTTATAAACAATTTTAATTAAAAAATGTTGCTTATATGACAAACAAATTTATAATCAATTCCAGAATTACTTTATAGGAAATGAAAAAAAAAAAAGAATGAAAAATGTCTTGCAAAGAATTCCATAATTTAATTGGGAATTTTGAGTCATGTAATTACTTTAAATCAGAAGCAATCTATCACTCATGCTACATAAAGTAATTGTGGAATTAGTAATTCATTGCTAACTGAAGTCATGTTTGAAAAAAAAGCTAATTCAAATTTATCATTTTTAAAAGGAGTGTAATGGAGTGGACACAGAATGGAGTTGTTGGCATTCATTCCTTTAAGTATTCCTTAAAAGAAACTATATTTTCAGTCGCCGTTTGGGGATCATGTGAAAAACATGTCTGTCTTCCTCTGCAGGTTATAGTTTATGTGGTGGCAACCACCCAACTGCAGAGTTCTTCAAACTGCTAAAGCTCAGTTTCATATCACTGAATATGAGGCCATGGAATGAACAATTTAGTGTCAATTTGGCTTTTTTTTTTTCAGAAGTTTGGCATTGTTAAACATGGGGGAGAGTTAAGGGCACTGAAGTCTTTAATATGACAACTAGATATTGTGCGAGCTCCTCCAGAGCACCAAGGGAGACAGGATCTTCCTCCAGAACGTGTTTTGGGGGAAACCCAGATGCTCAGGTGGCCCCAAGCCGCCTGAGTTCATCGCAGCTGATTTTAATTGCTGGTACAATAAAAGATGTTAGTTTACTCAAAATCTTTGTCCTGTTTGGGGTTCTTAGATCAACAGGACTATGTGGCATTCAGAGCACCTTAAATCTGGAGACTAGCGTCCGTAATCTGCCTCCTCACTTGCTGGAGAGAAATAGAAACACCATTTCTTAATATCTGAACTGTCCTATGTGCGTGCCTCTTTCTCTCTACTGACTACACAAAAAACAACAGGTGCCAACATTCCTAGCTGAGGTACTTAAACATTGTGGAATAAGTGTAATTTAAGGAATAATTCTCTCTATAATAAAAATATAGGAAATAGAGAGCTTGGGGAATTAGCTGTCATAATGTCCTACATTATGCTTATAACAGGTTCACAGCACTGGTGTTACTCCTAAGAATTTGGGTCAATTGCTTAAAGTTAATGAAAGTTTAGAGTGAATTGACAGGGAAAATATTCGTCAAAATTCAGGAATTGAAACTAGAAAGTTCAGTGAGAAAGTGGGACAGATCCTGAATTGCTAATCTGTCTTTGTGCATAGTTTTAGTGCTGACTAACACAATGGCTCACCCTAGTTGGGGCATTGAGCAATGTGGGGTCCTACAAACTGTTGCAGAGAAAACAAGCATTTAGATGCACTCCTTAAATGCACAATATATTTTCCTCTCCTGTTTTTCACCAGAAAGACAACCAACGGTCTGTGGCACAGCTAATACAATTGAAAATTGCAGTATCCTTCACAACAGTTCTCTTGTGTATTGAAGGGAATAAACCCAAGACATTGTTCACTGTATCCTCATTTGCTCCGGGGAAGCAGGGAGTAAGTGGCATAAAACACCCTGTTACTACCTCTACCTATAGGTATTCTTCTCCTTTCTCCTTTTTCATAAGTAGTGAAGTTGCAGAGAATCTAAAGAAGTACGTTCTTGAAACCAGAGAGTAATCGGGAACATTCAGTGTACTCCAAGCAATACTTTATTATTCTCTATAATAATTTTACAATTCTATAGCAACTAGTTTTTTGAAGACATAAGCAACTCTCTTTTTGTCTGAATACTTTCAGTTTAAGTCTTAGAAATATCTATCAATAGAGCAAGTTTTTTTAAAGCAGGAAGCTTATGGGCAAAAAGGTGTGGGGGGGGAAATAAAAATCAAGGCATTTGAAATCATTGTTAAGCTAATTTCAGTTTTTTTTTAAAAAAAAAAAAAAAAAAGAACAAAAAGGAAAAAAAGAGGCAAGAAAAAGAGATATTTCCTGCAGAAATATAAAGGAGATGCAAATAATGTGGAGGAAGACCAAAGACCTCTTTTTTTATGGTAAAAGGCTGACACAATGGGCTCTGAAAAGTTTGGAAAAGGGACTATTATGTTGCTTGTGCAAACCCATATTGTGTGATTTCCCCTTAAACAGTGAAGTTTTTCTTTGCTGCAATGCTTTGGGGAATAAAGATGAAAAGCTAGTAACAATTTGGCTGCATGTCTTTAATAAAATCCAGGTTTTCCTTTGAGGTCACTAAGAGAAACACAATTTCTAATTCATGTTTTAACAAATCCATAATGCATCAGTAGACTCACCTTCTTGCCTAAGAGAATTCCACAGCAAAATCATGCTGTGGGTGCATATCACTATTAATAAATGGAAGAACAGTAAATTAGTTTTTAGAAACTTCTGTTTCTAGTTTTCTGAACTATCTGCATGTTTATATTACCCAGCCACTGGAAAGAGGAAAGAAAAAAAAAGAAAAGATTGCTCTGAGAGCAGGGATTAGACCTGACGTCTCCCTACTTCCTTCTGGTTTGTTTCCATTTTGGTCTCAGAAATCCTGCATTTCTGGCAGCATTTCTGGGCTGCCTTCAGGAGGTGAGATGACAGGTATGACCATTCGAACTGCCCTAGGGCTCAGTGCTGGCAGATCAGGGCAGCTGCTTGGTGGACTGAAACAGGGGAGTTAGTTCTGGGTTCTACCTCCCCCTCTATCATTGGGTACCACTAGCACAGCAATCCACATGGGCTTTAATGATGCCTTTCACCTTGGACTTGAGGCTGCTGTGTGCAGTAGGGTATCCCTAACCATGGTCAGGTACTCTGGAAAAAGGAGTTTGGCACCAAATTCCCTCATCTCTGCATAGATCTGGGAATCTAGCTTGCCAACTAGGCACTCACACATGGAGAAGCCTCAGAGTGACTTGTAGGAAACTTTGTACCTGAATTGCAGGCGTATTTGTTATTTGTCAAGGTGGCAGCCCACATAGCTCCTCATAGCTTTTAAGTGCTACATTCCTTTTTGAGTATGTTTTACATGCCCTTGATCTCACTCTACACTAAATAAATGAAACATATTTAAAGATATAGTCAAAGCAGAGTTCCATACAATGCTGTGAGTATTCAAAAGATTTTGAAAATCAAATAAGAAGAAATGAAGTGAGTATGATGTTCGCTGATGTTTTGGGTTTTAAATGACAGCTTTCAGACAAGACCGGAACAGTGAATGTAGAATTACTGCTGCACAAATAATTAGCATTGCAACTAGCAAATATTAATCAGTTTGATAATCAAAGTATGGTAGATGAATCTGGTAGTAGGTGAAAATATTGCTTCTGACGTATGAAATATCTATAGAAAGATACTATGTTTAAGTTCTGAGATGATCACTGAGATGATTTATTATTATTTTTAGATGAATGGGCTCCAGAAGTTTCATTCTTTGACCATTTTTGCCTCCATTCCCCTATATTTCTATAGAAATAGAAAACACTGTGTTTGGGAGAAAATGCTATATATTTTCAAGATTTCAAATCTGTATGACTTTCACTGTTAGTTTAGATACTCTTTTGCAAACAGCTACTGCATGTTAATGTCTAAAAGTAGAAATATGGCGCTGAGTTTATTAATTGCAGGAAAGTTTCATTTCCAAGCTTTGTTTCTAGACTTAGCTCATGAATCTCTGATTTGCAGCAGACTCCACCCTTCCTAGGATGTTTCTTCCTGCCTTGTTTTAGGTTTGGCCGCCCTCTGCTCTTCACTGCTGCTTCTCCACCTCTGCCCGACCTGTAGACTTCTGCCTGATTGCGATGCACGTGTTGCTCACCACGGTCTGGGGCAGAGTAAATTTTCTCTCCTGCCTTCCTTTCAGAGCATGTCAAGTTCCCTTTTTAGGGGGAAGGAAGAGTCTTCTCCCCTCTTCTAGAGTTCCACCTTTCCCAGTCACCCACCTGAAAGCATAGAACACAAGTATGACCCCTCCACACCCAGAGAGGAAAACCAAGGCAAATAAAAAGCACAGGCTACCACAGAACAGCCTGTAGCTTCACACTGCTAATGCAGGCTGCCTAGTGGCAAATTTCTGAAGGTGGATGTTAGTAGCATTCTTAAAGTACCACAGATTAAGGTAAAATCTCTTTCCTGAGCAGCATAAGTGTTATTCTGCTAGGACTCGTGCTTAGCTTCATACCAGAATAGACAAATGTTCTACTTTCTCAAGAAAATTTAGAACAGGGTCATATTGGTCTTAAAACTGTGGAGTCATCTGACACGTCAAAACTCAATTCATTCAGGTACATGTTGAAAACTGTATTTTTAAATTACAAAAATGCTATAGGCTAACTAATTTATCTCTGCCTTATTGAAAAGGATAGAAAGTATATGTAATGGTATATAAAAACGTTAAAATCCACAAAACTTTCTATACTCAGGTTAGATTAATTTATGCTACAATTGCAGATAAAAATAAAATTGTCCTAATTCACATTATTCCACTTATATGGGAACACTTGAACACTGGCTGTGCCTTTGCTTCTTGTTTGAAACATTTAGTCATCTCAGGAAGAGATTTACTCTTCCGTATTCAAGTTATTTTTTTCCATCTGTCACCAATAGTTTAAGGATGTAATTTACTTCCATCCTAAAACAAATAAAAGCTACTGAAGAAAACTACCATTACACAAGGCAAAAAGATAAGATTCTAAAACATAAATGCCTTGAATTATAAAATATTTAAAGACATAGAAGTACACCATTTTAACAATTTAAATAAACCCATAAACATACAGTGCTGAATCTCAGTGGATTCCAACTGCTGCTTGCTTAGTATCAATAACTGCAAAAGTGACACATGACATCTGCTCTTTCTTGACTTTTTTTTTTCCCGTGATATCTGCTCCAGTTTCATGGGAAAAGGAAAAAGTAATAAAAAACCCCCACATCTTTTAAAGCATTGTCGCTTCTGTATGATTTCATTTCTGCTTAGCTGTGGTTATGAATTTAAATGTAGAAGAGAAATAATTGACAGTACACAGTTACTCTTCTTGTTTACTAGAATATTTTGATATTTTTGCAGTTAAGTAGCACTACATCATCTCTTCCAGCTAATTAACCAAATTTTAGTTGTATCTGTTTTTTTTTCTGGAAACACCCTGATGCAATATTTGATATTAAAATGCTATTTATATTATTTTTGAAACTTATTTTTTTGGACTGCTTATTGACAGAAGTAGGTAAAAGTGATTTTTTCACAATGTTGGTATATTAAAAAAACTGCTTAATTCTTTTACAATTTAATAAATCAGACAGAAGCTTCATTAGCTGATAGCCAGTAGTCAAACTACTTTATTTATAAGAGGGATTGTCATAATAGTTCTGAATAAACAGTAGTGGTTGAATGTACTGGCATAACAGTTATAATAGAATCCTACAAGTTTTGTTGTTGTTGTTTATCCTTCCCAAATGAAAAACAAACAAACCAAAACTTTCATGAATTTGAGATTCTTCCATATTTACGCTGGATATAGAGACACCTTTAATCTCTTCTGAACTTTGTTTTCTTTGGGGAAAGAAGGTGGCTACAGCCTGTTACACTACTACTCCTTGTTAAATAAATAGTAACCATAAGCTCTACAATTACACTGATTGCAATAGTTTTAGCTATGAGTGAGGCTGTACCAGTGCAGGCACAACATCCCAAGGAGAGCGAAGAGCAAGCAGACAAAAGACTAGCAAAAAGATAAAAACAATCAAAAAAAATTCTTCAGCAACAAGAAGCAGTTGGCTTCAACACAGTAAATGTGAAAAAAAAAAAAAAAAAAAAAAACTAGTCCTTCTGCCAAGCAGTATCTCAAATTGTACTGTTGCAATAAAGCAGGATTACCTGAAAGGACAGGATTTTGCCCCACTTTCTTCAGGGGCATGAGAGCTTTCTTCTGCTGGGCTAAGATTAAGGAAGGAGGTGGAGATGCCTCTGGAAAAGTGAGCATGTCCTTACTGACTTAAAGCCCCTCATTGACCAGTCGACTTGCAGGAACTCCCATAGAAGAGGAATGAAGAGAAGGCAAGCTTGACTCCATTCCCTCTTGCTTTCAGTGATGCAGCAGAATGAAATGTCTACTGCGATGTTGCTATATACTACATAATTGGAATCATATTGTAGTGTAGCTCCATACTAGCTCCCTATAAAACATGATTTGTCTACTGTCACATGTTCGTATCAGGAAAACAGCAGCATATAAATTTGTTACAATATTTTATTTTGTACACTGGACTTATTTATTAAAGTGATTTTGACCTGAAAAATGTAACCAAAACAAATGTATTAAAAAAAGCCATCCTATATGCAAGGGGCACAGAGAAATACCAAAGATTCATGTATTTCAGAAGGAAAATTACTTACTTCCAAGATAGAGTAGGTTGCCATTAACTTTCTGGTTTTACTTTTGAGAGATGCAACTAAATGTCATTTATATGATATTCCCATTATTATAGATACATTGTGAAAGAAATATCAAGGAAATACTGTAAATAAAGTAGTAATGTGGCAATGTAATGTGATTTGCAAAGGCCACTGAAAAATTCTTTATGGTAAGCACTCCAATAAGGAAAAAAAAATGGTTTTCAGTAGGTTCAATGGATATATAAATAAATCAAACTCACAATCAAAATAAGTATTAATTTTGGGGAGTATATATTCTCAGAGAAAGTTCCATGATTTAATATGATTGGAAAACACACTTCACATTGTGGGTGCTCTTGTAATAAATATGAAAAAAATAGAATCTAGCTGAATTGTTTCATATGTATTCAGCCCCTAAAGTTCTACTGACTCAAGAAGAAAAAAAGAAATCCAACGGTAGTACAAGAAACTATGAATCACATGCCAAGATTTTTAAATGTATTATACAATTACTAGTTAAGAAATAATTTGAAGTAGCAGCCCTATTTAGCATAACATAATTTTGAGTAAAACATTCCCACTACAGAAACAATCAAAAAGTGACTAAGAAGTGTTGACAAGGTGTAATATATTCTTCCTTCTACCCATCACCAACCTTTTAATGTCAGAGAAGGCTTTTTATATGGGCGTAGTTATAAAAACATAGTTCTGTCGTGGTATTTCAATACATGGATGACAGAGTTATCCCAGATCTTGTTCTTTGGGCAAAAAAAGTTTCTGACAAAGGTAGTAAGCACCTGTTAAAAGATGGAGGGGGGAAGACTCAAAAGTAAATGATAAGAAATAGAATTAGTTTTTGCGTTACCTCAAAAAGAATATTATTAACTGTGTTGCTTCTTCTGAAAAAAAATAACAAAGATTTTAATTATTTTCTTTCAGAAAAGATTAACGGAGTACTGATTTGTTTAGGCTCCTAACAGTACTCCTAAACATTTTCTGACTTTAAAAATGCCCTAAAAGGGTTTTGAAATCATAAAGCATTTGTCCATCTTTTATTTTTTTAAATTTGAAAAATCCTGCAGGGGTCCATATCCTTCACTTCATATTTTTATGAAAAGAACTGACTGACTTTCCTATTTGAGTTAAACTCTCACTAGAATATTTGCAGTGCACATATGGAGTTACTTTCTCTTGCCAGATCTGGAATGTGGCCAGAGCACAGACTGGGAACTGTTCCTCTAGAGACAGCTAACATTCATTACATGAGCGCTGGGTTATCCCTGCTCCTGCTCTTAATATATTTGGACACATCTCTGTTCATCTGTGATTACTGATAGTAGCTTCACTCTCATTAATGACACCTGTTCAGCTCATGAAAGAACATGGAGCAGTGACAAAAGATAATTTTAAAGGACAAAGCAAAATACTACCTTGCCACTGTTCTTCATGGTTGGCTGTGTTTTCAAGAAAAAGTAACTTCCCTAAATGCTCGTAATCAGCATAGGACTCAGGGAGAAATAAAATAGTTAAAATACAGAATTATGTATTTTATTAACAAGTATGGCAGGGATAAGTGAATGACATGAGAAACTTCTGCTGTTTCATTTTCTTGGTTATTCTGATATCTGCAAACTAGAGCTTGAAAAGTTGCTTTTGCTCTTTGCATATCATATGACTGTACAACTAGGCTTTATTTAAAATATATTCATATATTGATGAGTCAGCGGCATGCCTCATTCACATTTTCTACAAAGTAATCTATTAAAGAAGAGTAGGCATAATGCATTTTGTACATACTCTCTAAAAATCGATCTTATTGAGCAAAGGGGAAAAAAAAGGTAGGATGAAGAAAAGTGTTCAGCTAAGAAGCCTGATCACGTCAAGGCCTGCTGAAGATAGTCTTTAAATATTTTCAGACCATTAGCTGTAGCTCCTTCCTCCTTAACTTGTATATATCCGTTTTTCTTTTAGCTACCCTATCCAAAACAAACTTTGGCTATTAAAGAAAAAAAAAAAAAAAAAAAACACGCCCTGGACACCCTAAAATTTTTTTTTTCCTTTTTTGCAAACAATATTCCTCTTCATTTCTCTTCATATAACTTGGTCACCAGTACATGGCCTGTGGTGTTTTTCTTGAAAATATTTTAGTTTCTTATCACCAACTTCCCCATCCTATTCTAATCCAATGTGCTTATCCTTATAATACTTTTGCATTCTCTACCCCTTTCCTGATCTTAAGATCCCAAGCCCTCTTTCATGTATTTCTGTATATCAGGTACAATTTCCAGCTTAACTACAAGATTCTTCTCAGTCCCCATTTAAGTCCTTCTTAAATATCCATTTCTATCATGCTAAATATGAATCAAGTTGGCTTTTATGTAAATTTATATTTCTAATTTTCATATCTTTCTTCTACCACAATCAATCCCTTCATCATTGTTTTGTAGGGTATTTTACCATAGAGAAGGAACACTGAATAATTCTAGCAGTGAACAGGTGGAATTATTAACAATAATTGTGCAAGTTTACAAGGCCATGAAAACTGCAAGTTTACTTGATTGAATACTTCTGTTCATCCATCTGTTTTTTATTAAACACATATATTTTTCCATTCATCAAATGAATAATTATGAACTTTATTAATAGTTTTTGCTGACAACAATATGCTTACCACATTTTTGTATGTCCATTTCTTTCCATCAATAATTTGACATACTAATCCTTGTTGTCCCATATTCAAAGTAGCAAAAAAATAAGAATGACAGGAAGAAAGGAAATGAGTTTATGCCAGGTTGGACGATGGTAGCTGACACTTGCAGGAAAAATGGAATTCTTTCATGGGGAGAAGAGTGAGAATCTTGAAAGAAGAGAACTGGATTTGATCCCTTTCAGTAGACATTAAGACATGAGTGTCTGCTTTGCATCTGTACCAAGAGTCTTTCTTACTTTTCAAATGCAATGCTTTCTCTCTTTTAAAATCATTATATTCAAAACCAAGGTTTTAATACCTTTCTCACTTAGATTAAAGAAATCTTACTTCTCAGTATTTCCCTCCAGTGAGTGTATTTGTACTGAATTCATTCATCAATTTACTCCTTATAAAGGAAAGCAGATTGAATTTTATTCATCTAACATGTAAGATCTTTTCTGACGTCATTGAATTATTTTCCAGCTCTTTCTCGAAACTTCCCAATTTCTTAATATTTTTTTAAAATGTGGACGTCATCCCACCAATGTCTTGTATGGAAATAAAACCATCTACCTCTTTTTCTATCACTTCTCTCTTTAGGCATACTTAGGCATATTAATATTATACTGCTTTGCCACTGTGATGTTGCTATAGGTGTAGAGTTTGAGTAGGTTGTCCGTATAAGAAATAGGTCATTTTTAGCATCACTATTTTCCAGGATTCAGTCCATTCCATAGATCTAGCAGGTATCATTTCACAGCACAACTTTGCATTTAGCTGTATGTTAATAGTAGCTCATTATTAGTTATCACTTTTTTCAAGCTTTACAATATCCACAAATTTTATTACTGGTGACCTTACTTTTAAGTAATAGATGTGGTAATTGGCCACTTTCTTATATTTACAATTTCCCATCAGATACACTGATAATCAGTATTAGATTAGATCTATCATTTAAGTTCATTTTAATATATTTAAATCATGTATTATCAAGCCAGATGTTGCACACACTTCAAAATATTAAACCTACACTCTCATTTCAAATTAGAACGTTATGAGTTTATTTGACAGAGTTTTTTTCTTAAAATAATTTTGATTAGAATGTTCATAATTAGATCTTATAATTCCTATCAAGATTTTCCTTATGTTACATGAGATTATTGCCAAATCAGTTACTCAAGTCAATCTGGTTGCCAATTTTGAATATTGACACAAAATAAATACTTTTCTGTATTTATGGATTTTTTTCTTCAGTACTTGAGAGTTTGAAAAAATATACGTCAATTAACCTGAGATGTTTGCCAACTCTTCTACTACTCTTTGATGCAATTATTCTGCCACACTGATTTAAAAGCTTTATCTTTAGTAGATGTTGTTTAACAAACTCTACAGTTATTGATGGAGTGGAAAGCAATTCATCATTCTCATGCATTATGAGCCATCATATTGCTTCTTTCCAAATACAGAAGAAATATTTATTTAACACTTTTTTTCCTTCTACATCATTAAATTATGACAATCTCAGCCTACTAAAAGCATCTGAATGCTGCAGAAAAGCTTTATGTATAATCCTGAGAATTACAAATTTGTGAGTCTAGTTGCAAATTAATTGAAAAAAAAAATCAGTTAAAAAAGAGATTATAAAGACCTATATGAGTGTGATATGGTAAAGATATACAAATAAATTTGTCCTATTCAACTAATCAGTGACCTTTAAGAGAAGCCAATATAGAATAAAGAAAGAAAGACTGTTTAGCATGAGTTATTTGACTTTGCGGAAAACATCTAACATAACTCTTTATCAAAAGCTATTAAGAAAACTAATGGTTGCAGGTCAGAGGAAGTATGTATGTATCAGATAGATAAAAAGTAGAAAATGAAAGTTGGCAAATGTCTTTAATTTTCAATGAGGAAGGAATTCATAGTGGTGTTTCCAAGGATCTCCAGTAGAAATATTATTTAATATATAAGTTCATATATAGGAGAAAGGCAACCATATTTCTCACAATCTATATGATAAAAGATCACCTAAAACAAATCTAGGCAAGGGAATGGCAAAAAAGGGCTGATAAAATTAATTTTAGACAAATGTTTCTGACACTTTAATTCTGAAGTTCTAAATAAAATACCTTTCAAATAGAGTAATTGACTTTATTCTGCACTAGGAATATGAATGTTTTCTACTGTGAAGTTGCATTCAAAAGAGCATATAAATGATCAGTTTTTTTATTTGACATTAAACAGTGAAGCCCAGATAACTGGAAGCAGAATTCAACTCACAAGCAGAACTACACAGTTTTGTGCTATTTTAGAAATTGTCTCAAATTGCTAAAATTTGTTAAAATATTGTATGAA
>JAWLRI010000963.1:4361595-4461595 GCA_034781795.1 Crypturellus tataupa | reverse complement strand
ACACTGATTTAAATATATATCTAGGTATATGTGAGAGTGTGTATGTGTAAGAAAAGGTCATATTATATGACAGTTTTCTACTTCTCTTATACCTTCTGTTAACTTCTACTGAGTTGTATGTGCTCAAAAAGAACCAGGTGTGTAATGTATACTATTTTGCAGATTTATTAGCAAAGCCATACTCACAAACCAAAAAAAAAAGATTTACACAGTACAAATTGTCATGAAACAGAGGGATTTGTAGCAGAATACAGATTTTAAATGATGATAGGTATAATTTTCCATGGTTAACTCTTTGCTGAGGTGGGGGATATAGTATAAGTCTCTGAGTGTCTTGAGAGTATAAATACAAGGCAGGAGAAAAATCGCTTAGGGTGATAAACAGGGATTTAAACAGCAGTAAGGGGGTTAAAGTAAGAATGGAAAAGTTCAAACTGCATGTTGGAGAATTCTTTCTGAAGGTGCATTAACAAAAAAAATCAACATAAAGTACTCAACAGCACTTTTACCTTTAGAGATTTCAATCACAAAAATGTATATTTCACTTGTGAAAAAATCCTTTTGGAAGGAAAGTTTTGGATCAATTAGGCATTTAAAGTTAAAAAAATAAACACATTTTCAACATCATCTGGAGACTTAACCTTGCACCACCCAAAACACTGAAGGTTTCTGTGTCCTGCATCAGCTTGGTCAGGCAAACTGTTGTGGCTGTGGTGGAGCTCTGCAAATGGGTTGCTTCAGCCAGATCGCCTCAGCCAGACTCTAACCTTTCTAATCTGAGCTCCTTCTACTTTGCTGGCAGCTGTGCATGTACCAAAACTCTCTGAAAACATTCTGTTTAGAAAGCCAAAATACTTCTGTATATTTTTAATAAGTTTTCTTAGCGTCATTCATTTGACAGAGTCTGATTAAGCTGCAGATGAGAAACGTCTGAGGAACTGGTAACTTCTCAGAGGAAGAAAGCCAACAAATGAGAAATGAGTGGGTTAAGGACATAGTATTTTAGCCTGCTGCAGATGCCACAAGAGCAGCACGTCCAGCTCCAACTTCAGCCTCTGAATAGATTCAGTTAGAATAGTTTTATAGACAAGCCTCTCAATAGCCCAACTAAGGCCCAGAGAAAGCATCAATAGCTATAATATCCATATCTCAATGAAAAATTTTAAAAAAAAGAAAATTCCTAAGTAGATAGAAGAGAAGAAAGCATTCTGATCATTGTTGTGCCTTTACCTGATCCTACATAAAAAAAAAAATATTTTTGCCTTCAATTTTAGTCTCTTCCATCAGGCTACTATGTTTTATTTTTCTTTAGAATGAGCATATGCCTAATAGTTCCTGTCCATAGCTCAATCTACATCTAATATTAGTGTGTTAACTGCAGCTATTAATATGCCTAGGCAGATATTTATTAAAACAGTCACATGAGTTTTGCCATGTGCTAGTAGAGCATATTCATTTTCTTCTGTGGGAATTGTTGTGACATCACAGTACTAATACGCTGTGTTCTGCTTTTTTAATATTATTATCCCACTTTTTTATTATTATTATTATTCTCAGATAACAAAGAAACTCTCAGAAGTCATGATATCCTACAAATTATTGTGCTTTGGCAATGTTTCAGAATTTAATTGAATCTTGAACTTTATTCTAAAATCTGATAGAGGCCTAAATTTATGCATTGAAAAAAAAAACATAGACTTCAGTACATAGAACTAACACTCTGAAACCTTTTTCCTGGAACACTACACCCTAATTCTGAAAAAGCTCAGTGAAATAGGGATTCCACAAAAAAAGTATGATCCGCAGTTTGAAACAAAACAAAGCAATAGAGACTTTTATTCTAGTTGCATCTGTACAGTCAAAGTGGATTTATTTTTTCTGAATAGATACAATTTATTCTGTACAAGTGCAAATTATTTTCATATAATGTAACTACATCCACACTAGAAAGCTTTGACAATTTTACCTCTGCATAGCTGGTAAATACAGTATAACTTGCATACAAATAGGTCCTTATGATAGAGACAAGAATGTATGCAGAAAATATAATACCATATGCTTTCTCATTAGAATTCTGAACGTCCTCCCTCATATGTTAAAGAGTTCAAATAACAGAATAGTAACTATCATAACTTCCCTTGAGGAACCAAATGGAAAAGCAAGAATTGCTTAAACCTGTCCTTTGTGATTTTTTTGAGGGAAAAGAATTGTTATTAAGGTCAAGTGAGGTCCACAGATGTGATATCTTAATATTTCCGGAAACAGGACAAATTTGGGAAGAGTTCACTTGTATCAAATTAAAGGCAGTAATTAGAAATAAAATAACTAAATATTGATAAAACAATAAAAAATAAAAACAATTTTAAAAATGGAAAGAGTGCAAGAGAAGTAATATGACAAAATGAAGACAATACACTAAAATCTTTCTTCCAAGAAAAAGGAGAAAGGCCTGGTATATAGAGGAAAGAAAGAAAAAAAAAAGGCCAAAAAGTCCCAATTCTCTCCTCATATTATGGATTCTCTAGCCCCTCAGTCTTTTAATTTTCAGTCCTTAGCTGGACCTGTTGCAGAAGATCCATGTGTACTTCTTCTTACGTACTGAAGGACCCAGAACAGGACACAGCATGCCAGATGAGATCTCACCAGTCTGAGTAGAAGTTGCCAGTCCTCTCTACCACTTTCTTATTTGAGCCTTGGTCACTCTAGTTCAGGGACTGTATTATCCAGCTGACCTGCCTTTTGACGAAGATAATTTTGTCTCTTTATTATTTTCAGGGGAATCCCATCTCTACCAATCAATGTTGGACTTTAAGGAGGGTTCCACAGTCATAGAAACAGGAGACTTGATCCTGCTCGCTCAGCAGCAAAATGAAGAACAGCACCTGGACATCCATGCTCTTGACTGCTACTCCCAAAACCATATAGTCACTATAATACTTTTCAAGTCTCCGCTCACAGTCTTTCTTGCCTACGTTGAAGAGCAGCAGGAGATAGCAGTCCGAGGGCAAGACAAGTCTCCACAAGATCCTGAATGCAAGGCCCAGAACACCACAAGCTTTCCTAGACAGTAGGTCAGGTGAGCAAATGGGGACCTCTGCCCCCTCAAAATAGTGGAGGTCTCCCACTGCTTACTTGTTCCAGTGTGGATGAGGTTCAGTCGGCCTAGATGAACATTTAACAGTGATCCCTTTCTGAATGTGCAAATCTTCCGATGCAGCAGAAGACTTAAATTTATTGTTGAATAATTACAAAGGAATTTGATTATCTAGGTAAAATTCCTTTTTTATTAGTGCAAAACTATAGTTAATTTGTATCTAGATTAAAAACAAACAAGCCAAGGAAGGTAACTATCAGGCTGAGTCTTCTAGTCTCCTGTAAAATTGTGTAAATGCAATCTTACAAGTCTTGGGCAAAATAAAAATAAAAGGTGGGAATGGGGAGAGAGTGTAGGAAAAAAGTTCATCACTCAATCAATAGGGAAGTGATCAGCCTATCAGTAGCACTGGTCAATATTTATGGAACAAACTTAATTTCATTCTCAGAGGAGATCCTACATTTAATTATAAAATCTGATAAAGATAAATGCTTTCTCTGCCTTTGTTCTCTTTTAGAGAAATCTTAAGCAAATTTGATAAGATTCTTTTTCCCTTGCATGTGATTGTTCAGGAAGAGAATAATTCTTGCTCTACTGTTATCCCCGTTCCTTTTTTTATAGAAGAAATTTTCAAATACTTGATAAGGCCACTAAACTGTTTGAAGGAACCACACTGCATTTCCTGCACTACTAGTGCAGAACAAGTAAGAATTGGACAATCTTATTGGACAAGAAACCTAGTAAACAAGAACCAATGAAGTTGTTTCTGCCAGAGTTTCCTTTGGGAAACTAGAACTTTTATTAAGAAACTAGAACTTTTATTAAGAAACGTATAAGAAATCCGTAGTGCAGTGATGATATAATCTGTAAAAAAGCACAATTGGATGAGATAGAAGTCAGGATAAGTTAAACTTTGCTTCGTCAGAAAAGCCTTCTCTCATCATTCTGGGGTCTCATATTTCCTCAAAAGAACATAATACCTCTCTGTCTCAGTCATGTTAGCAACAGACTGTTGGAAAGCAAAACCAATTTTTTTTTGTGTAATATTTGCATAAGTATCTTTTGCCTCACTGATCTGTCCCTACATTGTTCTCTGCATTTTATCAATCCATTTGTCCCTATGGCCCTGTAGTAAACTTGATGGGAAAACTGATCTGGTTAACAAAACAACTTTCTGTTGTGTGAGGCTCTTATTTGATGGACTTCCTGATCCAAAAAGAGATAGTGCTGGAAAAACATGAACAAGTAGCTGAAGTCCATGGACATGAGGAAATTGACATTAAAAAGAAAGAGGAGGCATAAACAGAACTGTCATCTTTTGGAAAGCCAATATCTCTTTCTGCAGCCACATCGAAAGAGCTGGTGTGGGCCTTCTTTCACTGAATCTTGATTGCATGGAAATGATTAACCCACCAGTTGTATTTGTTCTCTTTCTGTCATATCATAAAGCTCTGCACTGGTAAGTATTGTTAAACACAGACTACAGAAAAATAGCATAATCTGTGCTTTCTGATAAATTATTTTATTTAAGCAATCAAATATAAACAATGGGCATAGAAAGAAGTATTAAAAATGATGGAGGAGTTAATTTAACAAGATGTGTAAGCATGAATCAGAGCAAAGTGATAGACCTTCTCTGTCTTATGACAAACCAATATATATTTCAGGATCTGAAGATTTTTGCTCCTCATTGGAAGCAGAGCACCAACCTATCTGTTACATAACAGTCACATAACTGTCCATTCAGTATGTATGTTCAGGTAAGTATGGATCAAAGGCTTCCAGATATTCCAAAGGCTAGTGTGAATCAACATATTCACATTAAAAAGCATAGAGTAGAGAAATGATATCTGTATTATTGTTTTGGGGCACACCTAACCAAGCTTGTACAACTCTTTCCTTAAAAATTATATCTCTGTTCTGCTCTGAAACAGGTATTTATATAAAAAAAAAAAAAAGAAAAAAGCTAAGTCTTACTACCTAGTGATCTGAATATACAGTAAATTTTATGTCATGTAGCAAAATTCATTGAAACTAAGAATGATAATAACAATGATAATAACAAAAACAATAATAGAATTACAACCAAGAAGGTCAAAAAAGTGTAACCAACTGGAAAAATATACAAGTTATAGAAAGAAATATTCTAGGTTGGAAACTTTGAATGAAATATCCACTTTATTGATATATAATATCATGTATGATCACTACTGTATCAAAAATAAAATAGAGCCAGCTGAAAGTTGTGATATATTACAGCAAAACTTTGAAGATGCTGATATAGATATATAACATAAATCTTCAATTAAATATATCTCTCTTGCAGCATAGGCAATATCTTTGTGAATTTCATCACACTTACTAACTTAAAACAAAATGATAATGAGGCTTTTGAATCATTGTACTGTACCCCAATGTGCAGTAATGATCTTAATAAATTTAAATATATCTATGACAACACAAAAATTAATTTAGAAGCATTAAAATTCTTCCAAAGCCATTCACCTCCAAAAACCATTTAGGGTAAAAATTGCTTGGTTTTAAAGTAAGTGATTTTGCCCTGTGGATGTTAATAACATATCTGAAATACTCCTTAACCATCTACTTATTTTGTATATAAGTTTGGTAATATCAGCTTAAGAGAAATATGCATGCCTGCTTTCTTTAATTGGAACGAAGATCCACAGTGAAAATACCCAGCTATGTTTTACTGAACACACTTTAAGGACTTCACCTCACAAAACTTTTTATCTAGCTTTTAATGCAGCCATTTTATATAGGTGATCAAAACTATAGAATGTTATTGCTGTCAGAGCACTATAACATTACTACAATCTTTAGAAAATAAATTTTAAAGATGTAGTTTAAAAATAATTTTTAATGATTTTTAGTTCCTTTTCAATACCGTTTTACTTCAAAATGAGACTTATGTTTTGATATTTTTTCCCTAAAGCTTTTTTGTTTGTTTATTTCATTTATTAACCTTTCATGATAAGAATTAATTAAGGGAGAATTTGTTAATATTAAGAATATCTATAATAGGTATAATTCTTCTCTCTCAGTCCATTTCCATTCAAACTCCTCCACAGAGCAACAGACTGCAATCTCTGAATCTGTGCTGTAATTCTACCATAATTCTTGCAGAGAAGTATCATAAACCAACTCTATCCTTCCCATTTTAGTCAACTGTCCCTTCAATACAGCAACAGAATTCAGTATGAATTGAGTGAATAGAAATGCAGTTCAGGGGGCAGTCAGTTACAAGACAGATATGAGATTGATTGACATTAAAGCATCTTTGGAAGAGTTACAGAAGAATTACAGGAGAGTCTCTGAAATTGCAGCCTCCACACCTCATGAGAAGGAAGGGGACCTACAAGAGAAACCATTAATAAATAAATCTGCCTTCCAACTAAACCTGCATCAAAAATCTTTTTTGTGTGTGTGTCTGCAACTTCATAAAGCAGCTTTTATTAACTATCTTAAACTCGATTGTGGCTTCAATTCAACAATGATTACAATTCTAGGATAATTTTAAATCAAAGTCAGAGGGTGTTTTTTAACAAACAGGATGTAACTTTCCCAATTCATTCTTCAAATTCCTCCCTATTGATACAGCTGGAAGAATATGAGAGTTGCACTTATTGAACACATATTGATTTTTTTAACATTAGAACAAGAATAGATGTAATACCATTGCAAGAAAATTTTCAGTAAGTACTGTTTACTTTTTCAATGGTAAAAATCCATATGATTGTATAGATATGTTACTATGGCACTTCATATTCAAATTTTCTGATTATATTTTGCTTTAATCAAAAGAACATCTTTTCTTTAATGAATAGTTTGCATTTAACTATATGCTAACTCTTTTTTGCTCCAGATTTTGCAAATAAAATCATCATGAAATGTAATAAATATAGACTTTATTCTTTAAATCCTGTCTGTGTAAAGATTTTTAAGAAGTGCAGATACAAGAATCTTATTAAGACCACATAGTTATGCGTACCTTATTAACTCTGTTGTCAAAAGTTCTCACGAGTTCTGTCTACCGACAAAATTAGTCCTTGATAATAAGAAAATAAATTGCCATTGGCAATAAGTGGTGAAGTTCAAAATATGAATGCATGCTTTTGGAGGATCTCTTTCCTGTTCTTTTGTTTTGCTTTATTTTCAGATATATTTGTTGCCTTTGTCTTGTTTTTTTTTTTTTATGCTATTCCCCATCAAAACTTTCTTCACACAATTCTATGTTACATGTTATGACTCAGAACAGCATACATGTGATGTTTAATAATGAGTTACCAGGCCCTGAGAAGAATATGTAAACTTAGGAGGTCTTTAGACTTAGGAGGACATAATCGCATGATTTTTTTTTTCAGACTTATTTCTTCCTTTGTAAGTTCTAGAAACATTTTAAAATTAAACTACTTATCTTGAAATTAAAAAAAGAAAAAAAGAAAAAAAAAGTGGAAACTTTGATTGTATTTAAAAGGTTGATTTCAATATCCCATAGAGAATACTTAGAGAGTTGCATGGAGAGAATCACAGAATCACAGTATGGTTGATGTTGGAAGAGACCTCTAGAGATCGTCTAGTCCAACCCCCTGCTCCAGCAGGGACACCTAGAGCACGTGGCCCAGGGTGGCATCCAGGCAGATTTGGAAGATCTCCATAGAAGGAGGCTCCACAACTTCTGTTTAGGTTGATTTTTGTTTTTTATCATTTCTCTAGTTATCCTTAATGTTAAATCTTAAGAAAGTAAGTTTAAACTAATATAACATTTTGAATTATCTTACAATAAATCTAGTTAACAGTTTCACAATTTTCAAGACAAAATAACTATAGAAACTGCTTTTCTGGAGTCAGAGAGTATAGAAAAGGAGAAGAATAAAATCTTTCATGAGCTCATACTTTATTGATCTAATCAGCTTAAAATTGTATGGATTTTTATGTGGTTACATTTCTATTTTATTTAACTGAAACAAATGTCTAAAAAGTATGAATTATTAATGCTTAATTTTAACATTGTTTTTTTTTCCTTCTAGTCATCTCAATCCACTTCAAACACACATATTACATAAATCAAGAGAAAAAAATAATTTATATGAATAATGTGACTCAAATATTTCTTTACAGTACTTAAAATCAGTTCTGTGCTGCTCTTGGTACTCACACAAAAAGAAGTGAACCATAAAGAGAAAAGTTAAAGTAATCTCCTGGTCTGTAGAGCAAACCGTTTGTTAGATCAGAAGATTACTGTCTCCTCGCTCTGGTGTCCCCAAAGAGCAGGGATAAGGAAGATCACAAGACAACTCCTATCTGCAACAGAAGAAGGAAGGCAATGGAGAATCGGCCTGCTGAAGACCAAAAATATCCTTGTGAATAGAAGCTATTTCCATTGCTTTTTTCATCCAGTCCAAATGAAAACATTTAGAGCTTCAGAAGGTGGATTTATATCTTTTATCTGCCTCCTCGGTCTCCAGGAACAAGAGAACTGCATTCTGACTTTGACACAGAGCAGGCAAGATATTAGCTACCATACAGGTCTACAAGAGAAAATGATACCAAATTGAGAAGAAGATGGAAACTACTTGTTTAGGTAAACTCCTTGTTGTAAGGATAGACAGTCATACATTATACAGTCACATCTTTGCCAGGTTTGTAAGCCACATCAAAATCTTCAGACTTAATATATCTTATATAGATCTTCTGTAGTAATCTTGGTGTAATGGTTGACTCTCTAATCCTTCATCTCTTCTCCTTTGGATAGCTTTCATCAGATACAGAGGCTCTGTAAACAAGATAAGTACAAATTAAAAATAGAGTAAATTTGTTTATTGGCTAATACGTACAAAACAAATATCTTGAAATAAAACACTACCAGACCAGCTAAATTGCTCACCGTGCTTGAGGAGACAACAAGTGAATGTCTGTGACCAGATCTGGCAGGTGGGGAAGGATCAACCTCCTCCAAGGAATACATTAATTGCTACTGTCCTGTTCATTGAGGGAATCTTTGAGGGTTCAGACTTTCCAGGTCTCTATTTTGAACTGCTAATGACTACTGTCTCAGTAATTACACTGTTGTCTCTTAAGAAATCTTATTTTTTTTATCATGCACAGCTTTAATTCATGTTTTCTTATACCATACCAACATTTTCTTCAGTAAAACTAAGCTAAACGTAGAACAATCACAGAATCACAGAATAGTTGAGGTTGGAAGGGACCTCTGGAGATCATCTAGTCCAATCCCCCTGCACAAACAGGGACATCTAGAGCACGTGGCACAGGGTGGCATCCAGGCGGGTTTGAAGATCTCCAGAGAAGGAGACTCCTCAAGGAGCCTCTCTAGGCAGCCTGTTCCAGGGCTCTTGTCACCCCAACAATAAAGATCTTACCAAGTCAAGATCCCACTTATATGCTACATGAAAATATATATTGAAGTATAGGAACTAGATCCCTGCGCTGAGGAGTTACAGCTCTTAGAGCCTGGCAGCGGCAGGGGTGGGTGGCGCGGGATTAGGGAACAGAATTTTTACGATAAAGCAGAAACACTGACTTGAGAACATTAAAAAAAATCACTTTGGGTTGCTACTCCATGCACAAGTATAACTCTGGTCAAGTAGATGGGCCTTTGGCTGAATATACTAGCAAAATAAATTTTAAAAGCCCCATTTCAAGTCAAAAGGAACATAATCATCCGTCTGCTGATATCCTCTTGGGACTCAAGTCGGCTGAGGGTGGAAATGAATAAGAACATGTTAGTAAAGCAGAAAAAAAACATTAAGTAAAGACTACAGAAAATCTAGTTAAGAGTGAGAATCAGCTTTGCAGTAAAGGACCTGGGATTCCTGGTAAACAAAAAGCTGAACATGAATCAACAATATGTCAGAGCGGCAAAGAAGGCCAGCGGAAGACTGCAGCCATCAGGTAGGTGGCTGTTCTATTGTTCTGCTACTGTTCTTTCCCTTTGTTCAACACTTGTGAACCCAATTCTAAAGTACTCTGTATAGTTTTGAGCAATCCTATAAAAGAACTTTGCCGTGCCGGAGTGATCCCAATGAAATCTCACCAAGATGATAAAATGTATATAACAGAATAGGATAGGTTGGGAGAACTGACATTGTTCAGTCTCAAGAAAATTAAGTCCATCTTGGATGTCTAAACAGTACAGTCGTATTTGCATAGTCCAGCACCTGTCTGCTCTGGTTGAGCATCAAATCATGTTAGCCCAGGCACTGCGCTGCATCAACCCATCCATCTATGCAGTCTGTGTGAATCTTTCCTTGAGCTATGTTGAATTAGGTGGATATATCAACATGTTCACAGTAGAACAGATAGTACAGAGCTTGTGAACTCCAGTAACAATTAAGAGAATTACCATTCCTTAAGAAGATCATCAAAAATAATTAGTCCAAAGCATACTGCAGCTTATTGCAATATAATAATAATATTGCAATATAATAATTGTAATTATTAGTGATAATCACACTCTTAGTGATAATAAGTGATGCTCTGAGAAAGTATGTAGGAGCAGATACTTATAAATGGAATTAGTAAGAAAACACTTTACCTAAGTGGAACATACTCTAAGCAAACAACAAAAAATATCAAAAATGAAGAAAAGTCTCTACAGCTCTAAGATGATACAAGAGAAAAAAATATATTAAAGAAACAAGATGAATCAGGGAGAAAAACCCAAATATTGTAGGCTTATAAATAAGGATAAATTGGAAGAAAATTATGCATTATTCTATTTCTCAATAATAAGTGGAAGAAAAAGTTCTCATAAACACAAATATACAAACTCAGCTGAAAATATAAGGTATGATTGTCTCACATTTATGTTCAAGATAGCCAGTTCATTTGCTATTGTATATCTTACTGATGTTTTGGCCTCCTGCTGTTACTTTTAACGTTTTAATCCTATATTCAGCTTCAAAATAGTTTGATTTGTTTTTAAAACTAGCAGTGAAGGATATATTTTCTTCTTTTCTCCAAAAGTATAGCTCTCTCAAGAGACACTGGCCTGAAGCCCAGAAGTAATGCTACAGCTCTAGACAAATAAATCATTATTAATCACATTATTTGTATCACTGTAATAGTGTTAATTTCCTTACATCCAGAGAACTCACAGTAGCTGCTTTCAGTATTTAGATTTTCCTAGTTTTAACTGGAACTATTCAAACTATAAGAACTTAAAGAATGTACCATACTCACAAATGCAAAAATAAAGTTCCAAGAACATAGATTACTATACTACTATACTTCATACTTATGGATAGCTGCACTTAAAAGATAAGTAAGAGAACTTGAAAAAGCACATTAATAATGATTTTTATAGATGTCATATACAAGAAAGCTGCTTCTAATCATCAGTTCTGTTTGTCATGATATTAACTGTCCTGCATTTCAACTAAAGCTAAAAATACCTTCAGACTTTACATTATCTCAGCTCCCTTCCCTTGTTTCTGTTTGTGTACTTGTATATTCTTAAAATATTTATTGAAATTTTTGCCTTCAGACTATGTATAATGTGTTCCCTTCAAAATAAAATACGTGAACTGGACAACATAAGGCTATATGAAATCATTAAAGAGATTATATCCTAAGATAAATCAGAATATTTAAAATAAAGAAATGAATCCATTTCATTATTTCTTGCAATGAGAACAGCAATCTGAACATTGTGAAGTTCAGAATGTAATGCATCAAGGACTCCCATATAGAGAGCAGGAAAGCAATTCAAATAAATAGGCAGATCATATAAAAATGATTTGTATCAATATCTATCAGTCTGAACTCTGACAGTACTGCACCCACTGTTTCCCCCAAAGTAGGCAATAATGAAAAAGTGTCTCTTCCATTTATGCATTAATTTCAGGACTGATTGCACCTAACCACATTGAATCTGTCCACATCCCTTTCAAGCATGGCAACTAATGATCACAATTCCTGTCATGTAGATCAGTGCTTCAACATCCGGTTGGAAATTGTCAACTCTGCATACTACAAATCTATGTTCTGTCAATATTACAAATGGATAAGTAGGCAGGTGCCATTTGTGAACTTCTCTCATATTACTTTAAGCCATGCTGGGACTTTTTATTTTGTCAAATAAAGCTCAAAAAGTGTGTTTGCTAGAGTTAAAAAATATTTGCCTACATATTCTTTTTACTCATAGTATTATATTCATTCATTGGCAATTCTATGCCCTGGGTGGATTAAATTCGAAGTTTTAATCATGATCTACCACAAATATAATGGGGCAGACATTTTTCTTTCTTTCAAAAATACCACCTAGTCCAGCTTTATAATTTTCAGCATGGGAAAAAGAATAAGTTTTATGTTCCAAACTAAAACACTGGAAGGTTTTTTCTGTACTAGCATCTCAGTTAAACAATTCACTTACACGGGGAAGGTCCTATGAATTTGGTCAGATGATATTTAAAAATTATATTTCTTTTTCTTATTCCTCCCATTGATGATATCTTCTAAATTTGAAAAGATATTGCAGATATTGTAGTGTCAAAGAAAGTGAAAAATATGTAAATATGTATGTATGTATATATATATGTATATATACACACACCCTAGGAATAATACTGTGAGAGAAAACTGACATTTGCAGCAAGAGCTGTGCTTTAATTATTATAGAGTGCTTAAAAATTACAATGAGATAAAGGATGATCGATAGATTACATAGTGTTCATCATGTCAAATAAGGGACATTATAGACAATGTAGAAAAGGTCACTGGTGATTTACTTATTAATATAAAAATAATACTTGACATTGGAATGATAGCTTTTCTGAAGAAATACACATTCAAAAAGTTATGGGGAAATGAAAGCTGTCAAATTAAATGAGAAGAGCACTTACAAACTTGGAATGGTAAAGGGATAATCATGCTCACATCAAAACATGTGCATAAAATAACACCTACTGTAAAAAAAAAGTATAAAGAGTTTTGTTTGCAAAGAATATTTTGACAGATGTGTCATACAGGTTTCACCTCTCTCCCAAATTTCCATTTCATTAACCCAAAAGAAAAGTAGAGCAGGAACAGTTGGCTGGTAGTATAGTAAATGCATATGCAAACATATTTTAAGATACATACACGCACAGAGTTTTATTGATGATTAGAGAGTATGTGGTCTGGTCTTAGGAAATTTGTTTATTTCCTACTTTTATTTTTAAAATTTCTTTTTAGTAATCTTCCTTTGGATCTTTTGTTTCTAAAAGATGTGGAATATTCTTTAGCTGGATGAAAATTGATGATCTAAGCATCATAGCTTCAGTGTTAGCAATTGTTATTTTCTGATAATGGATTTTTTTCATGCAGAGAAGAGAGATTTGTAGATATATATTTCTTCCATAGTGAAAACAATATGTTCTAATTTCTATCCATTTTAATTTGTCATATGATTTGCTTTAGGCTATGCCAAGGGTGTCGCATTGCAAAAACTGCATTTAATAAACAGAATTCAATACCAATTCTTTAAGATAGTTTATGTGTATATGTGTATATGTGTATCTAAAATAAATGCATGTATTTTTGTATACACACATATTCACTCTCGCTGTATGTCCCTGTGATTCTGGCCAAGCCCCACAACTTAGTGAAGAGTTATCTCAGAATAAACAAATAATTTTAAAAATAGTACTTTGAGAAATGAAGGGAAATGATTAAAAGACTGCAGTACAATATCAATTTATACTTTCCCTTGTGGAAAAACAGAATTATTCTTTCTCAAATCCCAGTTTAAGATCTGTAATGCAATTGAAGATGTCTGGTAGATTTCTGTGTCATATGTAGCAGCAAATGAGTCTAGTCAGCTCTTTAGGCATTTTTGAACAGAACAGATACTACACAGTATATAAATCAAGTAGATTTTATCAATGTTTAGACTATTATAACAATAAATATGTTGCAAAATAATAAAAGGAATAAAAAATACAGATTGATTGTTTGATGAATTATTTTTATTTTTCTCAATCTCAGAGAAAAAATAAAATTTTAAAAATGAGACTGAGATTTTGTAAATAAGAATAAAGTAAATTATTCTATTAATCGTTCCTTCTTTTCTTGAACATATAAAAATCAAAACTTAGAAAATAGTCCACCTTCTTCCTCTGAAAGTAAGTAATTAAAGATAACCATAGTAAAATTTACTATATAAACTATCATGTGAACAAAATGATGAAAACAAGAGGTTTTTCAATAATAGAAAAAAAAAGTTTTTCTATTATTAGAATTATATCAAAAATATATAATACACAGCACTTTTCTTTAAAGTCAACATCAGTAGCAAACTTTTTCCACTCACTTTAGATCAGAATTCAAAAGTTGCATAGAGACTTATTTATAGTGATAATGGGAAGGTCTCTCTAAATTTGTGTCTTGTGGTCCTCAGTGCACTAATCTCTATTGTGGGAATAGAGTAGGGAAGCAGCTGATTCACTGTCAAAAAAGTCCGTGGCAGATTCTAGTGTTATGTAAAGAAGAGGGAATAAAATTTATAGGTGCACAGCAAGGAGCTGAGCTTCAGAAGAAAAGAACAAAAGCCATTTTAATGTGCAGAAATTCAGGAATCTTTGTTTACTACAGATAAAACAGAGATGTCTCTCTTTACTTACAGCGACATTGCAGGTGGTGGTAATTTCTTTGCACAAATGTGAGACATCAGCCTAACAACCAAAATTTCTGGAAACAGAACCAGAGAATTCAGAATATTAATTTTTAGGTACATCAACATTACAGATAAAGGAATGTTTCACTTGTTAAATCCTAAACCAAGTTCTTTCAGTTCTAGTCACAGGATGGCTGTTGAAATACCAATCACAATGGTATTTTTTTCCTTATTTTAGAGAGTACTATTTACAGCTGCTACGGAATTGCAAATATTCTGTCTAAGCTGCTCTTGGAAATAGAGTAAACTGGTTTAACTTTAACTCTGATCTTTATATATTATACTGTAACACTGCCATATTTTCAGATACAGTCTCAAATGCACAGTACAGTGCACATCCATAGCAGAAGTAAGGAAGAGCAGGGGAATTGTAACTAACGAAAGTACTGAAGAAATATTGAAGAACGGAAAACGTAAAGAAGAAATTAAATCGATTAAAGATATTGAAGAAAGGAGAAACCTTCACCACAGATATCCAAATATCTCCTTGTTAATAATGTAATACCTTATATATTTTCTTATTTTCCTAATTTTTCTTTACAGTGCAATAAAGGGATTATATCTGACACAGTGAGTAGTACTTTTTTAAACTTTTAAAAACATTTCAGTTTATAACTACATGCAAAAAAAAAGATCATACATGCTATGTGATGAAATTGCCTTGTCAGTATGTCCTTTGTGGTTAATATCAAGTTAACTACCCCTTCTAAATCCTGAATATTCTTCTCTGAAAATGCAAGACTCTTGGTATTCTACATATCCTGTCTCAAGACTGGAACAATAGTTTTTGTATCTTTGCTAATATCTTCTCAGATAATTCAACCTTTAAATTATAATCTGAAGAAGAAAAAGAAAAGAATCATTGCATGCAACAAACTGCAGTATGCAACTATCTGCTCCTTTTATAGGAAGCCCATTTACTCATTACTAGATTAATAAAGAAAAAAAACAACTAAATAATAGAATAAAATAAACATGAGATCATAGTCTGTAATTTCTGTCCTACTATTTTAAATTTACAATAGCTTGTGCATTCCTAAAGAGGTTTAAATATTACTATGTGATATTTCCATCTTTTCTAATGCTTAATGAAAACATATTTTTTAAATTTCCATTTATTTTAAACATCAAACATGAATACAGATATATATATTTTTTGCAAAATTTCAATGATGTATATACTTATTTATACATCATTATTTTATTTTCTCCTCTTAAAAAGCTTTCCTAATCCTACCTGAATATGGCTGAATATTCCCCCAAAAACACAAGCACAGAAAAGGAAAGACTTTGTCAAAGTCATTGTATCTTATATTGGGAAATATCTTCAAGGTGAGAAAATGAAAAATTGGATATATGGATTATACTTAAGGCTTTTTTTCCCAGCTATTAAGCAGAAACTGGATTTCTTATATATGTGTATTTTATAGAGTTGGTAAAAAATGAGATGATATGTTTCAGTTCTTTGATTTTTGGTAAGTTGTGATTCTCCTCCAGAATCTCAACAAAGTATGATCTGTTCCAAAGCATTAGCAAAATGGTACAGAAATTATGCTAAAACAGTAAACACACACAAATAAAGGCTACCGACCTGTATGGTATAACCTGATAGAAGTTGTAAGTTGTTATTCTTCTTAGAACAGTTTTTCTAGATCTAACATGATTTCCTATATATAAGCAAACCAGAATTTTTATCATAATATTGTTTCTAAATTAACATTACTAGATTGAATGGTTACCTTGTGAAGTGCAAAGACATTTTAGGGAGCCTAAGAGATATCTTTAGCTATACTTCATCTAAACCACAAACATCATGAAATTATGTATTATAAAATATATCATTTATCCTACAACCCACTTTATTTAAGTGTACCTACATCATTATTATATTGGGTGGCTGTAAAAATACAGAATTACTATGTTTTCAGAAATTTTTATTTTGAAGCAAGGAATGTGCATGTCCCTTTCCGCACAGTAGTAAGATATACACAAACTCCCCACATTCAAGTTGCTACTAAATAGTATATATCATGTGGGTGCTTTGAATGTCTCTTAAGATGATATGAAATTAAGGATAAATTATTCGCTGGCATGCATTTTAGTAAATGATCTTACGTGATTCACAAACAATACTCCTGATTGTTTGGAATAATAATGAAAATATAAAGAGAAATGAAAGACGCTTCATACATAGGACTCTAAGACTCTTTGGACTCATTTTTTGAAATTCATATTTTTCTTTTTTGCCCTCAGTCATGAGTGGCCTTTCTGCTCCTTATATTCTAATAGTACGAAGGACTCAATGAAGGAAATGTGGACAATGTAGCCTTGGTTCTGCTTCATATAGAAATTAACATTGCCGATATTTGCATGCATTGACACCTGCAGATAGTTTACTGGTGAAACTGAAGTGTAGTGTATTTTCCTTCAAAACCCTGGACTTCAAGGGAGCTAAATTTGACCTCTTCAGGGAGCTCCTTGAAGGAATCCCCCAGGCCCTCCTAGAAGTAAATAAGGTCCAGAAAAGTTGGTTAATATTTAAACACCACTTTCTCCAAGCTCAGGATTGATGCATTGCTACAAGAAAGATGTCGAGCAAGGGGCTCAGGAGACCTGCATGGATGGGTAAGGGGCTGTTGGGTAAACGTAATGGGAAAAAGAGCATGTACATAATGTCGAAGAAGGGCCAGATCACATGGGAAGAATATAGGAACCTTGTCAGAGAATGTGGGGATGCAATGAGGAATGCCAAAGCCCCTTAGGAATTAGAGTTAGCAAGAAACGTCAGGGCAACAGGAAGGGATTCTACAAATACATTAGAAGAATGTGACGAAGAATGTGGAGAAGACAGAATTACTTAATGCCTTCTTCACTTTTTTCTTTTCTATCTAAGGCTAGTCCCCACGAACTACAGAACCCAGACACAAAAGAGAAAACTGGGAGAGAGGAAGACTTTCCACTGGTCGAGGAAATTGTGTTATATATTATTTAGGCAAATTGGAAACACACAAATCTATGGCCTTGGATCGGATGCACCGAAGAGTGCTGAGGGAACTCACAGGGCTTATTGCTCAACCTCTCTCCATCATCTTTGAGAGGTCATGGAGAGCAGGGGAGGTGTTGGAGGACAGAAAGAAAGCCAGTGTCACTCAAGTCTTCAAAAAGGGCAAGTGGGAGGATTCGGGAAACTACAGGCTAGTCAACCTCACCTCCGTCCCTGGAAAGGTTATGGAGCAGCTCATCCTAGAGACCATCTCTAGGCATGTGAAGGCAAGGAAGATAATCAGGAGTAGTCAGTATGGATTCACAAAGGGGAAGTAATGTGTTTCAATCACGTTTGACAAACCTAATAGCCTTCTACGACGGGAAAATTGGCTGGATGGATGATCGGAAAATCATGGATGTTGTCTACCTTGACTTCAGCAAGGTTTTCGACACAGTCTCCCGCAGCTTCCTCATAGGAAAACTTTGGAAGTGTAGATTGGATAAGTGGACATTGAGGTGGACTGAGAACCAGTTGGATGGCAGAGCTCAGAGGCTCATGATAAATGGTGCCAACTTTAGTTGCAAGTCTGTAGCAAGTGGTGTCCTACAGGGGTCAGTACTGGGCCCAGTGCTGTTCAACTTGCTCATCAATGACTTGGACGAGGGTACAGAGAGCACCCTGAGCAAGCTTGCAGATGATACCAAACTGAGTGTTGACAAACTGAGTTGCTGACATTCCAGAGGGCTGTGCTGCCATTCAGAGGGACTTAGGCAGGTTGGAGAGTTGAACAGAAAGTAACCTCATGAGGTTCAACAAGGACAAGTGCATTGTCCTGCACTTGGGGAGGAATAACCCCAGACGCCACTACAGATTAGGGGCTGACCAGCTCCATAGAGAAGGATTTGGGAGTCCTGGTTGACAACAAATTAATCATGAGGCAGCAATGTGCCTTTGTGGCCAAGAAGGGCAATGGGATCCTGGCCTACATTAGGAGGGGTGTTACCAACAGATGGAGGAAGGGGTTCCTGCCCCTTTACTTAGCTCTGGTGAGGCTGCACCTGGAGCATTGGGTGCAATTTTGGGCTCCCCAGTACAAGAAGGACATTGAGCTTCTAGAGAGGGTCCCACGTAGGGCCACAAAGATGATTAAGGGACTGCAGTATCTATTTTATGAGGAAAGATTAAGAGAGCTGGGCCAGAGAAGAGAAGACTGAGAGGAGATCTGATCAATATATATAAATACATGAGAGGAGAATGTAGGGAGGATGAGGCCAAGCTCTTTTTGGTGGTGGCCATTGACAGGACAAGGAGTAATGGATACAAGCTGAAACACAGAGTGTTCCGTCTCTATGTGAGGAAGAGCTTCTTTATCATGAGGGTGACAGAACAGTGGAGCAGGCTACTCAGAGAGGCTCCTTGCAGAGTCTCCTTCGCTGGAGACCTTTCAAACCTGCCTGGATGCCACCTTGTGCCACATGATCTAGATGTCTATGCTTGAGCAGGGGGTTGAACTAGATGGTCTCCAGAGGTCCCTTTCAATCGTAACCATTCTGTGATTCTGTGATTTGATAGATATTGTTTTTTGACAAATCTAATCAGAATTGTTTAAGATCTAAGTTTTATATTAATGTTTTTTTGAGCAACATATACACAAAGAAATTTATTGAAAGCAATACTAATAGAAAGATACATCCAAATTGGGATGAAATATGAATGTTATGGAATCCTTTTCTGATTATCAGTGTACCAGTTAATCACTGTTATAAAAAAAAAGCTAGCCATTTAAGTAATCTTATCTAAGCAGAATCATTCGATAGCAGGAAAATATAGATCAATCAGAGAAGGATACAGTGGATTTATGGCAAATACATCTTGTCAAATAATCTTTGTCTTTGTTTATGATATTTCAAAGGTTATTGATAATGATGATAATGTTTATATACACTTATACTATACATATAATATACTTTTGCTGTGTATTTAACTTCATCTGACAATTTGAACAGGAAACAAAATGATATAGAAACAATATGGTGCATGATTTTAAAAGATAGATTGTTCTAGGATTGAGATAACCTGTACAAGACTTCCATTTTCTGACATTAGATATCTAAAGTCAAGAATGAATTAAAAATATATGCTGTATTTCAACATGCTCTATTTCAATCACAATTACTGAAGTATTATTTATTTCAGTGAAGTCCTGTCACCTGCATTGTGCTGCATAGGAGATTAGATTACAGTGTTGCTTCTGGCTTTATGATATATGAGTCCATTAATATCTGCAGGATTAAGCAGTTTCATATCTGGTAGTTGAAGATTCACATGATAACATTAAAGTAGCCTAAAAATGTTGTCATATTTCAGTGTAGAATTCTTTCTAAAGAGCTATACATAAGTAAAGCTGATAATCTTCAGAAATAAGAAACCTTCACAGTACTTTTTTTAAGATGCTTTGATTCAGAAAATGGGAAATTATTAGTTAAGTAATTTAATGGAACCAGTTGTTCTCAGTGGCAATTTGTCTTTATTGGGAGGGAATAAACATTCATAAGGTAATTTGTGTTATGATATATTCATAATCCTATCTTTATCTTCAGTAACATCATATTTATCTTCAGTAACATCATATCTAATTGCTTGATTTTCATTGCATACTTTTATTTTTAAAAATCCTTCTGTTTCCAAATCATTTATATAATAAGCCATACTTTCATACTTATTAAAGAAATTAACAATGAATTTACTAGAAATTTCTTTTTATGTTAGTAACATTTTATGTTAAAATAGTGGAGGTGCAAAAGCTTTTATCATAAAACTAAGTGAAAAATAGTTGGCATCCAAAATCTGTGCAGTTTTTCTTCACTAATGCAGCCAGAGGATTTTTATGCAATGAATCTGACAAAATAGAACTCCAGTTTGTCTTCTTCAACTGGTACTTAATTTTTTTTTCTAAAGGTTTAAAGATATGATATGGAATCAATATTTGCTAGTGTACAGCCTAAAGATGTAAACAAATTTCAGTTGCATGAACATTTTCTCTTCTATATAAGACCCTTGCAGAAGAAGTGGCAAAATAGGAGGCAATTCAAAACTTCCAATGAATTTTTCAAATTGTTTCTACTTTCTAGAAGAAAGTAGACTAGTAGAGACTAGTGTCTCTACTATCTCCACAAAGTACTTTGGAGTATCAGTCATCCAGAAGCTGCCATAAGAGAAAGGAAAATAAAAATTTCTGTGATTGAGCACTGAGTTACTCTTTACAGTCTAGACTCTGAAGCATGAACTGGTGTTGGTTCCCACATCAAGAGATATTTCACCATCAAACATCATTGAGACTTAGCTCGCCTACATTTTGATTAGTCAAATACTCTCTTCCAACAGCAACTTAGCCTTCAATTTCTATCATATTTTCTTCTCAGTCATTTAGAGCAAAGACCAGTGTTCTTCTAACCCCTGTGAAAACCTTGTACAGTCACAAATAATAAGAATACATAAATAATGATGTGAATTGTTGTAATAACTAACTGATCGTACTGAAATATTCTCACTTACATTGGGCTGCCTGTGTTCTGTGTTTAGATAATTACGTGTGACCGCATGCTTCCACTTCCATTATGTTAGAAATATGTTAAAATAGACTCTAGCATTTAATCCGACAAATATTTTTTCATCTCTAAATTTCAGTCATGGAATTGACTAAGTCTCCAATGACTATAATGACAGCTTAGATGCCTACCTCAAATGTTTCCATCTATACTGTAGACACCTAAGTTACATAAGATGAATTCCACCTGCAGCACTATTTTAAAAACAAGCAATATTCTTTTATATTGACCCTAGATACTTGGAGTAGTGTTTCTGTTGTTTGGGTTGAAAGTGTGCTTTACATTTAATATTATTTAAAGCTTTATCCAGTGAAAAAATCCTCTAAGAACATTCACTGTATTACTTCAAACACTAATTTTCCATTTCATTTATTGTATCAAGGCTATTACCTGAGTACTGTGGTATTTTATCAATTTTTCCATTGCAGTACAGTCCAACTGGAGAACTTTAAGACTGCTCTGTTAAAATCTCCTCCTGTATATGGCAGTGTTTTTTTCTGTGTCTGGTCAATCTCTTCTTCTAGTTTTTCTATGTGATTTTCATGCTTTTTAAGCTTAAAAAGTAAAACAGTTTAGATTATATGGTATAGTTTAGATGGAAAAGCTCTCATTCCTGCCAAATCCTGGAAGTATGCTATTTAAACAAACATTTTCTTATATTGTTCCACTGATCTTAATTCCTTTCATCCCTCCTTATTAATTGCAGGGATGAAAATTATGAGCAATCAAGCTGTATTATTTTTTACACAGCTGTGTCAAGTTAAAAGGGAGAATACATAAGAAAATAAACAAAAGGATATTCCTTTCTCTAAATATATTTGCAAGGAAGAGAGGCAGAACTTGTTTTCTTCCAGTTTATTTGTCCTTATCAATAGAAAATGAACTTAACTCTAATTTCGAAAATTGGGAAAGAAATTATCATAATTATTCAATAAACCCGAATGCAACTATTGCCAGATTGTATATTTTTGTCCCATTGTACACATAATGTAGCCTATTCTATTTTTATTGAGAAAAAAACAGAACTCATTGCATTTTTTTTTTCTTATTTACTCTTCATCCATACTCCAGAGCAGCTGCCTGGAGCTCTTTTACTGTATACTTTGTGTTTTTCACATGGCTTTATCATATGGATATTAATTTTTGTAGTTTGCTAGAACTTAAGATAAGACATCTTTTACATCATGTACTTTGAAATATCTCTTATCAGGTGATATATAATGTAGAATATATATATGTAGAAGTTGCTATCACCCAATTATTTTGCACGCAGTCTTTAAAATTTGTGGCTTTTTTTCCCTAGAAATGTCATTAGGAATGAAATACTGTGAATGTATCTCTTAGTCCAAATTAAAGGTAAACCAAAAGTCCGGTAAAAACATCATATAATGTCTTGAAGCATTAGCCTTTTTTTTTTTGCAGAAAGAATAATAATAATATAGCATAAATGCACACAATAATTTCAAGAATGGAATTGCAAATGTCTAATAGCTTATTGTTTAGTTAACTAAAAATAATACCTCATATAAGTATATTTCTTTTGGAATTTTTATATCAGTGTTTTGTTGTTTTGAACATTACTAAAAGTCATAAACTATTAACATACTGGGCAGGCAAAGAAATTTACAGGAGTGAGACTAATTTGTCACATTCTTGAGGAGTTTTCTGAAAAAAATCTAGAGTAGAATAATGATAAGGAACTTAAAAAAATCACTTTTCTAGTTATAAATTTGTGATTTCAACATACTTTCTTGCACATATTTGAAAAAGGATGATGCCAGTTCCTTTTCCAGTGTTAATAAGAAAAAGATTTTTCCTGGTGTTTGTATACTGTCTATTTGTGTGTTATGTGATCTGGAGAGTGTATTTTATAATTATGAGTGTTGATGTCTACCATCAGTTGATTGGTATTAGAAACAACCATCGGTATTCCCATAAACAGTCATGACTAAAGAAAACAAAACCTTGCTTTTTAAAATTTATTTAACTTTCCATGGAAAAGTCTTTCTCTCATAGAGACTTAAGTTCTTGGAATCAGATTTTTTTTTTTTATCCTCAAATTCTGTTGACTTTGTATAGGATAAGAACAAGACATATGCTTCTTCACGAAAGATACTTCAACACCTAAACCAATCTTCCAGTCCAAGTAAGCAAGATAAGCAGGCTTAGATGGCCATAAAGTTCAATATGGTTCGTAGAAAACAAACTCTTTTTTGGACAGTATAAGGATCATTAAGGATCTAAGTAGAAGCTAAAAGAGAGGGATTTGAATTTAGACTTATGATCCTTATGATTCTAGAGAGTTTCTATTTAAACATTCAAAACAAAACTTCAAGGCAGATTCAGCTCCAGTTTACTGTAGTTAGCTTCTGTAACAAAATGTTGGTTTGGTAGTTAAATATTTAGACAAAAAAACATGTCATATATCTTCAAATATTGGGTTGTATTCTACAGGATTATATCTAAACACAGCTGAACTTGGTTCTGTATTTTTTTTTCTCATAGGTTGTGTACTCATCTCACATTTCCCATGGAATTTATTTTTCTAGCAGACTATAATAATCTCCCTTCTTCCACAAGTTTAAAGGTCTACCATCCTAGATGGGAGTTCAGCATTAATGCCTTATTCTGCCCAAAGAAACCGTTGCAGTGTTATCAGATAAAGTTTCTCAATGCTTCTTCTGAAAGACATATGTCCTCTTCATTACAGTAATAAAGTATTAGAGACCAGACAGTGATTGCATTTTCTTTTTTTTACAATGACAGAATAAACTGCTGGTAAAACACAAGAAAGGAAAGGGAAATACAAAGGAATGGCAAGGGCAAGGCAAGGCAAAGCATGAGGAAGCTATGGAAAGTTCTCTGCAAATACTCAATAGCTATTAAAACACATGGCAGAAGAAACAGTTCTCTATTGTATAATCAATACGAGTTCCCCAATATGTTTCTAGTTGGGTAGATCTGACTGTAGGAGAACATGTATGTGCAAATTCAAGATTATCCATCACCCTGCATGTCTTTATATATAACCACTTACCTAATTCCTCATGATAGGCATTTCATCATTAGAATTCCACACACTGGAGAACATCAGGTGTTTGGGAATGAGAGAAGAATAATCATTGGATCTATATACATAAAACTTCTTAAAGAAGTTGTGGTAAAGAAAGAATTTCATATTCTTCATTACTCACTGGCAACTGCAGAAGACTCTAGAGGTGCAGGAATATTTTCTCAAATTAGACATCTGTTTTAGAAGCTGCCATCATCATGTCTGAAGGCAATTCAAGCGTCTGCTCTGAAACAGGAACTCTTCACAGATGTGTTTTAGGGGTTGGCTGAGTGTTATTAGAATATTTCCCAGCCTCTGAAGGAATAGATAACTTGCTCGACTTGTAAGTCAACATCTACATGACAAATTGTAGTTCTGTTAAAAAGTTAGCTTTGATATCAGAAGATATAATGATTTCTCTAGGCTACGAGCTTTATTAATCAGTCTAAGGTACTGTACTTCTGTAGAGCCTAAGCAACCATAGTACTTGTGTGATATTCCATTATGTAATGTGGAACTACTATGTCACTTTTGGAAAATAACTGATGTAGTCTGCCTGTAAACCTGTCCTTATGAAATATGGTGAATGTAGGTTTAGGTATCATGAGAAATATAGCTTACTGTGCAGCCATGCAATAGTCACTTCAATAAAAAAAAAGTTGTCACAAATAGGGAGGTTGAATAGCAAATACATTGACACTTCTATTCCATGAATGGCAAAAAAAAAATGGGACATAGATGTCAGGAAAGAGATTCTGAATGATCGTAGTGTACAGGCAAACTTTTAGAAGTACAGAAACCATATGCTGAAAATGAGAAAAAAAAAAAAAAATGATCTCTGGCAGATCAATGAGAAACCTCTATAGCTGCTAGATGTGCTCTGATTAAAATAATTGTCACACTTTTTTCAGCAAAAAAATATTAGAAGCATGAAGGATGCCATGGTAGGATATGCTTTCATATTAAAAATGCTTTCCCTGAAGCAAAAGAGTTTGTGAGGTAGTGGCTGCGGGCTACTGTGGTCTCCCTTGTCAGCCCTTGGATAGTAAATGGGTTTTATCACTTCAAAGTGAGATACTACTGCTGCAGAAAAATCTTCTGGTAAGCATACTTAAATTTTGTGACAGGAAAACCTTTTTTTGGCAAGAAGGTGCCGACTGTTACAGCTTTTATTGATGATAATTATAGATAGCAGTTTTAAGGTTTTTATGTATATTATACATACACAAATCGTAATATAATTTTTAAACAATTAAAGAACAAGACGCTTTCCATAGTTTAAAAAAAATATTTATTTTAAATTTTGCAAGCTCTTGCTGATTCCTATCCTTAAAGGTCATGCAATACACCCTTGAAAACTATACACAAAAGAACATTAAGATTTATGTCAAGTTTAAATTTGTTCCATCGGAGTTTTATTTGTTATTTTCAAAGTTTCACTTGGCGCTGTGAACCAACACCTTTGTATATTCTCATCAGCTTCAGTGAGATGGTATCATCAAGAAATTCAGTTGTTCTGTCTTCATGTATTGGCGGGACAGTAGAGTCATGGTATAGTGTCGTACTACCATTAACTTTGGCATTATAAAACAGATTTCATCTGCTTAAAGTTTTTCCAAAATTCACTTGCTTGGATTGAAAAATGTCGTGTTGACACCAAATTGTTTAGGAAATTTCCTGTGAAAATGACATGATCATTTCCAAGAATAAGATTAATAAATATATGTGTGTGCATGTACGTGTGCATATTTGTACATATGTGCATGCATACTAAGACAGAAAGAGAGACTGTTTATCTTGAAGTCTAGTATCCATTTCCTTGAATAGTTCTGGTGTGTTAGAAAAGGTTGATGTCTTTCTATGATTGTTATTTATGTCTTCCTTATGGCTTTAGGGAAAAAAAAAAAAGAGAATTTTTCATATAACCTACCTGGTTGCAGCATACATTATCTTAGCATAAGCTTACCATAATGTGACCAACAGGCATAGCTTGACATAATGACACCCCTAATGGTGAAGGCCACCAGATTTAAATCTGCTTCTCTTCAAGTTGGACAGCACCAGCCGCAAGTAAGGATTTCCTTTACAAGAGCTCTTTTTGAAAAAATGTCCGGATGAAAAGTGCTAATTCAGTTTTACTCCTTTTAGGTCTATGTATCTCCTGCAGATGGGACTGAGGCTGATTCTAGCTCTTGAGACTCATTTTCTTGAAAGCAGTCCCTGGAAAAGGTGAATAGACTATGATATAAGTCAGCAATGCATACCTTTCAGTAACATTGATGCTGTGGTACTTGGCCCAAGACTATTTTCTATGTTCTCTCTATTCTATTGCCTATTCTCAAATAACATAGAAACATAGAAAAGGAAATATTTTATTTTTTAATGCACAAAAATTAAGTACAAGATATTAACCTTGGCTAGCTGAGTCTCAAGAGACAGAAGATCACTGTAAATACCTATTTAAAACAATTGGGACTAAGGGATGGAGTGGAGGCAGTATAGCAAACTACCATAGCAGTGACTCATTCAGAGAAACAGTAAAATAATGGTCTAAAATTATCATTTGCAGGTTGTTTGCAGGATAAATCTTTATATGTAAATTATTCAGTCCCGGGTGTTTTAATATGATTCCAGAAGTGGGATTTTCATGATGCAACATCTCTTTTTTCTGTTTCCATTTTCTTGTGGAGAAGTTGAGTGGAGAAGGTAAGGAAATTACATAAAATTACTGTAAAACTATTACCATTGCAAAGTCAAACATTCAGAATTCACACTACATCAGAATTAAGGATGACAGGCAATCTTAAGCCTTCATATACGTATTCATATTTTCATGGTTTGTAGCTATGATTACCACTTGTTATTACCACTTCCTTAAAACATTCAACTTATTTGATGACTGTGATCACTTAAGGAGCAAATAATTCAGTATTTTGGTTCACCATTGGTGTTATCCTCATTTTTGTCTCAGTGTTTGCTGTATGATATTCAAGTATTGCTCTGAATACAAAATTATTCATTATCTCATAAGCTTCTCTTTGAGAGTTTCCAAACCTACAAATTAATTTACACATAATTTGTTTTAAGTCCCCTGATCATCCACACTGCACACATTAGTTAGCTTCAAAACAACAACTTGGAAAAAACTGCTAGTCTATTCAGTGTCAAAACACGGAACAGAAGGAAAATTTATGACTTGGTCTGCATCCTACACACAATGTCAATATGAGCCAGTTAATACAATTTGAATCGAGAAACATAGCTCTGACACAAATAAAAAGGAAGTATAGATATAGTCATTGAGCGTCAGCACTATGGTATCTGAGTGTTTCATAAATATCAGCTCTCTGTGACATGAGAAGATAGTTTTATTAACATTTTAAAGGTAGAGCATTGAGGTAAACAGAGATTTGAAGGCATGGATTAACAGAAATGAAATAGAAACCCACACAAAGCAAAACACAATAGAAGATTCAGTTCTTCCCAGTCATCATAGTGCTCACTTCAAATACATGAGTACATGGCTTAATTTCTCTTTCATTTTGAAGCAATGTTAATCAACATCATTTCCTTATTGTAATAAGATGAATTGTTCTCTCAGTGTTTTGTACAAAGTGTGTTTGACTTTGCATGGCCAATTTTAACATTCATCAAATCAGAGAGAGTTAGAAGAATTCATATTTGCCCAGGGACTATCAGTTTCCCCTGAAACAAAGATGACTGGCTCAAATCCCCTGTCAGACAAATCACAGAACTGAAACCTGTTTTCTTGTGCTAATATTTCTTAGGGCTTTTAATTAAAGATCTTCAAGGGTTCAAAGAAAATTATAATCGACTTCAGTTTTATCCAGGAAACATCAGACTGCTACAGATCAGACGACAGAATCTAAGACCAGGTATGGAAAAGATTTTAGATGAAATAGTTTGTCTGACTTCTATGGGAGACACCAGGAAAATATCTAGTAGTCCAGCTCAATATTCAGTTGTCTTCTTCACATCACCATTTGTTTTCTTACACAAACTACAAATTTCTACTTCAAAAATATAGGAGGAAAGAGTCGTCCAGACAACAGCCTACACCACTACATACCCTTGACTAAATCCTTGATCACTACCTTTCTTAACCGCTATAGCAAGAACTAGAACTAGAACTAGAACAAGAATCAGAGTAGACTGATGCATAAATAAGATATTAACATAAAGTACAATAAAAACTGTTCATCTGAAGTAGCAAAAGTTTTTTTGTTTGTTTTCTTTTTTGTTTTTGTTTTTGTTTTTTTTTTGTTTTTAATCTAGTAATCAGGAATGGTGAAGAGAAATAATTAACTTATATGTGTATATATATATATATATATTCTCTCTTTACCTATACCACTATTTGGCTGTGAAAAAATTTAGAAATTTTGCACAAGATATAAAGAAATAAATCAAATCAAAACCTAGGGTACTTGACAGTTTGTATGAATCACACTTGCAGAATCACAGGCTTACAAACCTTTTCAGTATTCTTAAAGCAGTCCTAGCTTATTTTCTTTTCTTCTTATGCTACATCTTTTAAATATATGCTTCACTTCTTTGTCATCTGGCGCTGTCCCATGTTGGGATTGATCCCTGTGTTTAATTAGAGGTGACTATGATTTGATTAATCTCAAACATGTGTTATATTTGCACAATATGGAAAACTGCATTTTATATTTTTCTACTTAAAAACATGTTTGAATGTAATGGAAATAAGCCAAACTCTTTCTAATGACTCAGGACCTAATCTTATCACAATGAACAATATGGATACGATCAAAATAATACATTCTAATCCATCTGAAGTGTTAAAAGTTCGCAGAAATATGCACTAATCATGTACAGCATTTCTCAATATGATACAAACAGGATTTCAAATACACGAATGTATACCATCTGAGCATTGTTGCCATGTGTAAGTCTTAAGTTTCCACCTATCTTTCTATTTCCACAAAGTGTTGTCTCAGCCTGACAATTTTCCTTTGTCCAACATTTTTGGCATGATTCCTGTTTTAACTTTTTCGAAGATACTATCCACATTTTTCAGACTTAAGGAACTGGCAGAAAACGAAGATCATAACACATTTTTTTTTTAATAGTTCTTGTCTAAAGTACCATTGTAATCATGTAAATAAGCTGATTTATTATAACAGAATTATTCATATGTTTAAACAAAAGTTTCAAATTAATAATCATGAATATTATATGAAGAAAGTTCCTTATATGAGGAAAGCTAAGCATATGATTAAATGTTTTCTGTGTTTATAATCATTTTAAAGATCATTCATAGCCAGAAAAGTTATGAATACTTTACGTCAGATTAATGTAAGTGCCTGCACACTTTAGTGAAAATAAAAAGTATGGTGAGTATTAACAAAAGTTCTGTAAAAGATTTCCTCAGGCCATTCAAAGGAGATTATTCTAAATAAGTTAAATATAACACTTTTAATTTTAAAAAATGACAATTATTTAATTAGCTGACTTATTTTTTGATGTAGAACTTTGTTGTTATTATAATTATTATTATACAGCCTCCAGTGCTAATTGAAATATAATTCTAATTAATTTTTCCTACAGCTGTACACAAATCAATAACTGTAAGCATCCCAAAGGAAAATCATGTTGCATAGCTCTCCAAGTTCCTAATGAATGCAAATAAGCTGACCTTTCTCTGACAACTATGAATATTATTTCACAATTTTACCATTAAAATTACTGTAATCAGGAATTCATACTGCAAATATGGAGCCAATACTATCTGGAAATAACTATGTATTGCCAGAAAGCATATTATTTAGTTATTGTGGTGAAGAAACTTTATGCTTTTGGTATTCGATCTCTCCAATATATGTTGCTGAATAACACCTTCAAAGAATATATGAATGCTCCCTTATTTAGCAGAAAAAAATATACACTATTTTGTATATCTTTTGTTCTAATTCTCCTACATTTTATACTTGTTTAAAAAACAAGCACCTTCAAACCTTCAAATATTTTTGACATTAACTCTTTTTTTATATATAAATTAAGGCAATGAATCTGAAATGAAAAGAAGGTTACATTCAAAAATAGAAAAGTAACAGTCAGTAGCCTTTTAAAAGATTCAATATGCCTACAGAAATAGAGTATTTCCCATGCAATGTTATAATAAAAATGTGAATGAATACAACAGGTATGAAACAATGAGCTACTTTCACATAAATGCTTTTCAATAGTGCCAGAAAATATAAAGTATAAATGAAAACTAGAGTACACTTTTAACATCTTTTTTATAATGAAAGACCTACAAAGGTTTAGAAGGAATTGAAATTCTGAGTACTTACAATAGATCATTCTAGTTTCTATGAAAAAAAAAAAAAGAAAACGAAAATTTTATTTAGCACAGGTTTTCAGGAATAATACTTACACGAAACATACTAATTACAGATGTATCTTAAGTGAGAAAAACTATCAGGATCCAAAAAAGAGATTCACTAAAATTTTTCATTTTCAGCCTTCTCTTCAACATATGTTCTTGAAATACATAATGTTGGAAAATACCATCATCAACTGAATACTATATTACCTAATATATTAAAAAGTTTCATGGTTTTGAAAACAGGAGTTACTGAATTCCTGTAAACAATTTCTCTAATATTATTAATAATACTAATGTCATGTTCATATAATACACATGATATTTTAAAAGAATAGTCCTTTCGTGATGACATTTCTTCAAGATCTGTATGCTCATACTTGTAATTCTTTCACGTTCTGAGTGAATCCCTGATACATCTCACTCATTATTGATCTTCAAGGCATTTCTCCCAATCCTTTTCCCAGTGTGGTCACCGAACAGTATGAAAGTTCAATAGGAAGATCAGCTGCTCATCCACTTTTTGCTAAAGCAATTTGTATTATGGATTTATTTTAGCAGTCTACAGTGGCAGTTGCTGTTTTTACTATTTAAATGCTTTGATTATCTGACCTTGCTTACTTTATCTTTTTTAAGTGCTGTGCATGGGCTTTAAAGTTGATCAATAAATGGGGATTCCTCCACCACATTAGGTTGAAATCAATCCTGATTCAGACTATTTGTATTTTACTCTTATGAGTCAATCTGTCTTTCTTATTTTTATATTCTCTTTTCTAAAATAATTTTTCCTGTGCCACAAATGCTTACTGTCAGTTAGATTTTCATTACAGTCCACTCAGGTTTTCCTAATAGTAACTATGGTGTTTGGGAAGACGTAACTGTTTACAGGATAACATGATGACCAGGACAGTCTTCTCATATATTATAGTTATTATTTTATTAATTTTTTTTTTGTTTGTGTGTCAAAAGTTGTGTGAACAGTGGCAAATACCATTTTAATTACTTCTGATCCTCCTTTTATTTTTCCTTAATATGCAGAAAACTATGGGTTAATGGATATTTTATTTCTTATAAATAAAGGAGACACATGGTCTTCAGCTACATTACGGTAATCCTTACAATATTGAAATGAAATTGAAGAATTACAACTAGTCCTGAATTTGTTTGCAAAATTACCCTCTAGGAGACATTTCTCTCTTAGATGGCACCTTATTTATTTAACTTAGATAAACAATCTTTTTTATATATTTTTTTTAAATTCTCAAAAATTGCAAGATTCATTTTGCTTAATTCATAGTGAAAATCTTACAATGCAATAAGAAGCCTTAATATGGATATTTTAAATTGTAACTGGAAAAGGAGACTTAACATCTAACAATGAAGGTAACATAGTGGTCATCTGGTCTTGAGCATTTATTGCTTTATCTACCTAAATCATAAAAACTGACTGAACTACAACGATTGACCTCATCTGAATATGTTCAGAAAAGTTCAGAAAAGGGAAGTCCGTTTTTCCCCTTTTTAATCAAGTCAAAAAAAAAATTTCCATTCTGAATTAGAACTCAACTAATGAAGTCAGTCACTTCATGTAGTTCCTGTAGTGTTTAAGTCATAATTCAGAAGCTTTATGTGAAAGTTTCATAGCTATAAAATAAAATAATGAACTATACTTTAATACTTAATATTAAGACAATTGTCATCTTCTATCTTGCAAACATGTGAACAGCTTTTCACAATTTCATAGTGCAATTGGCTTTACAGACTACTGACATTCTTAAATATTTGCAAGTCTTTGGCTTAAAATGGCTTTAAGATGTGAGGCTATTTTGCTCAACTTAGATAAATAAATTAATTTTTTCTTTGTAAAGAAAACTCACCTACTCTTCAATTTATCTTGTTCTTCCACAGATTAAGAGTGTTTCTGCCTGAACGTTATTCCAGGTGCAGTGGACACTGAGGCCTTGAGAAGCTCTTATTGTATCTCTTTCTTTGATGCTATTATCCTTACCTTAGAATTCTCTACGCATTTTGTTTTCTGAATTTCTAAAAGAAAACAGGAATTATTCAATACCAGACTAGAACACGGTATACAAGATGAACCTTTTATAATGACTGGGAATTTTTCTGCATCTGTTGTAGCTCTATACAGTGTATGCAGTGCTGTCTCTGATGAGAGAGAGAGGACAAAAGGATATGTGACAAAAGTATCTTAAATATTTATACACTTATGAGATATTAATATAAAATAACCTAAGAAAAAATAATGTGATGATAGAGGTTTAAATCATATTAGATCCAGTGACAATGCTGGCGAATATTCAACTTACTTTGTGTAAATTATTGTTAAACTTATGTTCCAAGCATGGTCAAAATGAAAGTTAGCATGCAAAGTAGCTAATTATAAACATTCTTTAAATGATGAGAACCAGATTAGGATTTTCCAGCAAGTATATTAAAGTAATTGTGTGTATACGAAAGGAAAATGGTTTAGGCATCTAATGTAGAATATATTGCCCACTGGAAAAAAATAGCGAATATACACTAATTCTTTAGATGGAGCACAGTAACACATATTTTTCTGGAAATGATTACTTTAGGAAGTGCAAAAAAAATAATCTCTAAGATTTTCTGGTTTGAGACTACAATACATCCACATACACATTTTAACATAATTGCTAAATAATTGCATCGAAATTCCATCCTATCGGTATTTTTACAGGTAACTTTAGTTAATGCAGAATGTCACTCCTGAAAAAAAAATACTGATAATTCATTTCAGATTTTCAGTGTAAAAGATTCTTCCTTTCCCTTTAAAATTCTAATTTATGAAAACATCTTTCATTATGGGACAAATTACTTTAAGCATTTCTGGAATTTGGGGGGAGGTGGTTGCTTTTGACAAAATCTTAGCCACTTAAAAATAAAAATACAAAGGAGGGTAAGAATTACTAGCAACTATCATACAATAACTTCTAGTGCATGTTGGGAGGAGGATTCAACTTATTAAGTAATGCTTATTAGCATTATTTCTGAAGATTTTTCATTTCATTGTGACAGCAGAAGGGAAATTTAGAAGAATTCACTGTGCCAAATATTAGGCATTTCTGCAGAGCGCAGCTTAAAAGAGACAAGTCCATACTGTTTCCCTCAAGTGGGTAAATGTTAAGAGAGAAGAATCCAAGTTTCATGATGCAGCAGCACAAAGCTGGGAAGTGAAAATTATGTTGCAGCAGAGTCTTGAAAATATGACTGTAAAAGTTAATCAATAAAATGTCTATTCCTGTCTATTCACTAGAGGCCCCAGCTGCATAGCTTCACACAATCGATACTACAAATTATTACGATTTCCAGGTTCCCACTGGACATTCCGAACAAATCTTTCAAGTGTAACAGGCTTATATGGCGGGGGGTGAGGGGGTGCGGGGGGAGATGGGGGGAGAGGCTGTTACTTTAGGTTTATTTCATTCAGAATAAGTACAAAGCATAACAAAAGCTTTTGACTTCTTAAAACTTCCAGCTGTTTTTCTCTGAAACATATGTATTCTGGGCATCCCATGAAATTAACAGAAAATATTTTTAACATTCCTTATTTTTATTCTGGTAAACTAATGAAAATAAGGGATCTTTTATTTCTTTTTAAATCCTATTCAATCATTTCCTTTTTTTACCACTTCCAGGAAAAATAACTTTTAATGTATGTTTTTACAACAAGGAAATGAAAGCATACAGAAACGGATTTTTCCCCTCAGAGGCCCCACAACAGCTACTGCAGAATATTAGCTCTCCATGCAGTTTTAATGCACCAATTTATGCTGCACTGCATTTTTCTTCCTATGGTCCTATTCTCTCGCCTCGATGCCAGCTCCCCTTGCCATATTCACTAAGTAGGAAGGTAGGCAAACTCCAGGACTGCATGACTTTGAATAAGTCAGCACCAGAGGGATGCTGCTTTACAAGACATGCAGTACCCTTCATAGACGCTGAACATAACCTCTGTGACATCCCTGCTCCCAGAAGACCCAAGGGACAGAGATCCATTGCTCTTTCTGTCTCCCAAGGAGCAGAAACTGCCTTGAACAACATGGTTGTTTTTCAGGTATACTGTAAAATTTTATTTTAAACGGGTACTTGAAAATATAAAACCTCTGAATTTTGTTATTTTTTTTTTTTACCTTTATTATAATTATTGTTTTAAATTATTGTTTTAATTTTTTCCAAATTCGTCAAATACTTCTCTGACTATACTCCAGCCATGAGTCATAGTACTTTTTAAAGGCAAACCATGTTACAAATATAAGGCTGAAATTACACCTAGTTGAGAAAAAAAAATATGAAAATCTATAGAGCTAACGAAAGATTATTCTATGCTAAAATTTATTATGCTCATGTACTAATGCAACAAACGTCTAAACTCTGAACTAATATAGAAAATAGCATAGAAAAGAAGTAGGTTAGTTTCTAATTAATGTTAACAGATACAGTTCATGTTTTGATTTGCTCACAGACTGTACAATATGAAATTGTAATAATGTCTCCCTGAAACTCTTCTGGTGATTATAACTTGGCCTTTTATTTAACATGAGTAAAATTTGTTTCACTCGACTGTCAAGAAATTCCTGCTCTCTCAGAAGTTTCTCCGCGGAGTCGATCAGATACAGCTGGGAATTTCAATACCCTCCTTCTACCAATATCTCACACTAAGTTACTCACAATCAGTATTCCCAGAGGTTTGCAATCTTTTTACTCTCAAAGAAGTATCTACAGAGACTGGCATAGCATGGGGTTTTGGCAACTTAGAGGAATCTCTTGAAAATGGTTAAGAAAAGCTATTGTGGCAAAAGATTCAAGTTAGGTTAGGAAAGCAAATCAGTGACACTATTCTCCCTAGAGCAGTACTACTAATGTCTTTAGAGAAATAACTACAGGCTGAAAACCACCAAACTATTTTATTTAGAGAAATGAAGACACATTACTGAACACAATGTTTTGTTCCATGGACCTTTTCCCAGTCTTCAGCAGATAAATTAACTAAAGCAGTTGTGCTACAGAAAGGTTGGAGTTCCAGCCTAAAAGTGACTTATTTACACTGATTACAGAAATTATAACATTATCATATTTTGATTTTAGAAACATGATGTTTATTGACTCTAAACAAACCTGCTTGGAGGAGATTCATTGATACAGACTTTGATGCTTGCCACAAAGCTTTATTTGAGATAAACTTTTAATTTCAAATGTTCAGTCTATTACTTCTTTTTATAGTAAAAAGTATTCTGTGCTCTGTGGCATTACAAAACAAATTGGGATTCTATCCATATATAGATATATTTATTTAATTTCAATAAGGAGAGAGTAACTTTACATAAAATAAAGCAAAAAAAAAATCAGCTGAGGTGAGTCATTTTTACCATGCCTTACATCTTAAAAAATCAAATACTGAATCAGTTTGTGGCTCAATATAAAAATGCCCTAAAAAATTGTTAATTTATCAAAAAAAAAAACAGTTGCTGAAGGTTAGCATTTTTAAATTACATTTGTAGAATTAATATTTAATCAAATAGACAGTAAATTGGTCTCATAAGAACAGAGGTATTTTTATCAGTGTAAACTTTCCTAAAGTACAGTATGCATTTTTTTTCTTCTAGGTTATGTTAGCAACCTCATATGTGCCTTGCTGTTGTGGCTAAAAGTTCAAACACCAAATTTCCTTTAATTTGGTAGTGTCTTGCTTAGAAGCAGCCTCTTTAAGAAAAAAGAAACACAATAAGACCCATATGTAACCTTTGGTCTCTAAAAAGAGGAAGATGAGAATACCACTAATATATAAGTAATAAATAAATTCCATATACTACTTTACTTGAGCATAGAGAATCTTTTTTATTTCTAAAGTAAAATAGGTCCCTAATAACAGTATTTTTCCAACATCCACAATTTTAAGTTCTCAAAATATTTTACAGTGTACAAAACTCTATCATTTAGATTTAATACTTTATTCACTAGAGCTATAGAACACATTTACACTATATCTTACCTGAGATAATTGTTTAATAAAATACATACTAAAAAGATTTATAATTAGCTTTAATATCTTCTGTTTCTCAAATACTAAAAAAGCAGTAACTCACTTGTAATCACTAATTTCTTCTTCAGAAGCTATAATACGCTCTCTCAGGGTCTTCAGCTGTGTCTGTGATTTTTCTACTGTTCTGTTCTTGGTGAACTGTTTCTCCTATTTGCTCACTTAGCTGCTCTTGAGCTGCTTTCAAGCTGGATTCCATTAGAAGAAGTTTTTCATCTTGACTGGCAAGTTCTTGGGCTGAAAGATAGAAAAAAAAAAACATTACATTTTAAACCCAAGCCGAGTGATATTTTTGTTTTAAATGTAATGCAATGCAACCCCCCCAACACTCGTAAGAGCTAGACAAATACTGTTTTCAGGAGAAGAGCTTCATTTAATTTCCAAATCTGAAAAGAAAAATATGCCACAAATATACTAATTGCTGCTTGAAGTCTCTTTCAGTATATTCTAGTAAACTTAAAGAAACTTGGGCTCAATATTGTGCAAACATTTAAATTGCTACCAAATCCTACTGTACATAGAGACATTCTGTATTTAGTTCATTCTGAAATACTTATTGCCTTCATATTTTGAAACATAACTCAATCGAGAATTTAGGATCATAGTTTTGAAAAGGTCTCTAAGCTGTCAAAATCATCATGTATATAATTTAAACCAAGAATCTTCAATTTCATTGTGATTTTTCATGAATTACAGAGCGCATGCATAGTAAAAAGCTGTTCTTTTCCAAGGTCATCCAACAGATGGCAATCTTTCCTTAGACCAAGAGAAACCAGAGCTATATGCTGCCAGCTGCCTCAGAAAAAATAAGTGATTTAAGACAAAGACATTTTTCCTTTGTTCTTTGTTGACCATTTTCCTAAAAGATATATGTACATAGGTTTTAATTTAAATATTTAACCCTGAGTATGTGCATGTATGGGTGTGCACGAGTGTGCGCTTATGTGTGCATATGCACACACACACCTCCATACGTTTGTATTTGTTTTTCTACTTTTCCATAAATACATGGCCTCAGGCACACAGGCACACTTAGTTACCAATTTTGAAATATATCATGGAGTTAAATTGATCATTAGAACAAGTGTTTCACATGAAAGAGCTTATAGGAAGAATTCCCTTCACTATCTAACAGTCAAATGATTTTGAAATTTGACACCAGAAAAATTAAAAAATGAAGAAGCTTTCAACGATAGCAGCTCAGTAAGTATCATAAAAGAAGGTATTCACATGATCATAAATAAAAAAGCTTTTTTTACTGTGCTGTAGTATAATATAAATAGTGATAAGTACATCAGGCTTCAGTGAAGTTTGAAATCAATATTTTCTAGATTAAATGGATAGAATCTTTTAAAGAAAAACACTTGTGCTCTGCTAAAATGATTCTGCATTTATTATCCTTAAAGTCCAACATTGTTCACCATATGCGCAGGATCTAAATTCAACTATCATATCTTTATTATGTGTTCTGAACATCCAGAAGATCAATTTCCTTAAAAAATTGCTTTGTTCTTTTCTCATTGACAGTAACAGAGCCCGAGTTCTCACAAAAGCAAGACAACAGTCACCATTCCTGTAAGTAAAAAGTGGTATACATAAGCTGTTTGAATTTGTGCCTTGGAAAGAAACACCACTAATGTAAATAGCTGAACTTTTACAAGGAGCGCATATCACCCACAGGTCATTTTACTAAAATTCACTTGTATCTGAATCTCTGTGAATTAAGGAGTTAAATGCTTAATAATGTCAACACGTGCTAAAATAACAACACAATCTAATAAACAGCTTATAAGAGGTTTGTTTTCACATCTAAAAATGAGCTGTACGGGCTACAGCAAATTTAGTATAGACAAGCTTAAGCTGCCATCATTCAGTAACATACAACAAAACTTCATTTTTCACATCAAATAATTTTGGACTCATTCTTGTCCATATATGTGTAAGCAACTTTCTTTGCCATATAAGCTCACGGAAATCAATGTGACTACTTGTTTCAGTAAAGTTAATTACCTATGGGCTCCTAGGATTGGGTCTGAGTTTGCAATCAAAGGAAACAAATATTTTACATATGATATTTGCTTCTTCCCTTCAAAGTTTTAAAGCTGTTGATTTATATATATGTAAAAGATAAACATTGCATGTCAACCGAATTTTATTCAAATTTCATAATTTATTAAGAGTCTTTTTTTTAATATCAACATTGTTTTATTCAGAAATGCATTTTTAAAATGTTTTAGAAGTTCTTAGAAGTAGTTTAGAGATATGATCTGCTGCCTGGGGAAAAAAAATTCTTCCAAAATTTATTTTAATTGTAACAATCTTTATATCCAGACAGATCCAGCTATGCATATGTTTTAATTTGCATCCTGATTTAACTGTATGAGTTTTTGGTCACTTTCGTTTAATTCTAGGTTTTAACTCACAGCGTCCTGGTAAAAAAGGGTTAAATTATTTTAAGTTTACCTATGCCTTGGACTTGAGCCTTGGTTGATCCCAAGCCAGAGGCGCTAGCAGCTGCATGCTTTATTTACAATCCCTTTGTCAGACTTACAACTGCCCCAGGCTATAACATAGTGTACCTAATGTTCAAACTGGCAGGTAATCTTATGTCAAACATACTTCTTTGATTTAAAGTGATCAATAGATTCTTGTAAAGAGGTAATTTCTCTGATGTTTCCACCTTGCCTTTCTTACAGGTGATTCACACAAAAGCCTGCTTATATGATGTACGAACAATAAACAGAAAGCTATAATCATGTTTTTTCAGATGTTTCCGGTGCACAACGATTTTGGATCAATACCCTGTGTAATACAATTATCTGCAATGATCTGGTTGTATTGAAAAAGAATTTGCAGCAGACCTCTAGGGGGTTTTATCCAGAAACACGTATCTGGCAATGTTGTGAATAGTGGAAGAGAAAATTAAGGGGTTGACACAGGCTGTCTATTATGTTCCAAATGACTTCATTAATATTTTATTTGGTAAAAGTAGTATATTTCAAACTTTACTATACTATGACTTCAAAATATTAATAATGTTATTTCCTTATTGCATTTGCTTATCTGAAAAGCTAGTTCTAACACACATGTTCTAGTAAAAGCTCAGAGTACCAGCAAAAATTATTTAAAGTTTCTTATTGGTCATAATCAAATGATTGCTTGTACTTTGTTTCGTATTTTGCTTTTATGCTTACTTTTGTCTTGCAAAATAAGTCTTTATTCATCAGCGTGTCACTGCTGAAGCTGCAACTTTATCTATATGCTGGGAATTAATCATTCCTGTTTAAAAGTCACCTAAAATATTAACAACAATATCAAACTTGTTAAGATCAAATTATTCTGTGAATTGCCAGTGAATGAGTAGGTGTTCCAGTACAGAAGTAGATATTTGTTCTGAATTAATACAAAGACCGTATAGCAGAAATAGGAATAAAAAACTCACTTGTGTTTATTTAGTTATGACAAAGTCGCAGCATATAGCTGTAAATTTAGCCTAAAGCAGTACAGGGAACCTTTTATATTCATTTGATTACAGCAATCATATGTCCATATGATTGAAAATTCTATTCCATTAGACTGTGCCAAATTCACATTTCTGTAATATTACTATTTTTGTACATTATTACCTGTCTTTCTGCACTGCTTATGCACACCCTGCAGTTCCTGATTTAGCTGCTGAAGCTCAGTTCTCAGTGTGACGGTTTCTCTCTCTGTCTGATTCTTTTCTTTCTGTGTGTCCTGGATACTCGCTTTCAGTTTCTTGACCACACTGTCAAGGTGCTCCACCTCAGCCACTTTTGCTTTGATATCTTCCCTTGCCAGCAGGAAATCAGCTTCCGACTTTCTCAGAAGGTCATCTTTTTTGCGTATTGCCTGTGAAGACAAAAAGCATTCCAATAGTGCCTTTTATGATGTACTTTTTATACTGCATCCTGCTATTTTGAGCTATAGGATACATGATATTATACAGTACCTCATTAGCAACTGGGTCAAGTACCCACATCTCCTCTAGGATCAAAAAGTTACAAGGACTTTAATTTTAAAAAGTCTCTTGAAGAAAAGATTCGATATTACAATAAATACATCATTAATCAATACTTATAAGTTCAAAGGCAAGAAGAAATATTCCAAGTAATTCTGAGAGAAAAGCGAGAAATGCAGTTTGATCTAAATGAATACTTCCCCTTAAAAAAAAAAAAAGTAAAAAGATTTGATGAATAAAAAAAAGGAGGGGGAGACATTTAACCTCTTGGTGCTAACAGCTACGAAGCTCTTTCATTTGGTGCTCAAGCATATGCTGTAGGTTAATGTGGCCACAGGGATATCTCAGAATCATAGGAAAATAAAAGAAACCATGCTATTTTTTTTCTTCATTGTTTAAACTTATCTGCACAAAACTGCAATTTTTAGACTTTGCTTGGTTTAGTATTATTTGAAGATGGCACATATAAGCTTGATTTTCCCTTTAAGATACAGTATTGTGAATCTAAATATTACATATATGGTTCTTAAGCATATACTACAAGTTTCTTGGTTCAAGTTCCGTATCAATCATTATTGAGTATTCAGGAGTGACTGTGCTCTATTGGCTTGATGCCACACCTTGATTCTCTATCATGCTCCATCATGCTCCTTTTAATCTGAATATTTAGCACTCTTTCATGTCTTAATTACAGCAAATTGCGCACAGTTGGCACCATTTCTTGAAATTAATCCCAGAGTACTTTGTTTCTGTCAAGCACAGTCAAAGCCTTAGAGAATAATAGTAAATGTTATTGCAGATCTAAATTTAAATGACTGTCTATGTATTTAACTTAAGCCTTTAATTATTCGTGCTGTACTGTTTTTGGTTCAAATGTTAAACATTCTTTATTGAAGATGTAAAATTGTTTCAGACAGCTTGAAACCTGCAATGTTAACATGACAACAATTATTTGTATTAACATATTTTTTCAGGTGTGTAAAACTTAATAGACAGCATATAATATCCTGCCACTGTTATATGTCTCCATTTAATTCCGTGCTTCACTAAATAATAGAGATTACTAGAACCAGATTGTTGGGGCAATATTTTTTTTTTCAGTGAGAAAGAAAGATTTTATATTCAGACAGTCAACACTTTCTCCTCCTAAGTAGATTTTTAAGTTGTCTGCCAGTGCCTTCTGAAACCTTCTCAGGAAATGAAGACAGAGGAGAAAGAGATTTGCTGCTTTTTTTTTTCCCCCTATACTTGTTACTCTAGTCAATAAAGAATTGTAAAAGCATGGAAATACAGAAACAATTAGTTTATTCTACATGTTTTCATTGCTGCAAGGAATTATATATTTGTATAGTTCCCAAATAAGTACAAATGATTTCTATTAACCGTATAGTTTCTGCTTATTGTATAGTTTAGCACTGTGGATATTATATAATTAATAAAAATAAATCTTTTCACCTTTTTTTCCCAGTACAAAATACCACATACCACAAGTTAAATTTCTGACATTGAAAACGAATATAAATTGGACTTAGAGTTAAAATTGGCCAATTCATTTTAAAGGATATCTACAAACAAAAAAGAAGTCATATTACTGTATTCATTTGATTTTATCAATATGCATTTTGATAGAAATGATATCATAAACCCTAATATATCTTGAATTTATTACTAAACACCAGAGAAACATATACTTACAAAGTTTGTGATTTTTTATGTATAAAATTTATAACAAATATGCATGAATTAGTGTACACCCAACTCTTCTAAATTCTACTTTCAATGTGATTTTTAAAGAGATAAAAGTTTTTATCATTCTTATAGCAAAAGCATACCTGATCTTTTTGACTACAAAGTTTCCTGCCTTCTATAAGGTCTCTTTCAAACTGTGTTATCTGCTGTTGTAGTTGAGCAAGTTTTGCTTTGTGCTTATGCTGGGAAGCTATTACATCCGCATGCAATGACTGGAAGGTCTTGTCTAATTTTTCAATTTCAAGAATAGAATATTTTTTTCTGATGGTGAAGTGTAAGCATATTAGTAGCTTCAGTTTTTTGTTGTTGTTCTTGTCGCTGTTCCTGTATGATCTGCTCACATTCTTCAACTTTGGGAAATTTTTCATTGTATTAATTTTTCAACATCAGGCTCATTTTTAAAATTAGAAATTATTGTATATTATACCATATATCCTGATTCACTTATCTACTACTTAAAATCATAATATATAGCTCCATTTTCAGATTTCAAATGCTGAACATGTTGCTACTTGTCTTTTGTAGATTATTTTCATTGAACAGAAATATTTGAAAAGAGTTTTTAAATTTATATGAAAGCGAAAATGAAATCCTAAAAAGCAAAGTTGTATTTTCATTATCTATAAATGTACAATTAAATAATATTGCTGTTATTCGGGCTCCCACAGCTTACAACTTAAACAGATTTTAACTAGACTTAAGTAGATTTTAACTTTACTTAAATAGAATTAACTAGAATTAATCAACTGCTTCAGTAGATTTTTTTTAGTAGTTGACTCATCGCTGTTAATTCTTCTTGAAGTAGCTAATTACTGTGTTTCTGCAACATATTTATTTATCTTTTGTTAGGATTCAAGGGAATAAAACTTGACATTAAAACATGAACAATGAGTCTGTTATTCTGTTAAATCAGACTAAATTGTATACATCGTTTTCATAGTAGTCTTTGGGAATTCTCCTGCTTCTTAGTGCTTTTTTAAAGCTTTTTCTATGGTAAATGCAGCTCTTCTGTTAGCTGGTCAATTATGTTTTCACAATTGTCTAGGTTTATTTTTATTTATTCTAATGTAGTTATTTGTAATTTCAGTTCAAAGGATATAAACATTATTCACTTTTAGTGGCTAGGTTGTCAACGGTATGTCCAGTCAGTGTCATATAATAGCAATATATGAAAAATACTTATGTTAGAGAGAAAAGACTCTCTAAATAGCACATAGATAAGCATATTTTCAGGTGTTTCATTGTTGAATTTAACCTTGCTCCTAGTCAAACTGTTCAGGTATTATGAATATAAATGAAATGTTTAAAGACTAAGGTGTGGAGGTCCTTACATACAAAATATGTATTTTTTTTCTCTAAATATTTGATGATTAAATATTTAGAAGCACAGTTTTAATTATTCTACTTACTTTTTATATTTAATATTAATATTTTTCTCCTTAAGTGTAAGTTTCTTTTTTCCCATGTTAAACCTAAAAGTGAAAATTTTAACCAAACATGTAAACATTATACCTGTGTTAAAGATCTCTCGGTCAAAACTTCGTAGTTAAGACCGAGTTCCTGCTAATAAGGATTGGCATTACAGGTAATTCAACAAATCACCCACCCACGATGGATGATTTGCATGAAATTTAAGGAAAATAAAATGTACAAAGATCACTACAAACAGCTCTCAGGGTGTTTCCCTAAATTTTGTAGCAGATTTTATTGGAAAAGGACAGAAACTTTTACTGTAGGGTCTTCTTGTCTTCAGAGCATCACAGACCTTCTAACAATTCAAAAAAACACACTTGCCTGGAGAAAAAAAAAAGTAGTTCAAATATATCAATCTTTCTGAAAGATTTGAATCAGTCAGTGAAAGTGACCTATGTCATTTTTCACTTCTGCATTTTTGCATCATATGAACACTTTACAAGTCTTCTTCTAGACTACTGATAATGAACAAAAGCAGATTCCTCTGCAATTTCACTAAAAATGCTACATTATATAATATTTGTAAATTTGTCATATTTGATCTCTAAGCTCACTGTTACTCTACTAAATGCATGCCACTCTGTCTACGGTCTTCATTTTAATCCAATGCACAGGTACTTCATAGAATTTCTTACTGAAATACGTATACAGTCTATATAGTCACTTAAATTGACCGAAATAGTAATTCCATACAAGAGAATGTTGCTGCTTGGCTTTTAATTGTTCTTTCTTAATTTAGGCCATTTACTGAAGATAAAGGGTATTTTTAAATGATTTTTATTTATTTATTTATTATATATTTTAATATTGTTATCAAGTTAAATGTTTAATGATTTGGAAGGTCATATTAAGCACAATACTGGATTTCATTCAGTCACTCAGAACTTCCCCAGTGCTACCAGACTTGCTAAGTCTGAGCATTTCTAGTTCTGAGAACACTTCAACTATTTTTCCAGACTCCCAATTGTGATTTTAGCGAACTTGTAGATTTTAAAATGTTTTGTTTATAAAATGTTACTAGAACTGTTCCCAGTTTAATTAAAAAAAAAAAAAAAACAAACCTAAGGATCACTGTTAACTGTAATTATTTTACTGTTTTGGGCAATATCTAGTTGTGTAAAGTGTTGAAAAGAATTTCCCCTATTTCCCCTGATCTCACTGAAAGTCTGTCTTACATATAACGTTGATTCCCAACAAACTACAGGGAGCTACCTGAAATAGCATTTTGGTCTTGGACCTTACTCATGCTGATGTATTCTTGCTTATCCAAGGTAAGAAAAACAGTGTCCTATATGGAAAGACAACTAGTTAGAACTCAATTAAAGAAGATAATCCTAGACTGTATTTCCATTCATTTTTCAGTGATTATCTTAAACAAGATGTTAAGCACTTTTCCCGGCCAAATCCTGTTATCTAGAGGAAATTTCATTAATGATTCATAATCATCTTTTTATACAAAACACAAATAAAATTTGGATTAGATAGGAACATACAACTATTTGTGTGCCTCTGCAGTAAACGAGATTGGAAGCTAATTTAGCTGAAAATTATCCCTGTATTTTCTTTTTTTTTTTTTAATTTTATTTTCCCTGAGATAGCTCCAGGCTAGCTCCTTCTTCTGGTCCTTCAAGTGCAGAACAGCTTCAATTGCAGAAACAGCTGTGTCTTGACAGTGTATGAAAGAAGTTCAAGGCAAAAGAGAGATGAAGACAGGTTTGCAATTGCCATAACTGCCACCACAGCCCTGTTCAGTTTCTTTCCAAACATAAAACAAAAATGTTTTTAAATTTCCAGCCATCTGCATCATGATGGATTTTGTCATCTTTCGGTGCTGTTATTCTCCAAGGTAACCATATTTTTAGCATCCTGAGATTTTTATTTAACATATTTAGGGTGTTTTTTCATCAGCTGTTTGCAGTCTCCTGTCTTCTGTCATCAAGGACCATGTTTTTCATCTCTAACTAAGGTGCCTTTTAAACTTACATTCAAGAATGTAAGAATGTAAGTTTGGGGCAAAGCAAAGTTTTCTTAAGCACTTTCTATTTGCTAGTCAGCCCATAAAACAGAAGAATTCAGTGATCAGACAGAATATGGTGAACAAATATCACTCTAGTTTCTAAAATTATTAGAAGAAATAGCTAATAATTAACTATTACATTAAATGCAGTTTATGCAGCACACACACACAAAACCTAAAGATTTTCTGTAATATCTCAAATTGTAGGATCATAAAAATACATAAAATAAGAGAAAGTGACATGTTAAATGTTGTTACATGAAAAAAAAATCTTCTACAGATAAAATCAAGAAAAAATCAAAGCAAATTACCTTGGTTGTGTTGGTTTATTGTAAAGGAGCATCACTGCTCACCATTCAAGAAGAAAATCTGTTGAAGTCTAATTTTCCAGGCAGGCCACTAAATACAAAATTATGGGAAAAATAAGGAAAGCATCTCAGCAGAATACTCTAATTGATATCCATCTAATATGTCCCTATAGTATATGTTAATTAATCAAATTGAACTATAAAAATGGCCTCTTTATACATTTTATCATTTTTTATCACTTTTTTGTAAGGTTAATCTGAGATCTGACTTTATCATGATTTAATCTGAATCTGAATAATAATCTCATATTTGTAGGATCCTCGTGCTTTTTGATTACTACATCAAAAAATGGTAGTAGTTGAGCAAGAAATTTTTCAACAGATACTGGAAAACCCTTCTCATTTTGTAGTTGTGGAGTATTTGGGGAAGATGTTGCCATCAAACTGGTTTTATCATTTTTTTTTTTCCATAGGAGGCTTTGCTATGCAAAATGTTCTGCAGGCCTGTCTTACCTCTACGTGAATTTTGTGCAATTTTCTTACTCGTTTTATGCATTGTTTTCCCTTCCTCACAGACAGCATCCTCAAAGGACTGTCCTAGCAGATAGCAGAGAGTTCCAATTTCTAACCCTGCAGAGCCATAAAATTTTAGGCTTGAAACTAATGAAATATTTCTGATATAACAAAACTTTTATTACTGCAGAGCTAAATCTTTTCCATTTTAGGCCTCAGGAGAGTGAAAAAAACCTGAAGAAAGTACCATGGAATATCAAATACAAAATACTGAGGCAATAAAGGGCATAAATATGTATTTATATATTTTTTTTAAATTGTAATGATTAAAAAGTACTGGAAAAACTACCCTGTGCCCCAGAGATGGCAATTTACCCTGCAGAATAAACACCATAGGTTAGTTGTTCTTAAACTTCTTTATCAGCTCATTGGAAATTTATGTATTAAAAAATTCTAAGCTTATACCCATGTAAAAAAGATGCAGATGTATAGGTACAAATATGTAAAAACATCAAATCATGTGCACACTATATAATAAATGAATTAAACGCAGCTGAGTCACCACAACCAAACAGGTTACTACTATCAACTGATAAATCACAACCACTAGTAGATATGATCTTTGTTTGCCCCAGCTAGAAATGCTATGTATTTTCTTCATCCGTCTTCACTGAAGCTTATACATTTTAACTAACAGACAACTGAAATGCAATAACATTTTTGGGGATGGGTCCCAAACAAAGATGTGCACCTACACTTTAAATAATACCTTTCTAGTACTCTTTAAATGTTGTGATAAATAAATATATTTCTCTAGTGCCAGTAAGTATAGTAAAATCATATGCATTTAATAATTCATCAATTCTGTGAGACACACTAGCATTTTTTAGGTCTGCGAGAATTACCACATAACCAGCTACTACTCAGCCTGGAGTAGTAGCTACTACTCAGCCTGGAGAAGAGAAGGCTGAGAGGGGATCTAATCAGTGTCTATAAGTACCTCAAGGGAAGCAGTGAGGAGGATGGTGCCGGCCTCTTTTCAGTGGTGGCCACCGACAGAACTAGAGGAATTGGCTATAAACTGAAGCATCAAAAGTTCCACAGGAACTTAAGGAAAAATTTTTTGACAGTGAAGGTGACAGAGGCCTGGAACAGGCTACCCAGAGAGGTTGTGGAGTCTCCTTCTCTGGAGACCTTCAAGACCCACTTGGATGCAGCCCTGTGCCATGTGGTCTAGGTGGCCCTGCGTGTGCAGGGGGGTTGGACTAGATGACCTCTAGAGGTCCCTTCCAACCTTAGGCATTCTATGATTCTATGAACCAAATATTACCAATATATTTCAAAGTTCCCACATTCTAGCCTTTAGTATGTAAATGAATAAAGAATTGGACGCTGAGTAAGAAGCCATCAACTCACTCATTCAAAGTCCACTGTGACTGCTATCTCTGAACAGAGAGGAAGATTTACAGGAACTGCTCTTAGAAAATATTTTCACAAGCTAGCCAAAGCCCAGTCCAAAAAGGGAATGGATCTAACCAGCACTAACCAGATTAGTGAGTATCTGCCAAGAGGCAGGCAGCAGCAGTCCTCAATGTTTTCATGGAAAGCTCTTGGCTGAGCTGGTGAAGACTGGTACGAGGTTTAGACAATAAGTTGCAAGACACCTACAGTGCTGTCTTCAAGTCTAAGGGACCACATGAGGATGGGCTGTGTGCATTTACACCACCAAAGCATCATTTTCAACAGCAAAAAGAGCAACATTCCTGAAACCATACAAACTATCTGCCACTCTGTTATAGTTTTGCCTTCTTAAGCTAAACTGTCAGAGATCCTCATACAGTTTTACAGTATCACTGAAGGAGAATCCCCAATAATTTGCAATTTGCATTTAGTCACTGAGACTTAACAGAAAGGGAAGCCTTCTTCTCATCGCTTCTGAAAAGCCTTCTTACCCCTTCCCACTTCACTTCCAAAGTATAACTAATGAGATGTCCACAAGTGTTATCTACATACCACTACTTTTAGACAATCACTTTTTAGACATACCACTCCATCTTAGACAATTATATCTTTTATTTAGCCTGGTAACTTGTTACCTGTTGTGAACCCCATTCTGTAGTACTTGATTCTCTCCACAAAGGAGTTAGAAAACTGGACACTTAATTAAAAGCTTCTCTAAGTGTCTGTGGATCTAGTTCAACCATATGGAAAAGTTTGGTCATTGCTTTTAAATTAAAGAGAATTTTCACAGAATCACAGAATGGTTGAGGTTGGAAGGGACCTCTAGAGATCATCTAGTTCAACCCCCTTATGCAAGCAGGAATACCTACAGCATGTGGCATAGGGTTGCATCCAGGTGGCTTTTGAAAATATCCAGAGAAGGACACTCCACAAGGAGCCTCACTGGGCAGCCTGTTCCAAGGTTGTTACCCTCACAGAAAAGAAGTTCTTCCTCACATGGAGATGGAACTTCCTGTGTTTTAATTTATTACCCCTTTTCTGTCGGTGATGACCAAAGGGAGTTTGGCCTCATCTTCTTTACATTCTTCCCTCAGGTATTTATACATATTGATAAGATCCCCTCTCAATCTTCTCTTCTCCAGGCTAAACAGGCCCAGCTCACTTAGTCTTTCCTCATAAGACAGATGCTCCTGTCCCTTAATCATTTTTCCTGCTCTACACTGGACCTTCTCTAGAAGCTCCACATCACTCTTGTCCTTGGGAGCCCAGAGCTGCACACAAGACTCCAGGTGCAGCCCCACCAGAGCTGAGTAGAGGGGCAGGATCCACTCCTTCGACCTGCTGGCAATGCTCCTCCTAATGCAGACAAGGATCCCATTGGCCTTATTGGCCACAAGAGCACATTGCCTGCTCATAATTAACTTGTCAACTAGGACTCCCAAATCCCTCTCCTGCTTTCTAGCAGGACAACCCCTAATCTATACTGGTGCCTGAGGTTATTCCTCCCTGGGTGCAGGACCCTGCATTTCTCCTTGTTGCACCTCAAGAAGTTCCTCTCTGCCCAACTCTCCAACCTGTTCAGGAGCTTCCAAATGGCAACACAGCCCTCTGGAATGTAGGCTACTCCACCCAGTTTTGCATCATCTGCAAAAATGCTGAGAGCACACTCTGTCCCCTCCTTCAAATCACTGATGAACAAGTTGAACAGCACTGGGCCCAGTACTGACCCCTGCAGGACACCACTGGCCACAGGACTCCAACTAGATTGGCAGCATTTATCACGACCCTCTGAGCTCAGCCATCCAGCCAGTCCTCAGTCCACCCCACTGTCCACTGATCTAACCAACACTTCCTGAGCTTCCCCATGGGGGTGTTATAGGAAACGGTGTCAAAAACCTTGTTGAAGTCAAGAACGACAACATCCATGGCTCTCCCATTGTCCATCCAACCAGCCATTCCATCACAGAAGGCTATCAGGTTTGTCAAACATGACTTCCCCTTCGTGAATCCATCCTGACTACTCCTGATCACCTCTTTGCCTTCACATACCTCCTAGAGATGATCTCTAGGATGAGCTGCTCGATTCCCTTTCCAGGAATGGAGGTGAGTCTGACCAGCCTTAGTTTCCCAGCTACTCCCTCTTTTTGAGGACTTGAGTGACATCGGCTTTCTTACTGTCCTCCGACACCTCCCCTGCTCTCCATGACCTCTCAAAGATGATAGAGAGCCACTGAGCAATAACCCCGTGAGTTCCCTCAGCACCCTTGGATGCATCCTATCCAATCCCATAGACTCCAAACAAACTGTGTCCAGTTTGCCTAAATAATATATAACCCAATCTTCCTTGACCAGTGGAAAGTCTTCCTCTCTCCTGGTTTTCTCCTTTGTGTCTGGGCTCTGTATCTCATGAGGACTAGTCTTAGCAAAGACAGAAGCAAAGAAGGCATTTAGTAACTCTGTCTTCCCTGTATCCTCTGTCACCAAGGCACCCAGCCTGTTCAGCAGTGGGCCCCTGCTTTCCCTAGTCTTCCTCTTGCTGCTGATGTGTTTGTTGAAGCCTTTCCTGTTGTCTTATCCTGTGCAGATGAAAAGACACCCTTCATTTCCCTATTCTTTTTTTTTGCTATATCTTCTATACAAAAGAAGAAATAAAACTAATTCTTCTCCAAGTGAATGAGTTTTTATCCCTATTTTTAATTTCCCATTTCTTTTTTTTTACACAAAAAGCAGCTGAAATATGCTCACGATCCTCCTGTCCTATCTGCTTTATCATAGGACTTTTGAAGAGTTGTGTATGGATACAGGGCTCTGCTCACAGAAGAATTTAGACTCGGGTGCAAGGGATGGCTGTGTACACACTCTAGCATGCACACACACTTCCGCATGAACGCAGTAATAGCAAATCAGTAAGACCAACATTTTCTTCAGAGTATGGTGAAATATACAGATGGACAAGATATTAAATAACATCAAAAAGTTAATAAACTACGGTGCATGAGCTACATGAAGAGGCCACTTGGCCAAGTATTTTTATTTTTTCTTTGTGAGAGGTAGTTCTGTAGCTCTGGCATTAGTACAGTGAGAAAGGCATTTTCACATGATCTGTCAATATTTGTGCGCACACATACTGATTTTTTTTCTCAGTACAGTAAATACTCTTGATTTTTTTTCTTAAAAGCACAGAGTAAAAGCACATAAGTAAATGCAGAATTTCCTATAATCAGAAAGACTGTTACCATGGAAGACAGATTTTTAAAGGCCAGTGAACATCTCGGCTTGACATATGCTACATATCAGGCATGTATATAAATGTAACATCTAAAAGAAGATAATGGTTTTGGAATGGGGTCAATTAATGTAGGATAACCCACCCTATGAAAGGAGATACTCATCAGTGACAGGATTTCTTGTAAGGGTCCATCATCAATAATAGCCCTCACCACAACATTTTTGAGCACAGAAATCTCTTTGAAGAGAGTTTGGGGTAAATTACCCCAAAACTCAGTATTGTGCAGCTACGGTTTTAAGTTATAAACTAACAGTTAATGTTACTCCAAAGTATATGGAGAATTGGAATAAAATTAACATAATTGGTGGTAACTTAGTGGTATTTTGTATAATGCATATTTAGGGCATCCAGAAACCTATTTATTTCAAACCCATAAAAGAAAAATGCTATGACAACTTGTATCCATAGTCTCTCTAGTGATGAAATATAAGGTACAGAGACTAATATATGAAAACATAAGCTTAATAAAATTATATTTTTGAAAACTTGAAAAGCATAAGAAAAATATTTTAAAGTCATAACAAGAGTATACTTTAGATGGTTTATTGTATAATCTGTATTTTAGTAAGATTATTACATTAGGTTGGAGTCATGTTTCATGATGAAAGAATTTAAAATTTGGGGAGACCAAAATAGTGATTTCCGCTCAACATAAATTCATTTATTACACCTTCATACACAAACTACAGGCCTGCGCTACTAAAAGAAATCTCACATTAGCATAACAATATCACAGGATATTAGAACAAAAAGAACTGAATGAGTAGCATGTCTAGGAACAAGCCTTCAGCTGATTTGTTCCACTACAGCAACTGAGCTATGAAACTTTGAAGACCTGGCTCATTTGAATCAATTCTTTCAGCTTTTCACACTCACAAGTAGTAAAGCTTGTAAAAGGAACAATCAGTCGTTAACCTTTTTCTAATACCGATGTGTTATTGAAACTACAACTTGTATGCTTAATTATTTTAGGATTAAATACAGAGCATCTGAACTTCATAGAAAAATCCTCCAAAACTGCAGAAGCTTTAGAATTTGCCTGTCTTTGTTATGAAATTGAATAGTTAGTATTCAAATGTAGTACACATATGTAAAGCATATACTTAATGCATTTAATTTTATATATATATATATGTACACGATATATTTAATGTATATGCTTTAAAGGATATCATATATATGCTTTATTTATTTTTGGAATATCTTTGTCTTCAAAAGAATAGCTGCACAATATATAAAATACTTACAAAACTGTCAATGTTTTATTTAGGGCAACTATTTACAAAATGTAGTATATATATATATTTATAGAATATATGTAGAATATATATATATATATTCTACTCAATAAATGAGTAATTGCTTTCCCACATAGTAAGACTTATTTGTATTTGAAAATTCAAATATATCTTCTTACAGTTCTACACCTGTAATATTGTGAAAATGTTGCAATTTGAAAGCCGTAGTGGTGGAGCAAATCGAGTTCCCAAATAGCATGATCAACTATAAGCTCGACTCTGGCAATACCGGATTCACAAACAGTCTGTTAACTGTAGGTCCAAACTCCCCTCCCAAACAAGTAGTCAAGTTCACAAACGGCAGGATTTATTCAAATGCAACATTTCCAAAGCAGATTTTGGATGTCAGTATAGGAAATTCTCTACTACAGCGTGGGGTTTAGCTAGCTCTGAAGTACAAATGTGCAATCATCACTCACCCCAGAAAATGGAAAAGGGCTCTCAGTCTCGAGTCTCCTCAGGTAGCGTTCCAACCCGAGGGGAGGAAAGAGGGGGATCAGCATGTCAGCTAACCCAGAAGTTAAGATGGAGTCTTCCCACTTCTGCTTCCTCTCCTGCTTCCTCTCTGCTTCTTCCTACTGTCCCTCTTACTAGCTTGCCTTTTATATATTTTCTTGTACAATCATGTGGAACTTGAGTGACTCTAGTCATATTTGCTTTTGTTGTTCATTGATTTATAAAAGTCTCCCAAGTTAATCGAAAATCTAGAGAGCTTCCTTAGTGGGATGGGGTTGTGTATTGGGATTATGATGAGATCAGAAGGAGGCGAAGTTTGAGCAAAGCTTATCAGAAGGGACTGATCTGCCACCATTGTTGTCCCAGCACCAGACATCGCATTATGTGGCTCATCAGCTGTGTGGTACCACCAGACTACCACCTCTGCAGGGAGTACAACAGAGTTTGGCCGCGGTGTCTTCACTCCGCTCCACCCTCCATTCACTCATATCTGCACGGCACCATCGGATTATCCCCTCTTCAGGGAAGCCAGCAAAGTTGGACTGTGGAGTCTCTGTTCTGCTCCACTCTTCGTTTGCTCTTATCAGTGTGTGCTAGAAGGGCAGATTGTGTTGCCAAGGGAATCGTGGCGAGGTAGATCCCGCACATACCAGCCATCCTGGATGTGTATCACCATGAGCAAGCTTCTGTAAGGCCAAAACTTCTGTTGGGCCCTAGGTTTTCTCTAAGTTTCCCCTTTTCCAGACCATTCTTCCACAAATATAAATAATAGAACAACTCCAACATTTTTAAGTGAACAGTATATTTCTGCTTCTTCTTCAGTAATTTCAGTTTTCAAATCACAGTAGGTGTTTTCGTACCTCTGAGATGAAGAGGGCTCTTTGTTTTTGTTAGTTGTTTCTGGGTTTGGGTGGTTGATTTTTTTTATGTTGAGAATTATGCCTGTGTTGACTTCAGAAATGTATTTCAACTTGGATTTTATAAGGATGTTTTTTCATTAATAAGCAGCAATTCCTTTTTTGAAGTTTCCTACCTTAAGAAAATTATGATGTCCTGCATTTGCTGGGTAATTTGAGGCAACATATAATGCATTTGAAGCAGTTTCAGATGTGTTTTAATGTCTTGAGTGTTATTTTATTTTTTATGATAAAATTTTGTTTTCTTGAAAAACAAGTTTTCTTGAAAATTTATTTTTTTGCATTTTTCTCATTCCACTAAGTAAACTATTGCCTTTCTTCTTAACCTTTGAGCAGCAATAAACTTATAATCAGGCTCCTTGTCTTTCATGTCCCCTTGTTATCTTTCTTCATTGGATTTCTGATTTTGTTCTTCCTTGCTTATGATACCATTTTATATGACTCCTTAGTAATCTGATGTTTTTCTACTTTCTGTGTGTATATTGCGTTAGAGATTCATGGTGTGTTCATGTTTTAGCCAGACTTGTCAAAACACAGCAAAGAATATAATCTCTTTCTGTGATGAAGTAAAAGGACTTGTGGTTGAGAAGAAAATGTATGTTCATGCTAGTAAGGCTGATGAAATTGCATTCCATTACCTGCCTCTGGTTTCAGGTAGCAATGAGCTACAAACTGCTGGAAGTTCAGGGAGCATAGCGGAAGGAAAGAAGAATACATTTCTTCAATTCTTTTACACATCTTAGTAGGAATTTAATATTGGCCATACTCATGGAAAAGAGAGAAGGCCAAAACAATATGTGATCTACAAGATAATACCTCTCAAAATTGTCAAATGATAAGACATGAAGTGTCATTTCTGTGAGCATTCTTGCAAATTGAATATTTACAGCATCACAAAAACAGATAATAAATACATTACTGAATCTATTCTTTTGGTGAAATTCTAGTAATGAAGTTTTGCCTAAGCATTTTTCTGGACAATGATTCATCTGTTATAAAATTTAAAAGATGTACAGTCATAGTTCAACATTGAAGTTCAGCAGATAGCAGTCATTGCATCATTGTTTTTTAAAGTCTGTTTCTTACTACTACCCAGTGTTTTCTGTAAGAATTTATAGTACTTTGCCACTATACTTTCACAGCAGTGCTGTTCTTGATAATAACTATTTTTTAAATACGTAAAACTTCCTGGAAAAATAAAGTTCCAGGTTGTAATTTCTTTTGTTTTTAAGATTCTAGCTAAAAAAAAATGTCAATTGTCCTTTCTTTAAGAAAGTAGCAGAAAGATTCCAACAGTTTTCAGCTCTTATCCTGAAAGTTTTTCCTATCTAAAGACTGCACCACATAGTGTATGAAGATGCCTAGAAATGCATGAAAAATTTGATTTTCACTACTCAGTCTGAGAGATAGTCCCTCAATCATCACTTTTGATTTTCATCTGATGTAATATCAAAAACAGAATTTTATAAGCAAAAAAAAAAATGAGAAAAGACAAGGTTATTTTCTTCTGTCCTTAAAATTAATTATTTTTGTGGAAGGAATCATCTGGGAGCTCATGTAATTATAAAGCTTTAAAATGTCTTCTTGTAAACTTTAGTAAAAAATACAGCTATCTTCTAACTAAGAAAGTTTCCTTTGGTAAAGTCTAAGGGAAAATATCACTAAGACAAATAAATTCAGAAAATGATTCATGTCATTAAATTTTTCAGAAGTGATGTTCCTCTAAAGATTGACACTGAAGAGCTCTTTGCAAGGTGTCATGGAACAGAACTTTGGTGAGAGTAGCAGAGTTGCTAGTTTTGTAATCCCCAGACATAAACTGGGAAATTAGAGTTCAGCATTTTCTGCCTGGATTAGTCCATATCAAGGGATCCTAAGAGTTTCCTACTCTATGGCTTCTCTTACAATGGTTTTTAACGAGAGAAATTGACTATATATATATATGCATACTCCAGTTTCAAATGTTTATTCATGAATTCAATTTAACATTGATGAGTGCTTTAATGATCATTAATAATCAAAATATTGTGAGATACTTACCTCTTCCTTGGAATGCAAATATTTTTGCCTTTTAATTTCTTGCATCAGCTTGAATTTATAAAATGACTTTTTAAAATATAAAGTAGAAACATGACTATAGTAAAATACGCATGATAAGTTAAATTATCTGTTGCATTTCACTTTGAAATTTCACTTAAAATTATTCTTGAGTGACAAAGCAGATAAATTTGAAGAACCACTGCTCAATTGCTCAACTGATGGGTGGTAGCTCAGTAGCTTCTGATTGTATGTCTAGATACATAAATAGCTCTTGTTATATTTGGACACAAGTAAATACCAAAAGTAGTTTATTTGCACATATTCATTTTTGTTCAGGTTTTCATATGCACTGCCTGAATATTCTGGTTGAATTAAGCATGTGTTACTGGAAAAAAAATGCTCAGTTCATGTAGTTTAAGTCAGAGCAGGACTGAAGTGGTTTATTGATTTATTAAAGACACAAAATTAACTGATAAATGGTGAACAATGGAACAATTCAGGATCAATATCAGAGAGCGAATAGATACATCACAATACTAAAAACTTTGAAAATGTAAATATGCACTAACAAATTTCTAAACACCCTTCCATGAGTTCTGAAGACTCCATTCCCGCCACCCCAGCGCGTGCCACGAGTGCCCTCCTGCCGTCCATGGCTGAGCTGTGCATGGTGCCCACACAGGCCGTGCCAGCAGGTCTGGGCAAAGCTCTGATGCCAAAGGGGCTGCCACTGTCTCTTCTTTGCTGCCACCTCCTTGCGATCCCATCTTCCAGCTTTGGTTTTCTCAGACAGTTTTGGATGTCCTACACTGTCACATTTCTATCTTGTCAGCTGCTGTTATCCAGGCCATTTTGCCAAGAACATGCTGTGTCCCCAGTTAATAATTTGATTGAACAGTCCACCCCAAATAGGGTAGTTTTCAGCTAAAGTTGGCAGAATATGCTGTGATTGCTAATTGCACATTTGGGCTATAATGATATCAGACAGCAGAATTGAAAATTAAACACTGAAGAGAAACTGCTTCTGTCTTTACTGTTTGGCACCTAGACAAAAATGAGAAGGGAAGCTGTCTGATTGAACACAGAGGAACAATGAGAATAAAGGAAATTATTAAGAATGAGTGCTAAAGTGGCTCCTAATAAAACATTATTAGTGTTTCTAAAAAATAGAGCTACTGTCTAATGCTATTCTAATCCAAGGTGCTTTGGCCCTCATTATGAGAGAAAAAGACCAATTAATTTCTGAGCTAGAAACTGGTGGTTACCTAAGCCTCCATGATTGTTAAGCGGTTACTTTCAATATGGTTAGAGGAAAAAGAGAATCAAAATAAACAATGAATTTAACTACTGCTTCAAAAGGATGCATTTTGAATGCAGTTACAAATTAAAGTATGGAAGTAAATATCAAGATGGAACAATACGTGTAAAGAGTTGGAAATGAGAGCATAGACAACCAGACATTTTTTAGGATTCCCCAGTCACAGCAGAACACTGGACATACCCATGTCTGTTTTTCAGGTTAGTCAACAATGTTGATAACAGATATCTTATCTGTTGATAACAGATAAGTTGATGATAGCATATGAATTGCCTACTGACCAGCTTGTTTCATTTCCAGTGCTAGGAGATTCAGCAGGATATACTCAGCTGACTTAAGAGCAGGACTGGCAGATATGTTGGTATTCCCATGCAAGCTGACTTGCAAGTAAGATTACACTAGAAGTGATTGCTCTAAGAGATTTGTGATTCTCGTTTCTCAAGCAACAGAACTAGAGCCTTCATAGAGAGATCAGAGTATAAGGGTGGCTTCGAAAGCCCAGGAGGCTGCTCCCATGCTGCAGGTGTCTTTGCTATGATTTAGGAGAATAAATATTTTGGTGCATTATATAAATTTATGCAATGTTGCCTAGGATGATGATTAGACAGCCAGTAGGAGAAGTGGTGAGAAAGACTAATCATGTCTGTAATAAATGCAAAGCCAGAGACAAGGCAGAAGTGGTAAAAGAGAAAATATTCAGGCTCTGTAAGCCTCTAGGTTTTCTGCAGGAGAATCCTGGGAAAATAGGAAGGAAGATAATGTATGCTATACAACTTGTTAGACTGAAGGCTTTCTGAGGTGTATTTTGCTTGTATGTATTGCGTATACTTTTTTTTTTTTAATATACCCTATATATGAGAGAATTCAAACACACTAGTTATTTCCATATCACATATCTATGTCATTCTTGTTTCTGTGTTCAGTCTAGACTATTCAGATTGGTCCAATGGCAAAGTGAAAGGACAAACAATGCTAAGTAGTTAATATCAACCATTATTTATTCCCACCATCCCTCATCTTAACAAAGACTGTCACTACTATTACTATTAAGAGCAAATCAGGGCGATTTTCAAAGGTATTAAGCAGTACAGTAATCTTCATTACTAAAAAAGAGGCTTAGCATGATGGTAAATATTTAGCAAACAGTGGAAAACATTGCCTCTCAAAAAAGGCAAAAATGCTGTTCAACTGGTATATTGCATGTATGAGAAACTCCCACTTGTTTAGTTCTGAGTTAAGTGACCATCAGAGATGGTGCAGACACTGTTTCTCATAGATCTCTCTCTCTCTCAAGTTCACCTCACTCCAAGCTCTTCCAGCTTGTGCACACGTGCCATAAGACAGAGTCATAAAATGGTCTCCAAGGTCAAAACATGAAGCCCAGTATTCTGTATCCAGCAGCGCTAAAAGCAGAAGCCGCATAGGGAGAACGCATGAGACTGGACACTAGCTGTGGAACATCTACTTCACCAGCATCTTCAATTACTGAGCTACAGGTGTAAGAGGTTACATCTCTGCTTAGTGCTTTTACTATCTATTTACGGATTGTTGTTCAAGAATTAGTCCAAATCCCTTCCTGAACTTACTGATATTCTCTGCCTCTACAAATTTCTATGGCAGCAAATTCCAGAAGTTCACAGGTTCCTCTAAACTGTTTTAAACCAGCCACTTACTAGATTTGCATCATGAATAGCAGTTGTGCATTCAGTTTACTCGCTACCGCTACCTTTATATTGTGTAAACTCAGTTAAAGCCTTTTCCCTAGCTTGGTTTCCTCCTCTTCAAACTTAAGAGCAAAGCCTTTTTAGTGTCTCTTCAGACAGCAGCTGCTCCATCTGCTTAATCATTTTAGTTGTCCTTCCCTGTACTTTCTCTTAATTCCACTATATTCTTCTTGAGACGTTGAGACCAGAATTGCACATGACCTACAGTACTAAAAGGGGTTTTTTTATATAAAGTTTGTTCCCAGCAAAGGAAAAGAAAATCAGGAAACTGTTAAAATAAGAGCATTTTTTTTCAGTACTTCATTTTTAAAACGCTTTACTGACATATTTTTCCCCCATCTTTAGAAATAATTCAAAAAGGATTTCTTCAATGGTGATCACTTATCCAGCAATTTCAGTAAAGCACACCAAAGACTCTTGTACTCAAAATCCCAGACCTTGTTTAATTGCTTGCTATACAGAGATGGGATCATGTTAACATCTTGAGTTGCATCCTTCATTTACTGATCTGAAATTAACACATCCCACTCCAGAGTGCCCGATGTGATATTTACAAGAGAAGAAAAATAAAAAAGGAATAAAAATGTGAAAGAGGAAGTATATTTTTTCTGTTTGTTTCTTCAAATGGACCACCTAAAATGTGGAAGATAAATATTTAATTTTCTCCTTTGATAATGAACTTATATTAAGGTGCCCCAGTAACAATGCAGTTGACTAATTTAGAAAATTAGAATCTCCTAATGGAGTCGTTCATGTTTCACATATTCCACATGTTATAACGCCCAATTGAGAAAAACAGACACACAGTTCAGATCCATTATATTAAACTTGAGGAATGTTCAATCATTGATCTACAGACTAAAAGAGAAAACATCAAGTTATGTATCAAATATTGAAGAATATATTCCTAAAGAAAATATTTGGTGAATTCAGACTGACTTCCCTGATAGTTGGGATTCACTTTTTTTGGCAAGTGAATTATTTCCTAGGGGAAAATATCTCATTCAGCTCGCCTCTAGAAGGTTAAACTATGAGAAATGTGGTGAAATATCTATCCTTTGATAGCTTTCAACCAAAACTGAAAGCTTTACAATGAACTGACCTTTAGAAATGCTGTAGCTCTAAGCAGAGGGAAGGAATGCCAAATCAATTCCTTTCTTGGCTCCTTAAAAGGAGAAACAGGCAGATTATGACATGAGAAATAAAGGGTAAAAAAAATAAAAAGAACTAAGAAGTCTGGGACGAAGAGAAGGCGGATCTTTAGCACACTCTCTTATAACCCTGGAATACAGCCCAGTATTCTTTAGGTCATACACCCATACACACACACACCCTTTATGATTTAAGAAATGATTAGTAGTACAGTGGTCTGATATCCCTGTATTACAAGGTCAAGTACCGCTATACTGTTCAAACTATTTCAGGTGTCAAATTTTACTATTTATATTGTGTATAATATATATTATATATATACATTATACTACATAGAATTTCATTTGCTGAAACACTTCATTAGTTCTAACAATTCTAATCCTGCTAATGATGTTCACGTGAGTCATTACTGTTCTAGCCTTCTTTTGTTCATATGTTTGCTATTTTAAAAGATAGAGAATGGCACAAAAACTATGATAAAAGAATATCAAGTCAATCAACCTGAGACCAAGAAATGTTAGCAACTGGATTTGCCTGCTCGATATTAATCTGTTTACATGTATATTTTTGTAATAATCTCTAAACACATGATTAACTTACACACAGGACCTCTACCTACCTGTTTCATGAGTAGTACTGAGCCTTTGCACAGACTTAATCCTTCTGAATATATGTCGCCTTCTAGCTTCTTATATGAAATTAAATTAAAAACTATATAGAAAAAATTGCCCTGCTCTTTTCACAGAAAAAAAATCTCGAGATTTTACATTTTTCTTATAAATTACAAACTATTAGAGGAAGGTATTCACATATTATATTATTACTATACTATACTTTACTAAAAATTTAGTTTGCTTTAAACATTACTACTCCATATCCAACACCTGGTAATATGAAAATTATCATAAGGTATTGCTATAATGCTGTTTTAGATGCAACTCCAATCTACACAGAAGTCTACATTGTTAGTCTTACAACTGTACCATTTGATGTTGCTACAGGCGGTCCAACTAGCTGGCTGCCATCCAATACATTTCTATTGGTCAAACAACATAAGATCCAGATGTCGATTAAGTTACTGGATGCAATAACCAACATAGTAATCAAAAAACACTGCAGTAATAGTGGCATATGAAATCTAAACTCGGTAAAATAAAAGTTAGATTTCTGAAAAACTTGAAAATGACTAATTCAAAATAAGTAATCATTTCTGTAATATGAGTAGGACAAACACACTGTTTCAAAATGATAAATTTTCTGTGGTATTCAATTAACTTTGCAGCAAGATCTAATAAAATTTACATTTTTGGGGAAAAGTGTTCAATTTTATATTAAAGCAATTATCAAACTTTTGTGTTTTAATATCATTAAATCATTTAATATCAATAGTCAATCACTTCCACCCTTGTCTACTTGGATACTCTACGGTGAGTCAATATACTGCTAAGCTGAGTGAATACAGAGAGAAATGTCTGTTGGAAAGCACGATGAAGATTTATCACAGAACAAAAGGCTAAAATCTGCTAAGATTTTAAGAAAGAAGATGCTAACTAAGCATCTTTGAAACAAACACTAAAAAAAAGGTTTCATTCTTCCTGTAAAGGACACTGTACAGTACAAAATACAGTTTTAACATTTTTTTTTGTAGACAGATAGGAGTACTGATAATAGGAAAGTCCAGAATTTTTCCATGTAACTCTTTCAGAGTTAATTTTGTTGAATTGATAAGATTATTGTCTATTTAACATTTGATTCTGCAAAGTGCTAAGCAGCATGATCACCAGAGCCCTTGTAGGCATAGCTAATTTTAGGCATATGAGTAGTCTACACCAAACCATTAGCACACTTTTCATAAGCACAAGATGAATCACATTACTGAATCTAGGCAAGGATGTTCAGGACCTTGTACAATCAAGTTAAGGGCCTTACATGAAGTGAAAAGACAATGAAGACACCCTGACTCATTTATAACTATCACTTTAAGGAATATTAATGTTTTTATTCTAAACATTCCCCATGAATGTCTGTGAGCACATTTTCTTCAATTTATCTTCATTGTCTTTTACTAATTCTTTGGTTACTTTAATGCTGTTATATATCTGACTTGCTCTATTTTTATAGACCCATAAAGAAAGGCAGTTGGGTCTTATAGAAATGGGGGGAGAAGGGGGAACAGAGGAAGAGAGGGGATGGTGGTGATAAAATGTAATTCCTCTGAACACCTGCTGAGTTTAATTGCACTACAGCTGGTGCTGATTGTAAGTGGGTAAGGGAGGAGTAAGGAGGGGGTTACTGACTGATTGGCTGTCGTTACATCTAGTTTTATTGTCTTTTTTTTTTTTTTTTTTCTTTTTCCTCCTTTCAGTATTATTCTTACAAGTTAAAAGAGACTGTGAGTCTGAGGGATTAGGGACCTAAACTAAAGAGGAATCTTATGATCTGTGAGCAGAATAAGATGCAGTGCTTCCTGGATGAAGACATCTGAAGAGAGCATATGTGAACCTCTAGAGCAGGACTGATGATCCCAACAGACAAATTGCCACAGTATGCAGCATTCACTAGAATGAAAGGTTTATAGGTGAGATATTTAAAGAGGTCACCACGCCCAGAGCATGTGGGTCTGGAATGAAATCGAAGATAGTGCTTGAGATGAAGGAGCTGTGGTCATTCAAAAGGGATAGGAAACCATGCAGAGAAATTTTCAAGCAGTTTCTCTTTCTGCAAGAATTTAAGATAACAAAATGTGGTAGATTTAAAAAGTATAGCATCAAGGCACTGTGGAACAAACCATTGTTCAGAAAACTGATAGAAATGGCACTGCAAAGTGACTGTTGTAATCTGATAATTGATGGGGACAAGATACATTGGTACAGATAAGTATGATGCATGTAGTTGTGAATTAAAATCTTTAACTTAAGTTGTCAGAAAAGGTTACAGAACATCATAGATGGATAATTTATTTGGTGGGGAGAAGTCCCAAGCCCCAAATTATGGTTTAGTTTACAAACAGCTACATGGTTAAAAATGACATCCGCACTAATAAGAGAACACACTGAGAGTTATATTTCAGGACCATATGGCATTTTTTTATAGTCACAAATACTAATATTTATTTTCAGTAATCTTTGTAACAGACTATCATTCAGTGATTTTTTTTATTTTTTTTTTTTTTTATTTTTTTTTTTTTTAGTTTTCGAGGGGTAGGTTCTACTTGAAATTTAAAATATAATAGTGTAGAACTTTTAATTTGGGGGGTAAAAAATATTCTGTAGAAATCTCAGTTAAGAAACTCAATTTTATAAATGAAATGATTTCACACATTTTCTTTGGCAGCACAAATAACAAGCTGGTTATGTTTATAATAAATACTTTTCAGGAAGTATTTACTTCAGTTAAAATCCTGTGGATGATTTAAGTGTGTATTAAGTGGAAAATAGGCTTAATTGCAAGTGCAGAAGAAAGAAGGTCAGTTGAAAGCTGGAAAGACACACGTACTCTTGGTGCATTGTAACAGGAAAGCACACTGCCTTACAACACTCTTAACTAGTGACAGAATAAGAAAGAGATTCAGGAAAAAGATGGGATATTGTTTGACTGGATTAAAGAGCTACGAACAACACCTACAGCCCTGGATAAAGAGTGACCTACAGCTGGGTTTCTCACTGTGGAAGAATTTACACACACAAGAGGCAGACCTTTGCTTCCCATTAAGTAGTCAGAAAAGACCGAGAGGAAGGAACCACTTAGCTATTGCATTTTGTCCTCTAAAATTCTGCCTACCTGGTACTTCAGTATCTATCTGACCTTCATGACAATGCTAGTCTCTCTTTTTATATTGTAATACATCTAGTTTTTCAGAAATTATTTAATTTGTGAACGTAGTCTACCACATATCAAGTAATCTGGGAGTGCTTAGGAACTCAACCCTAACTCCATGTACTTATGTGCGGAGTGCCATATATCCTTGATAAATTTAAAAACAAAACAAAACAAAAAAGCCCACAGTTTATCGCTGAGCCTACTTTTTGTTTTCACATTCATATTCTAATTACAAGGTAGACAAGAGACATCGGATATCTCTCAGAATTTGCCTTACACTGACTTACATTTTGTTAGTAAATGAAATTTTCATCTGTTTAAGCAAAAGAAAAAGATTCTCATTGGCTTATAAGGTAAAATCAATAATATTATAGCATTCTTACTAGCACATTGCACATTCTCTTTTTGCTACATAAAATTTGTACAAAATTTGACACTCTCTAATTAAGTAATTTTTATTTTAAAATTGCATGCTTAATTAACAAGTTAAAACTCCATTCAACAATAGCTGCATGTCATTATGAAGGTTACCATCCCAAATGTTACCTGTCTGCTCTGTCCTGATAATAAAACAATAATTAATTAGATTTCTTTCTAAACTGTAACATTCCTGTTGAGGTAATTATTTAAAAGCTACAGATGCTGCAATCTATTTTTATTTTGCATTCTGGATTTTCTTAACCTGCACACTAACTAATAACTTTATATTCTCTCTCCATTCCATATAACAGCTGTGAACAGTCAGAACTTTGATATATATAATTAGCAAATTAAAATGATTTATCTCCTGTGTATTTACCTTTCTCAGGCTATCAGTCTGAATTGAACGTGAACAGCTAAACCAAGGTTTCGTTTTTTTATATCCAACTATCTAACTCCCAAGCATATAAAAATATTTTCAGAGTATTTTAATACAGATTCTATTTAGCCTTTGTCTTTTAATGATCAGTATACTTATATGGTCAAAAACAACCAACCCAAAAAATGCAACAAACTAAGACTTAATGTCTTTTTATCTAATGCAAAATAACCTATCTACTTAGAAAAGATCATCTTTTTGTACTTTCTGGAGACTTAAACCAGCGTCTTGCAAACCTCCAGGTAGCCACTGTAATATCTTGATGGGTAAGCTGCTCCTCTGCTGGACTGTACTCATGGGAAGTTTTTTCCTTATTTCAAGTCTGAGCTACTCTGGTTTCATCTTGTCTGTTGTTTTTCATCTTCCTGCCATGATCAGTGTAGAATCTGATTCTATCTTCTTGATGATCTCCTCATAGGCACTGGGTGGGAGGCTGCTACTAAGTATCTTCAAAGTCATTTCTTCTTCAGGCTGAACACATCCCTTAGTCTCTCTTAAGAGGGTGGGTGTTCCAGCCTCAGGTTGGTGGCCGTTTTTGAACTACTCCGTTTACCAGTGTCATCCATGTACAGGGGTGACACTGGATGCAGTATTCTAGAGGCCATCTAACAAGTGCTGAGTAAAGGCAGATATTTGCATCCCGCAATGTCCTGGCTGTGTCCTCTTAATACAGCCAAGATGCTGCTGATTGCTTTTGCTGCCAGGGTTCAGTGCTAGCTCATGCTCAGTTCACTGTTTGCCAAGCACATCCTTTCCAGAAAAGTTGCACCCCAGGGACTGAGTCCCCCATCTGTATCAGGGCAAGGGATTCTTTCTTCCCAGGTGCAAGGCTTGGGATGTGCCTTTACTGAACATCATATAGTTCATGCTAGTCCTTACTTTCATACTCTCTTGGCCCCTCTGGATGGCAGCCACAAGCATGTCAACTGGTCCCCCCAGTTACAACTTTAAGAAGAAGTACTGTACTGACTTCTCTAGGTCATTGATGAAGATTTTAAGCAGGACTGGTCCAAATACATTTGTATCTTGTGGTTCTCCTCTCATTATTGGCCTCTATTAAAGTATGACACTTTAAACTCTACCCTATCTTTTCACACATCCAGGCCTTAATGTAAGAAATTGCATTTAAGAATACTGTGTGGGACTGATGAGGACCTTTTCTAAAGTCAAAGTAAGTGATATCTAATTAATTTCCCACTAGTGACAAATCCAGTCACTTAATTATCATGGAATACCATCAGGCTGATCAGTCATGAATACCTTTGGTTAACCATGATGACTCTTCATACTCACCTTCCTGTGCTTCATGTGTACAGAAATGTGAAACCAGAGGATCTATCTCACGATTTTCCTGTGAACTGAAACAAAGTTTGCCAGTTTACTTTCCTAAATTTTGGGGGATTTTTTTTTTAAGTTTTAAAATAGTTATGTTTTAGATGTGTGTATATATATATAAAATATATTTATATATAGTATATATTTAGGCAATGGAATGCAATTTAACAGCACAAATATTATTTACAGCTATAAATTATTTTTACAGGGAATTAAATTAACCCTCTTAAATGTAGATATTTACAGTGTAAATGTTCAAATCACTTTTACTCTATAATCTGTGGAAAAATAAAATCTCTTGTTGGCAAATTATTGGTGTGAAGTAGACAAGTAAAATAATCCAGAATCACCACATATATTGCCTTTATCTCTCTAGTGTCTTTCCTTCTTTCATTGAGTTAAACAACTAGCTGAGACGTAGACATCCATGACATAGGTGAGATGAGAACAAGGAAAAGCACCTTTATAAAAACAAGAAAAATCTTCTGAATGTCAAAAGAAACTGCTATGCCCCAAGTTTGGTCCTGTTGATAGGTCATTTTTTTTTTTTTTTTTCGAGACAACTGCAAATTCCTTTTCTAATTGTTTCCTTCACAGAGTTTTCTAGAGACATCATTGGATTTTCCTTTGCTTAATTAACTCATTTTTTCATGGAAGCTTTTTACCTTAATATTTATATTAAAAACTAATTATATATAGCAAAACAATGTTATCGTTTTGCTAATCTGTTTTCAAAACATTATGGAAAGGTGGTAATATAATAATTCATAATGATCATCCTAGATATCCAATTGTTCTCTTTTGCCCTTTTTTTTTTAAAAAAGAAAAAAAAATTGAAAATGTTTGAGGTATTTTTCTTGAATTTACCTTAATATAAAAGCACAAATGGGAACTAGTGATTCTTGCTTTGTTTGGGGAATTTGTATTATTTTTAGCAAGGTGAATTTCCTAAGGATAACAGAACTGGAAAAAGTCTAATAAAAACCCAAGTATAGGCTAATGATACTTTAAAGTGACATGGTTATATCTCAACAGGATAGCACTGGGCTTAGCCTAAATGTCAGAAGTTTGACAGACAGGTATCATAAAAATACATCTCAGTCACCTCCAGTGAAAGAAAAAGAGATGAGCATTGTCAAGAATGTCCTTCATTTTTCCTTGGCAATTAAAACAAACGGAGATAGAGGACAATGTCTTCTCTGCTGCTTTATCTAGTCGCTTGCTATTCCGTTCTTCTGCTCAACAAATTAGAGCAGTAAAAGAAAGAAATGCAAAAGCACATACTAAGTCCCTTTAATTTCACTTCAGTGCTACTGACCTATTTCTTAATTTGGGATAGAGAGGGATAAAGAAATGATTAAGCTCCAGAGTGCTTGTAATCTTTTTATTCTTTTTTGTTGTTCTATTCATGGTCAGGGCATAGTAACTCTGTACACTGATTTTGGCAGCAAAGCTGGTTTTAATCCTTGCCATCATTTCTGCCCTGTAGCATAGTTCACAATTTCTGTGCAGAACCATCTTGCAAAGTAGATTACTGAAATGAGCTATACTAAAAGTAAAATAAAATTTATATCTCCTAGGGAAAAAAAATTCCTTTCAGGTTTACAATGCTGTATCAGAAATAGCTGTTCAACTGAAAGGATGATGGGTTTAGTGTCAGGTGTGCCACTGAAGCCAATATATTACAGAACTGCAGACAGACACAGAATGGTTGCGGTTGGAGGGTCCAGCCTCTCTACTCAAGCTCTGCCTAGAGCAGTCCAGGAGAGCTTTTGAATCTCCAGTGACGGTGACTCTGAGCAACCTGTTCCCGTATCACACTTTTAGACCGTACTACTCAATTCCTGTCAGCAAAATGCTTACGATGGAAAAACAAAACAAAACGACAATAAACAAACCATTGGCTGCTGTTACTGTTCTATGATACAAAGCAGAAGCTATAAGTACCGAATTTGGATGAGTAGTTTACAATGGTAGAAAGAAACAGAAATGGCTTTCTGTTGGCTTATCTAATACAGCTAAAATCTGTGCTGTAGGGAAGTCTTCCTTTGGGAATTTAAGAAGTGAATTTAGAAAGAAGTGGATCAACCAAAGACTGAAGCAGAACAAATTTCCAACACTCGGCACATAATCCTGTCCCGGCACCTCCCAAAAACAGAGAGTTGAAACCTCAAAAAATATACAGATTGAGCTTGAGGTACACAATGGATGGTCAAATAGTCAACAGTGAGGTATCAACAGCAGATGGAACAGTAAGTTTAAAAATACAATAATTTTAACTGCAATTGAAATAAGAGTTGGAAAGAGAAATTTACAGGGGGAATAAAGACTAAGAAGAGATACAAAAATGAGATCTGCCAAAAACAGAGAGGTGAGAATACCAGTCAGCTGTCTGAATCAACCACCAGCTTGTTTCAATCATGTCCCCTGTTGAGAGCTTGCAGGCCTGGAGCTGTGTGAAATCAGAGGCACACTGCCAAGATGGCAAGAAATCGTGCCTTCATTCAGATATCTACCTGAGCAGAACACTGCCTCCTCTCATTGTGTTGCAAGGAAATAGGTAGCTATGATAGTGGATTAGCGCCAAAGTCAAGGTGTATGCATCACGGTGGCAAACTGTGATTCATTACAGCCTGGGGCAGGAAGCACAGTAAATGAGCAGCATTATTTCTAGCCAGAGCTACTCACTGGCTGGTAATGAGAACTGCACTCTAGGGGAATTCAGCTGCTTTAATTTTTTCCAATTTCTGCACCAGCCTGATTCCTTCCTACCTGCTAACTGTGCATCAGGAAGAGAGGATTATTGCTCCCATGACTCTGTGCTTGATTTAACCCACAAGCTAAAGTGGCCCAAGGCTTTCCAGGTCCGGGCTACGAACTGTTCTTGCAGTTACACTCAACATGTTCCAGCGCCTCGGTTCCCTCAATGCGAGGGAAAGGAAACCTCAATGGAGCCTCTGTGCTCTAGCAAACTGGTCACATAACGAACATGATTCCACTGAAAAAAGGCAAATAAGGCACCTATCTCCACAGACATGCAATCCTTAGAGTAAAAGGAATGTAAGCCTAACATTTATTTTTATAGGGAGGTTTCCCAGGTTGGACCCTTGCTAGCAGACAGGAACACATCATGTAGCTTTTTACAACAGGTAGCCAAGGCCTGAAATCACTGTCAGTGTCCCAATAGCTTAAACCACTGTGACAGTTTCTATACTTCTATTATCTACATTTTTTATTATTTTATCTACTATTATCTACATTTTTACACTCTATGCTTCTGTTATCTACCTATTATCTACAGAAGCTATAGTTCTATTATCTACAGTTTCTATACTTCTATTATCTACTGCACATTTTATTTCCAAAAGTGTAACCAAAAACAGTGAGCAATTAAAAGCAGACGGGACCTATATATATCTATCATCAGCTAATTTTAGTGGAGCAAAGACTTATTCTGTAGTTATTTTGTAGCTACTCAGACAATAGTTTAATAGATTTTCTTCTAAAATCCAGCAAAAGATTTAACCAGGCTTAACAGTAAGCAGCGAGTAGCAACAAAACATGCTCAGTGTTATTAGTCAACCAAAGTGGACTTTAATAATCAGTGAAAGATATTTAGGTGTTGCTGAAGTTTCTTAAATCATAGATTTTGCCAAAGGGAACTCACTTTAAAGTTGTCCATATTCCATTCAGCTGGAGATCCCACACTCGCAAAGTCATCAATATCCACTGAGAGTTTGCACTCTTAGGACAGTAAAAAGGCTTGCTTTTGGTGTTCAGCATCTTCTTAATGGATGCGCCATGTCAGATATTCTCATGGCAAACTATTTACAGAAAATTAATACTGCTCAGGGTAGGTTTGCCTCTAGACAGTTGTAGTCATACAGTTCTTAATAGACAAGAGACATCTGCTTCTGGTGGGCTGCTTTCTGCACAGATTTCTGTAAAGTCTCCTTCCTCCTGCTCTCTCCTCCAGATCTCTCTTCTCCAGTTCTCTCCTTCCTCCAGTTCTCTCAGCACTGCTGGGCACCTACTATACAGCTTTATACCTAACTGTTTTGCAGATTTTCAATCAAAAGGGAACAAACTTGAAATACTTCAGAGCAATCATTCCTTGCTACATCCCCTTTGCCATCACAGAATTTTTAAGCAACAGTCCATTGATAAACCATGTACAACCATTAATGAACACGTAAGAGCAGAGCAGTTTAACAGAATCATTTGCTATTACTTCTATTTTACAATCTTACATTGATATGGCTGAATACTTCCAGGGAGGCAAGTCTTCATTCATTATTATATTTGCATTGTTTAAAAAGAAATATGTCATTTCTGACTAGGAAGAGGATATCCTTACAATTTCAGATAACTGGATTCTGAAATTGAAGATGCATTTCATGATTTATTAGGAGGAACACTGTAAAACACCATTTGAAAAGACTCCTGAATACCACTGTTTCTTGTGATTTACAGAACAGCTCAGCACACTGAAGTATAGGAATAGTTTGGTTTTGGGTGAGGAAGTAGTCAAAAGGAGTGACTGTTAATCTTTTTCAAGCCCTGAAAGATATAGACATGATTTCTTGGATATTGACTGAATAACAGGTAAAAAATCAGGAATTATATATGAATGAAGATTAATTAAGATTGTGTTTTGAAGTACAGTGCTATAAATATGGAACTAAATATACATGCAAATATACACAAAGAAACTGGGAGTGAGGGGCTAGTGTAAGGAACATCTTAGGAAGGGCTAAATAGCTTTAGGAGTTAGGGCAAAATAATTTTTCTGAAGTTAACTATAATATTCCATATGCTACTTCCTATGTTTTCAGTGATCATTAAAGATCTTTTCTAAGAATCTGAAAGCATTTTTCTTTAAAAAGATGACTGGGAATAATTGCCACCCAATCATCAGGTTTTTGCATACAGGAGCCCCAAGGTTTTCTATGTTCACAACATTATGAAATGACATAATTCTTTTCTGTGATTGGTAAAAGACTTAAGCTGAGGTGAAGAGAGATCAAATACTTTTACAAATTACTGCCTCGGTACTCTACTGTGATACAGAGGAAGCTCATCTTACTTCAGGTTCCTAAAAATTTTTCTTTTCCTTTCCCTCTTGCTCTGATAGGAAAGGACTATAAATTGAGATTCCACAGGGACAGAGGGGAAAGGAAAACTGGGTGAAAGGACAACTTGTCTGCACAGGCTTTCAAGACTGCTTTCTTACTTTCATCATGGAACTTGGGAAGTTTTTCTCATTTTCCCTTTTTTTTTTTCTGCTCCCATTACCTTATCTTTGCTTTTATTTACCATTATTTTTTCGCTGCTGAGCATATCTTACTGCTGATTATTTTTTCTTTTTTTGATCTGTCTTCTCCATTTATTTCAATACAGCTACTGAAAGAATAAATCCATAGTAATCTTGCATTGTAGAAGGGAAACAAGATAATGGTCTCTTTATAATAATTTATGTTGAAGAAATAAATCAAAGTGGGTTATCACTGGTAAGTTTTTACAGCTGTATTTTAAATCACAATACTAAGGTCCTGAACACAGCAAGGCCTTCTCAGGCTACCTCTTCTCAGATTTTTTTACCATCCTCTCCTTTCTTCCATCTCTTCCTCCAGCCCCAAATTCTTCTCAATTTATGTTTAACTGCTCATGAAATTGAGGCAAAATTTTTAATGTGAACTGCTGAAAAAAATAGAAGAAAAGACTGTCATCGGTAAATTGAGATGTGTAACATCGGAGAACTACAATTGTCAGTACACAATCCATAATGTCCCACTACCTACAGAGAAATGATATCTTATTTTTAGAGAAGAGAATCCCAAATATGCACCTTAGGGAAAGAAAATAAACCCCTCAAATTAGAGCAAAAAATACAATTATTTAAATTGTATTAAGGGGGCAGGATGGAGTCATATAAGGGAATTACCTCCCAAACATATTAAATAAAAAACAACCCTTCAAAGAAAACAAAAATTATCTTAGATATAAAGTAATAACTATAAAAAATAAGAGTTTATTTTTGTTGTCCACATTAAATATGTAAACAGAAATAAATGAAGGTTGTGAAATAATACAAAAGGAACTGCTTTTGATAAGTTTGAGGGAACAGGGGAGCTAAAATGCAAATATATTTGGTGACCATGCGAAGGAAAGAAGAAGGTAGTACAGAAGACTGTTTTCCCAGAAAATAGACACTCAATAGGGCTTGAATTTTAAGGCTGCATCTCCATGTTAAAGAATGCAATTTCATAATGATATTGATTTAGCTGTGTTTGGGACACCAGAACTCTCAGACTTAAGTTAAATAACCGAAAACATTTGGTCAGCTCTCTTGCTAGACTTTCTCCTTTGATTTCTAGGTAACCTATAAGCAGCATCCTTGTCTTTTTTATGTTTCTGAAGAGATTCTTTCTGAAAGAAATACCAACTCAAAAGTACTGAGTGTTTTTAAAGAAATCTTTCACATGATCAGTTTTCTTAATCAGTTCTTTAGGAGTCCATAGCAAGTGCATAGGAAAATAGAAAAAAAAATCTCTAAGATCTTCATCTCAATACATTTTCAGCATCGGGTTTTCAAACTCGGTGGAAGAAAGAGCAAGAGATTCTGCTGCATATTAAGAATATTTACCTGTGACAAAGTCAGAAGGAAAAAGAAACAAAGATTCTAGTAATATTCTATTGAGACAAGCATAATATTCAAACTGAGGAGGATGAAAACAGTTGATCTCAACAGCATATACTACTTGGTAGGGAAAAAAGATGTTCCAAGAATTTCTGTATCCAGAGATTGAAAAAAGTAAAAGTCAGAATCTGTAGTGATTTTAGGCAATCAGATCAAGTCTTTCTTGATGCTTGCAAAAAATTTGCAGAATCTGTAGAATCTGTAGAAAAGTAATTAATAGATTACATACTACAGAACAATTCTGAGACAGACTATTCAATAGCATCTTGAAAAATAAGAGCTTATGCAGATTAGAGACAAAAAAAAGTGTTTAACTCATCAAAAAGAAAAGACTGAGATTTCATTTGAACGCACATTACAACATTTTTACAGAAAGCTAATAACAAGTAGTAAAGATACATTTAAGAAAGGCAAAACAAGACTCAACAGTGGGAAGCAGAAGACACACAACATCAAGTTAGAAGGATGGTACTTTTTTTGAAACATAACAAAGGTAAATACTTAATGAAAAAAATGACAGTAGAAGCCGCAGAATTCTACAGCTCTTTGAGACTGCATATCTTTCTGGAATAATATGCTTAAACAAATGCAATTTATTGGGTTCAAGACACAAGTAACTGGATGAAGTTCTACAGCCTCTATTACAAAGGAATCCAGATTAAGTGATTGAACAGTCCCTTCTGACCTTCAGATATACATTCAACATATAGATATATAAAATATGTGATTTATGCAATCAGGGCCCACATATGACTTTTCTTGAGTTCAATAATAAAATTGCTTCACTATCTTTGCTTCATCTAGCCAAGTTATGTTTGGTTATGACTTCAATATTAATTTATTTAGGAGCAGTTGCTGGCTCTTTTACATAAATTAAAGGTAGACAGTCTATCTAACAACGTGCATAGCTTTATATATCTGATACCCCTTTAGCAATTTTCAAATAAGCCATAAATGATTTTTAAATTACTCATAAATTATATCTTTGTTACAATTTTATGTATTAATCATGTATCAATACTTCAAACATTTTAGCAATTGATGTCTTCAGTGTAACATTCCTAGAGTAGAATTGTATAAACATTTTATGACATACTTGTAAAAAAAATGTAGGTTTGACAAGTTGAGCGGGGAATACTGGATGAATTGTTAGAGACTCTGGCCTGAGTGCAGAACATCTCCGTTTCCTTTCTCCTCTAATAGTAGAGATTTTTAAACAGTACAGAAAAGTAACTAACTAAATATTTATATTTCAACTTTAAATATTTATAGTTTTCCATTTTATCATATTTTATACTACTTTTTTTTTTAATTTCTCCTTTTTCATATTTTCCTCTCTGATATCTAGCACAGTTAATTTTTTGTATTTATTTTCTTTTCCCTTGGTCTCACCTTCTCTGCTGTGTTTTAACCTGGCAACATGCCCTGTCCCTTGCAATCTGTTTAAATAAATGGAGATGTTGCGATCCTGTAGAGGCTTCTCTGTATGTTCAAGAAACCATACTAAAACATAGTTTTAAAAAGAAATTTAAGCACTGGAAATTTAAAGGTGAAGTTCTTTTCCTGATGAAGTGGATTAGAGTTTTTTCACTTCCTAGGGGTCAATGTTTTACCTTTATGCTCTTAATATGCCTGTTATTTTCAGTGATAGCTCTTTACAAGAGAGGTATGAACAGTAAGCTGCTAGAACAGACTCTTCGTCTATGGGTAGGTTATATAGGGGAATAGGTTTCCTAATCTATTTCAATAGCAATATCTTGTAAATTCACTTGTAATATCACTACTACTAATCTTTTAATATCACTAGTAAATTCAAGTTCTTCTCACAGTACTACTGTATTTGTAAATCTAGCTTCTAGCATTTGCTTTAATTAATATTGTTGTTATCTCCATGTACAGTTCTCCTTATTTTGATTAGTAACTGATTGTCCTGCTTCCTGTCAATGTTTTTCTGTGGCAGAAAAGGTAAGTTTATGGACCTCTGTTGTAAGTAACCATCTTCTTTTTGCCTCAGTACCCACCCTGTGTTCTCAAAGGAAAAAAATTAAGTCCAATTTTAACTTAACCTGTTTATACATTTCTATTTTCTTATGAGTTTAGGCCACTTACATTAAAGTTGTTGTCACTGAGAAATAATTAACCACTCTATCTCCCATAACAGAATATTCACCCATGAAAGTATGAGTGTGACAACATAATAATCCACCATCTTTAAAACAAGATTTTTATCTGTACCTTTTACACAAATTACTTCCTGAATTAAGGTCTTTTGCCAGAGTAAAGAGATGCTTCATCATAAGGTTATATATAATTCTGTCAAAATAATCTTAGGAAGTATATAATTTTGTATCACTGTTGGAAACAAAGGCACGAGCAACTGCAAATGTATTTTTCTAAACTGAATGTAATATAGAATTAAATGCAAATGACTAGGTTAATGTAACATTATAACTGAGATATGATGCAAACAAATATCAAAGTGTGGTTCCCACAGCAACTGTAACTGCTTTTCAATTTTTGAATGCCCAATATTGTATTTCTATGTATATGAGACAGTTTTAACTTCACTGTCTTTTTGTATCTTTATCAGTGTGACTGAGTGAAGATGTTTTGAAATCCCTTAACTGACACAAGTAACTGACACAACAGTAACATCTATTTTTGTTACTGCAAAAAAAAAAAAGCCCTTATGTTGCATTTCTATAGTTTTTCATATTTAATTTCCATTGGTTTTGCTTTATAACATGTTGCACTAAAAAATCATTGCTTTTACAGATGAGTATGTATCATCTCAGCTACAATCAAAACCATTAACATTTTTGGCTTTGGTATCACTAGGTTTTGGTCAACTAGAATTTTGGGGTTACTTTTTTTTAGGCACTTTTTTCATTCCCAACTTTGAACCTTAGTTTCAACCTAAGAAAATAGAGATCTTAACAGCAAAAAACAAGTCTGCTGGATATCTATTTCTATCATGTTAACATACCTGTAAGAAAAGATCAGCAGGAGCCTAGTAAGCTATCTGCTGAGGCCATGACACCAATTTGAATTTGACAAGTTCATTAAGGTGCAAACTTTAGACTGAGTGCCTAATTAGCATTCACACATTCAAATGAGTAACAGCAGACAGAACAAAAAATGCCTAGCATGGACCACTTTTTGTTTATTTTTACCAATTATGTTGTGTTTTGATATATATATCCATACACACATAAATTTCAGTGAGGAACAAATTGTAGCATACTTTAGATTTTAACCTTTCCAGTAGAAAATTCTTCCAGTAGAAGAAATCTGATTCTAATCTGGTAAAACTAGACAGAAAAAGAGGTCACCCTTCCCTTCCTTTCCCTTCCTTTCCCTTCCTTTCCCTTCCTTTCCCTTCCCTTCCTTTCCCTTCCAGTTGTTTGGTAAAATATAGATTTTCAACATCATAAAAATGAAGGAATTTCATTATTTTTACAATTACGGGAAAAACACATGGACAGAGTCCTTTATTAGAAAGAAAAAGAAAATTATTGCTATTTCTACTTTTTAAAATTTTGAAAACTTATTTCAGACTTTAGTTATTTCAGTTATTTCAGACTTTAGAAATTCACAAAACATGGAGTTACTGCTTTTCTTTTTGTCTGCTTTTGCTCTTATTACTTTGCAGCAATAACTTTATTTATGTTTATAAAATGGAAGTTTGCCTGTGAAATATGTATTGATTTTTTCAAATACTCTGAAAAACATCTCTTCTAGGCCTCCTCTCTAGGCCTCATCTAAATTAAGGGTTGTTTTCAGAAAATTATAGACAGCAGCTTTTAGTACTTTTTCTGATGTATATGTCTAATTTGTATCGATATATAAGTAGTCTTCAGCATTGAGAAATGTTTCCTAACAGTTTCCTAACACCTACTCAAGACTATAATTCTATTTGATTTCATTTTGCTGAAATTGTTGGGATGAAAACTCATGTTAATAACATCTTGTAAGCAGAGAAACATCCAATATAAGATATCTGTTACCAAATGCTTTTCCTTTCTTTTTTTTTCTTTTCTTTTTTCTTTTTTTTTCATCTCAGGATTTACACATTTCAAAGAAAACTACAGAAAAAGAAAGTGATTCACAAATTATGCTAACTAATGTTTTACAAAGCTCTGAGTAGAGAATCTAATTCAGTGTCTTTTTGACATGTAACACAGCACTAAAGTTACTAACTCATTTGACTGATTAGATTAAAAAGTGCTATATTGTATCAGTAAAAAATACATAGTCAGGTGTATGTAAACTAAATCATTTGCTTTTGAAGATTGTAGTAGGACATATTTTTGAAACTGGATTACTGAGATATTAGGAATGTCACTTGGGTTTATCCAATTTAAGATTCTCAGCATTGTTTTAATAATTCTGTTCTGAACAGCTTTTCAAGTCTAATAAAATTCCTTATGTTTTATTTTATACTGTTGCCCATGGCAGGCTTTGAATAATATTTCTATGAGCAATGACTGAGACATTACATATGATTTAAATAAATAATTATGTTCAATAGAGGGCACACTCAACTTTCAACATTAAAAACAATGATAAATTATTTGAAGATGATAGAATTATATTCTATATTCTAACATTATTTGTTTCAATACAGCAAGTGAGCTATATAATATAAAATAGTTATTTTCCTTCTCTCTATATAGGTTTTCAGTACTGTTTCAGAACTGGTCCAAATCTCAAGTATTGTGAATGATTTTGCAACAGTTCTTTCCTGCAATTCCAGATTTCTCTACCTTGCATTATAAAGGGCAGAAAAACATGAATCTACTTGAGTGAGAAAATTACTAGGAATTATCAAAATATAGATGTAATAATAGCTTTTTTGTGCATTACAAAGATAACAATTAAATGTTCAATTCTTACCTGAAACCTTTACCACTGGGACCAAAGAATATATAGAAATATCTGGTTACACACAGAAATGCCTAGGGATTAAAGCCAACTCATTGGTCACACAGAAATACATAACCAGTGGCAGATATTCTAGGCACAAAAACTCTGAAAAACTTGAAAGATCAAGACTCAAATAGACTTTAAGATTTGATCCTCGCAAAATAAACATAAAATAAAAACATGGTGCAATGCTTGAAATTACATGAATGTCAAATTGGACCACCAACAACTTGAACTCATACATTTGAACATATGTCAGGGTTTTAAGATATCGCTTGAAAAAAATTAAACCTTAAACAATATGCCAAATGTCATAACAATTAATGCAATATAAATATGAAGAAATACAAAATATATGTTTAAACAGATATACCATTTTAAAATAATTTATGTAAATGAGATATTGGTGTCATTGAAAATTTAAGAATGAACAAGCTGTTCAAGAGATTCAAGCACAAATGCACCTTCCACACTATAAAAGGTTTCAATTTTGCTATTTTCTAAACACAGAAAAATGTATCCCCCCCATTCAGAATATTGAATGTCTTATGAAAAGTGAAAGGTCATTTGTAACTGTCCAAAGGATTGATGGAGTTGAGATACCTCCTTGACCTTCACCCTGCACTCATAAAGAACAGTCTCAGATGACAGAGCATCAGGCAAGTTTTCAGAAAATGTCTTTTCTTATTTCATATTGCATAGCAGGCTTGTTACCTGATATTTTTCATAATTGTATGTCAAGATTTAATTACTTTATGTCTTCCCTTGTTAAAAATAAACCGTCATCTAATACCACTCAGCTATGTTTGTGATTCAAACTAATTCAAGCATTTCTGTCTGCTTTTTGCTATTGTTTTCCATCTTGTATTCTACAATAATTGCTTCGCAGGCCTACACAAACAATGTCAAGGTCAAACCTTACAAATACAAAAATTCTTTTCCAATTACTTACTGTCCATTAAGGATGCATGGTATAAAAGCTGTTTTAGAGGAGTTTCATTTTTTTTCCCTCATCTTCATATATATTATGATCTTCATGTAAGGCAAGTGGGAATGTAAACTTAAGTTGTTAAAACAACAAACTTCCACTAGACTTTTGAAAACATGAAGCATATCACATTTTAAGCATTCAGCTACATTTTCAATCATGTAGTATATTAGTGAAATTGTATACAAAATATATTGTTAAAAATAAGCTAGAAGGAAAATAAAATTTACTCAAAGGTAAAACCTTTTGTTGTTATATTCTTTCATCTTACCAACAGGAGAGTCAAGGACATAGAGCTTAATGGTCCACTTACCAAGAAACAAGAAGGCAAAGAATTCATTCATCAAGCCTGAGTATAAAGTGTCACTCTTCCTACTTCCCTGCAGAAAGCATGAGAGTGCCAGACAGTCAAAGAGTGAAATGAGAAGAAAGAGATGCTAGGAAATAAATTAGTAACTCTGCTGAAGGGGATGGAGATGTGTTAGGATCAAATAGATCATGACAATAAGAATTAACAGTGACTACAATTCCTTAACTAATTGTTCTCTCATTCATATAAAGGGAATTAAAATGAATTTATCATGTTAATACAAAATTTTCTTGTTGTAGATTTCGAAGAAAGCAAAAGAATCTACATTTAAAATTCAAAAAGATTCATTTAAATGTACTATATGAAAATAAGTGGGAACTTATTGCTATTTAAAAATAGTTCAGTCTGCAGGATGGTAAACCATGATAATTCTAATCAGTTATGCATGATCAAATTTATTTTAATTTTGAAAATGCCAAAATCTTCTCTTTTTTTTCCCATCTCAAAATGCTCCCTTGGTTCTGTCCTAGAGAAGTCAATGAACCTGTCATCCAAAGACAACCTGTTTCAGAAAATCCCCCAAGCTCTGTGTAATGCACATTTAACCTTCTAACAAACTGTAACACTACAAGCAACATTGTCAGGTAAAGTTGCCTCAGATATAGTAGCTTTTCTAACACTTGGATTTTGCTCATTGATGTGAAATTATATTTAAGACAAATGACAAATGTTTTAGAACAATTTTTCACATTGTGAGAAACACAGCCTAGATTCCCTCTTTCCTCTGAAGAACTCAGATCAATTTCTCCCATCTCCCATCCTTAACTACGAACCAATAAATTCTAGGGGAGCACAGAATGGTGAAGGCCATCTTCTGATTTGTGAGAAGTTGCCTCCAAATGAGATCCTCATTCCAGCAAAGCTCACTCAAATAACAGTGTGTTATAATTTTTAGGGAGGAAAAAAAAAAAAAAAAAGACCTTACAGGCGACCAAAAAAAAAGTTTTTTTTTTTGCTTGTTGGTTTATTTTCTGGTCAGGAACACTACAAATTAAACCTGGAATAAGTGGAGAAGTCTTAATTTAATGTGCATATCAAAAACTACTTTCTAGTCTCTCTCAGACAGAAAATCCTTCTGTATAAATGCTGCCACTATCGAAAACATCCTTTACTGTTCATATTGGGAAGCAGAAAAAGACAAAAGACAAACTTTAAGCTGTTCTAGCCGGACTCTGTGCTTAACTTTTCCATCATAGCTCAGCTGCCAGATAACTTTAAAAGAACAGGAAATCTAAGCCAATTCCAGTGAAAGGAAAAGACATCTACAACCCCCAAAATAGTAAAGAAGCAAAAATTACTATAATCACATGTGAGAAAACAAACAAGCAAAAGATCAAAAAACAGCAGTTACTAATAGAGTTTCCCATAGGTATTCATTAGCAGCATAAGCATCCAGTATTAAAGTATTTGGTCTAAGAAAACTATTCACCATGTCCATCTCTCTAAACCATCTGTTTTTGCTGTACCATCTTCCCAAACCCTATGTTTCTGAGTGGTGGAGGTGTACAGGCTTTTTTGTTTATCTCTTTTTACAGATACATTTTGTGCTTCCCATATTTTAACTACTTCTTAGTCAAGTCCCAAATGCTATATGGAGACTCAAATTAAAAACATTTGAACTCTAAAATATTTTACTTTGGCTTTTTGGACAGATGACGGGAAACAGCTAGAGGTGGCTAATTCATTTTTTGTTCCAGTCATGTGTAGAAATGATGATTTGAAATTATCTATGGAAAATGTTTTCATTTAAAGAACAGATGATTTTTTTATTATCTTTTGTCATTGGCTATGAAATCACAGTTAATAAGTTTCACAGATTGCAATAAAACCCTTGAGAAACTGTGTGCTGTCAAACATGTAATTTTAAGGTCTAATAATATGCAATATGTTTACAGAGGTTATTGAAGTGCATTTCTTTCCCAGCATAGATATTTACTTAAAAAGATATAAGGGTAGCATCTCCAAAACAATAGAATTTAATATATTCATTTAAATACAAATCTAAATGTTGGGAGATATATTTATACAATATACACAGAAAATATGCTCCTGTAATGTAAGAAAATTGTTTGTGGAGACAGCCACTACTACAAGATTTTTAGGACATATGACATTATCTGAACTGATCTAAAACTTTTTAAAGAGAATTTTGCTCTTCTGGCTTCTCTGATCAATTTGCCCGTATTTTTATTTTTTTATTTTTACACAGAGGAAGGATACCTAGAGCTTACATGTACAGTTACACTACAAGTTTATGTAACTGAATCTTTCCATTCCATCAAAATTTAGTGCAAATGGAGAGACAGAGAGACACAATATGGTATAACAAATATGAGAGACAACAACTTTTCTATTTTATGTTAAGCTATTGACAAATATAAAATTGATGTGTATATGATACGCCTTTTAGGTCAGTATAGGTATAAACAACATCAGAGTAAAAGGATAAACAATTAGGATTTCTAAGTTCAAAATGCTATTTCTAATACTTTTTTAAATATATATATATAAATATATATATCTTGATTAGTTCCAGTGCATTGGAACTTGACGATTCTAGATGCATTTTTTCTTTAATTAAATTTTTCCTTCATAAAAGGAAACAGCTTGGGTTTCCAGCAGTTTAGATAGACAGATAAAGCTGAAGTTGGTTGCCAAAATGATGGGATAGTATGGGAGCAGGAAAAGGTGGATGGTTCCTGAGAAAAGCAGAATGTAAGAGGGAGGCAGGCAGCGGCGGTTAATCAGCGGCTGGTATCACTGCCAGGGAGAAAGACGTGGAAGCAACAAATGCTACTTCTGCAGCCATTGTTCATTAGATGTTGCCGTCATTCCTATGCATCTTGGGTATCCCTTAGTAGCAGCCATTACTAATCCGACTTTCCAAAGTGCTGAAATACATTAAGCAACTGGACCTGTGGGTGTTTTTTTTATTCAAAACATTTAATTGCCCAAAGCAAATGACTGTTTTGACTAGTCTTACAAAAGTTTAAAAGTAATTCTAGAAAGCATTGCATGATTGTCCCTTAAAAACAAAAACATCTGCATGTTTAGCAGATTTTATTGCATAATGATACATGAAAAAGACAAACTGCTTCATGCTTACCATCTCTTTGGCTAGTTGAGATAAAATAAAAACTAGATAACATTTTTTTTTCTTTTTTTTTTCAGAAGAAAACCTTCTTCTACAATAAAATCCTAAATCATACAGGTGAAATTGTGAAACACATCTAATGGCGATCTATCTTACTGCATACTTTCTTTTGCTTTTTAAGATTATAATTACTTCATTTTTTGGTTGCAGGATCACCTGATTTCCAGTGTTGTCCAAATTTATTTTTCTAGCAGTCTTGAAAAGTATGCCATAGCTTCAGTAAAATCTTATAAAGATGCTGATGTAACAATCTTTCTTAAACTATTTCCTAGTTTGCAGATTTTCAGCACATTAGCCATGAAATTAATTGCTGTTGTATTCAATTAGAAAATACAACATACTTTTCCTTATCTCAAAGTTAACTATTTAATGTTTATTTCACTGATATGTTTTAAGAAAGAAGGTAAAAGCAAGCAGTATCAGCAGATTACTTGTAATAGTGTTGGAAAACAATCACTGCAAAACTACATTAATCCTTGTGCTGGAAGATTCATCTGTTAGTGCAAGAGAGTAGCTCAGTTTCTTTATCTCTTTGAAACCATTTATCTCTTTGAAACCATCAGCAAGAATGCCAATTAGAAACACTATTTATCACAGCAGCTTAACTTGTGATGTGTACACATTCCTACCAGAAACTAGGTTGAAACAATTTCTCTTTTCATCCAATTTCTCATTTGTACCTATATTAAGATGACAGGATTTGGGTAGTTATTTATATCACTTGGCCCAATAACCTGCCTCCAATGCCATCCTATATTTATATTTAAGAACAGACTGTTGTCTAATGTTTCTATGAAATCTTAAGGGGGATTAAAATATTGACTGATTCCGCAAACTCAGTGGTTATTCTTGCGTTATGTGTGGTATAATGAGAGAAGATGGAAAAGGTGTAGATCTGAGCATGTTTTATTATAGGTATTATCGTATACACTATCACATGTAGGTAGTTCATTTTATCCTTCAAGATCAATGTAAGTACACATTCTCTCTTTCAACACTCCTTCTTACTCTTCTGATAAAAGCATGCACCAAATCACACCAAGTGAAAAATCTCGTGTTTTTGTGAAGATTAAAATGGACCTGGCAGCATAGTTAATGGTGAATGTAAATCGAATCCGTCCTCAGAAACCTTCCCTAAATTCAAAAGACCTAGATGAGATGGAATTTTCACAGTGAAAAATGTAAATCAAACAGGAATGCCAACTAATTAACTGAAAATAACTTTATGATATACGACGACTACTTATGGAAATTCAGTTAGATTTTATAAATCCATAATAAGATTTTATAAAGCCAGGTAATTGACATTGTCAAATATTTAAGATCTGAACATCATTTAAGCCTATAGTGTTTCCATATTTACACAATTAAAAGCTATTCAAACAGAGAGTACATATTAAGCTATTAACAGTAGCGAAGGCCCAAAGAATTACCATACAAAATTAAAAGGCATGTAAAGAGACTTGTTTAGCATAATTTAATCCATATTGTCATGTGTGCTTGTATATCTGAACTCTATGTGGTTTTGTATCGCTTCTTTTCAGTATGAACTTAAATTGCAAACCTGAAACTATATAGAGAAGATGTAAAGACATTCCTTTCCTCGAATAGGATTCCACTAGACTGCAGCTGTATGTCAGGTCTGCGTAAGGTAAATTTCACAAGTTGTGCTCAAGGAATTTCTCCTCCACATGGAATTGTACTTAACAGAATACTGTACATATTGCTGCAGTCATAATTAACAGATATTCATCTAAATGCTGCCCTTTGGAACTTTAGATTCAGATTGGTTTTTTGCTTGTTGATAGCAGTAGTCTTTGAGAGGTAAGTAAGTCATACAGTTATATTTAATTATTACTGCAATACTGAGATGATTGCTTACACTTTTAATATATGCAATGCTTTCAAAAGCCTACCAGTCTTAAAATTATAACTTCAAAGGAAAACTCATATGAACATTTATTCATATGACAAGATTTTCTCTTTCACTATGGCTACATCTCGAACAAGTGCTCTGATATTATATAATATTTTGAAATCTGTTTCCTAATTGTCATTATCTAGTGTCTACAGACTGACATATTTAACATAGAAACCATTTAGGATTTCCAGCAACACTATTTCAAGTGCCTATAGTTTGTTCAACATATAGGTAGGCAACTATAAGAGGACTACAAATATGTTGACTACCAAAGCTCTCTCAACTCATTTCCATCTTGTAGAAATGGAATAATGAAAAAAAAAAAAAAAAAAAAAAAAAAAATTAAAATACTTGCTAAGAAAAAAAAAAAATACTTTGGTTGGAACAGTTGGTCCAACAGCTAAAGAAATTGACTTTAAAAAAAAATAAAGAAACAGAAAAAAAAAGCCACAAAAGAGTTGCACTTTCAACATCAAGGTGCCAAATATCCATTCTCAATCAAGCAACTCCAAAAGACCATTAGGGCCCAGAGAAGCTTTGAGAATTAGTATAATTGGATTTTTTTAGGTAAAATGAAGATCAGTATTGCAATGTCCTAATTTCATCTTTCCCCTCTGTTATACTGTTATATCATTTCTTTGAAAGGGTTGATTTTATTGTAGAGTCTACTGTGTATTGGCCTTTCCATCCTTCCTACTGGTTTGTAATATTGTAACTTTTCAAGTGACAAGGCTTAAACTAAATTAACTTAAACTGTATTAAGCTCAGTGGCAAGTTATACAAGTGGATATACAACATGCCAAGCCAACAAATAGTTTAGGAGGCACTAGATTTAATAAATTTGATTTCCTGTTGATTTGTGGCTTATGAACTTTAGTGTATGACATGCTGCCATTCTCCATCCCCTTTTTTTTTTATCCTACTTGAGTGGCATGATTTCCTGCCTAATTCTACTTTTCTATTTATTTACATGAAACCTGTAGGAATTTAGAAATAAGATCTTAGTTTTAACTGTTACATCAAATTCCATTGAAATTGGCTAACATTCAATGGTTCTAGGCTACTAATATCTAAGTAGAGGAAAGCTATATACTACAGGAATAGCTGTACACATACACCTATGTATTAATACACATACATATTAATATCCTTGATAAAATTGCCTTCATTAAAATATAGGTCTTCTTTAATATATATAGTACTGTGCCTCATTTCATAGTAGAACTGACAGTGCTTGCAGGCTTGCTGACAGGGATTACAGTCAGATTACACAGCTCTGGTCTTAATGTTTAAAAATCTTATTTCTTATTTTTAAAATTCTGTGGTAGTATAAATAAGGACAAAGTTAGCATGCTCACCCAAATATCAAATGAAGGTGAAATTCAAATCCCATGTAGATAATGCATTGCCTTACATAAAACAGTCCAAGTCTTCATGGCAAATATTTTTTCTTGAATGAGTTAATACTCATAGCTTTTGTAACCCGTCTTTTCCTTAATCAGGTACATGACTCTCTGTAAACTTTCTTTGCTTTCAAAGGCAAACATAACTAATAATTTCTGTAAAGGTCTTGAGCCCTTCCAACATCTGGTTTTGGTTTACTATAAAAACTGTGTCTCTGATCTCATGTGTTGAACTACTGTATGTTTGCCACTGTCTATTTCCTGTGAAAAAATACACTGAACAATAATAGCTTTTGTTCCTAACCTTCTAGTCACTAGAGCAGCTGAACAAATAACTTACGTGCTTTCATTTGAAATAATTTATTCCATGTATATGTTTGTGCAGGGTCATTTGGGTTATTGGATGTTTCATCGTTCAAAAATCAAATATTAGAAATTTAAATTACTGAAAACTGCATCTAATAGTTTCCTTATGCTTTTAGTAATCTCTTGACAAAATTTCCTTCCAAGATGCTTTTCAATCCATACATAGCTTTGTGCGAATGGAAGTAGCTAAGAAAAAAAAATCAGCATTATGGAAAAACATGTGTGCATCATAAATAATCCTATTCAAAAATAAATCACAGGTGTCAACTCATAGTTGTGCTTAGACATTGCTAATTTAGGCATATTATCTAAGTTTGGACTAGAATACTTCAAGACTACATTGGTAAATCAAATGCTCACTGGTTTCTTTTCTGAATCATTAATAATGTGTATTTATACCTGCACACACGTGCACGCACACACATACCCAAATGAATATGTTCTCTGTTGTTCACGATACCCACCCATTTTTATTGGAATTCAAGTGAGAGAATTGGCCTGTGCAACTTGCCTTTCTCATCTTGTCTATTCCTCATTCCCAGCTCTGGCATTTACAGTGAGCAGACTCCTTCATCTGCCTTTGCAGTTGTGATGCATCTTGTTATTAATCAAGCTGTGACAAAATTCTTTTTAAACTAGAGATCGTTCCTATTTCCTCCAAAAGCCCTTTAATTCCTCTTAGATAGAGAGACGTATGTGTGAACACTGCATCACGGCTTCGCTTTCAGGGTTCCACATTTTTGTCCAGTCATGGATTCTTACACTATAAATTTACATGTGATTAATCTGTTTTATATTATAAAATTGCACAAGACTGTCAAACCCTGTTTTTTCATTGTCATTTTCCCCTGCAACATTTTACTGAAGTCAGTGCAGACTTTTTGTTGTACTCCTATTTCCAAAATTAGGTTTAGTTTAAGTTCCAAGGTTAACTTACTGTAAATCTTCAGTTTAAATTCTAGATTTTTCTAACATTTTATCTCAATTCTAAAATCTAAAAAATATTTTAAGACTTTTTTATTTGGACATTGGCTTTTGTGTTTTTTCATTTGCTTAAAGAAGACTGTCTTTGGATTTGAACATTCCTTCTCCCTTGGTTTCATACAGGATTCATCTCACCTAATAGACATTAATAAATTAGGCATCCTTCTCAAATGTACTGCTGAAGATCCTATAACAAGTGGATAGAGATAGGCATCCCACCAAATACAGAACAGGATTAGTCATTCCCTGTTAGCATGTTTTCTGTTATTTCTCTTTCTATAAGAGTGTCTAGATATGCAGATTAGTTCAGACACCTATTTTTTTGGCAGGTAAATTTATGTGACATTAATACAACCCTGGATATCTTTAAACTGCTTTAATATGGGCAGCTTATTATGTCTGCAATGCATTCCTGCAGTGGTATCTCTGCTTAAATCATAACTCAAGATCTGCGTCCTCATGACTTTACTATTTCATCAAACTCCCTGTCCTTTCCAGACAGAACCTCTGCAGAGTCCATCTTTGGTTCAACTCATTCTCATTAAATTGTACTTTTGCGTTGCTTTCATTTTTCAAACCTAATCAGGATCTATTTATTTCAAAGTCCCGTCAGAAAATATGCATGATTACAAAAATGTCAGCTGAATTCTTTCAGCTTCTGCACATGCATCACTCCAATATCTCTTTGCATAGCCTTCCAAAAAGATATTGTAGAGTCTTGCATACTTGCACTAGTTCCTATTGTTCTCTATGTAGCTCATGTTTACACTGTGTCCATAATTACATGCCAAAATTAAATATACATTAATGTTTCAAATTTTAATGGTTAGGAATGATTTGAATTATTTGCATCTTCCAGTACTAAGAAAATTATTTTATTTTCTCTGGTCCTCAGTTATGTAATGTGAAGCTGAAAAGTATTGTCTTTAAGCCTATTTACAATGAGAAGAAATATTAGCTGGAAACAATGAAGTTTGTTAATTAATAATAATTGTTCATTCATCAATGTAAGCATTTTTCTTGTGGAAATTGCCAGGTATTAAACAGCAGTTTTATTATTTAAGTAGCATACATATATTAGGAAATCATATAAATATCCATACAGTTTCTAGAAACTTATTTTAACCTTCTGAAACCAAAATATATTAAAATAGCACCTAAAAATCCTAAAGCAGGACTAGGATCCTACTATATGTCTGGCTGTATAAATGTATAGATAGACAAGGACTATTGCTTCCTTCAAGAATTTATAATCTAAATACACATGTACAAAGGTTTATGTTATAGTTGTTGATCAAGTCTAATGATGAGGAAGTTCCAGGAGTAATTTAATTCAATTATAGCTTATTAGTAAGAAGTGAAATATGAAATCCTGTTATTTTAAGATTAATAAACCACACAGTTTAAACTGGGATAAAATCTAAACAAAACTTTTAAATGAAACTCTGCTACTTAACCTGACCATCAGCTTTTCTCTCCTTCCACATAGCTGATACAAGCAACTCTATTTCAAGCTGACAGCCCTCACAAAATGAGCAATACTGGGTGACATCCAGTACTGTCTCCTACAGCAACAGATTTTTGAAAAGAAAACAAAACAACAACAAAACCCCTCTGATATATCTCCTTATATAATAATATACTTTGTCAGGAGTAGGTACACATGATATATACATAATTTCTTAGATATACTATAATTTCCTGTGAATAATTTCACAAGAAACAGCTATTACATTATATTGTCATTGACTTGGAATTGGTAAATTACACAACATATTTAAATATTGAAATATATACTGGTATTAAAAGTGAAAAGAAATGGAAAGTTAAAAAGGACTTTTGATGTTAAGTGATGATGCTGGTATCATTTTATGGAACAAAAATGAACCAAAAAAGAAAAAGTTGCATGAAAATGAAAATATACACACACATATATAAATTAATATATACATGGACGCTATCCATAAGCCCACAGATAGTCATTAAATAAGTACCATGTGAGGTTACATACAATTCCTCACACATGTGATAAAGTTTTTCACCATAGAACAACTCATCTTTCTAGTTTCTAGTGCTCAGGGTCCCTCCTGGAGTTCAAAAATCATACAAAATTTTTATCCAAATTCTAGGCAAAGTGCTGAGCACTGCATAGCTACTTTGAAAAACACAGTAGTCAAAAAAAAAAAAAAAGACAAACCATGGGGAAACAAGAAAATAAAATAACAATGGGAGATATTAAAGGACAGGCAGTCAAAAATCTGAAAATATCTTCAAAATATCTGAGAGAGAGATAGGACCTTTGGGAAGCTGTGGGCAGATGAACTAGTAAAGGTCTTATTTCTCTATGCCTAGAACAGCCTTGTCATAGTCAATTTTTTTGTGTTTGATTTTTTCCATTATTTTTCACAGAATCACAAAATGGTTGAGGTTGGAAGGGACCTCTAGAGATCATCTAGTCCAACCCCCCTGCTCCAGCAGGGACACCTAGACCATGTGGAGCAGGGGGGCATCTAGGTGGATTTTCAAGATCTCCAGAGAAGGAGACTCCACAAGGAGCCTGTTCCAGGGCTCTGTCACCCTCACAGTAAAGAAGTTCCTCCTCACATGGAGATGGAATTTCCTGTGTTTCAACTTACCCCTTGTTACTTCTTGTCCTGTCACCAGCCACCACGGAGAAGAGCCTGGCCCCATCCTCCCTACAATCACCTCTCAGGTACTTGAACATGTTGGTCAAATCTCCCCTCAGCCTTCTCTTCTCCAGACTAAAAAGGCCCAGCTCTCTTAGTCTGTCCTCATAAGACAGATGCTCCAGTCCCTTAATCATCTTCGTGGCCCTACGCTGGACTCTCTCTAGAAGCTCCACATCCCTCTTGTACTGGGGAGCCCAGAACTGCCCCCAATACTCCAGGTGCAGCCTCACCAGAGCTGAGCAGAGGGGCAGGATCCCCTCCCTCCTCCTCATGCAGGCCAGGATCCCACTGGCCTTCTTGGCCACAAGGGCACATTGCTGACTCATGGTTAACCTGTTGTCAACCAGGACTCCCAAATCCCTCTCTGCAGAGCTGCTTTCCAGCAGGACAACCCTGATCTGTACTGGTGCCTGCTGCCCAGCTTTTCTTAGTTTAAATAGGTTCTTTTCCTTTCTTGGTAGGAACAGTATTAGTAACACTAATTGTGGTTAATATGTTAATAGCAGGAAGGTCAAAGTATTACTATCCTTATAAATAAAGGTAGAGTTTTTTCTCAAGTAAATTCTGGAAGATTTGTATCTTGAAAGTTGTTTCAAAATATTTTTTTGTGGAATCGTCTCATGGAATTTTCAGTTAGGTCATAAAAAAATAATACCTACATGTTGAACAGTTTTAGCAGTTCAGAGTCTAGAATACTGATAGTTAATGTATATAGAAAAGATAGACATATAATAAATAGCTTTATAAGATGAAAGTAATAGTTTTTAAGAATAATTTTTAGTTGTTCTAACTAAACAATATTTGCATTAATTACCAGAGAAAACGTCTGGCCTTTAATTTAGAAAGCACTTCTGCTAGTTCATTTCCAGTACATTTCAAAAAGAAATTATTTCAACAATGAAAATGGCCTAAAACATTTTGTTGGTATTTTTTATTAATGCTTTCTATAGTCTTGGAAACATCATAACACAGAGATTACAAACTGCAATCAAGGGAATGAAGAACATTAACAAAGTTCCATTATTTCATTCTCAGTTTGAAAGTATGTTTTAGGAAGATGTACTAGCTCATGCAACACCAACATTTTCTACATAGTTAAGACTTTTTTTATGAGTAACATTGCACAAGTCACTGTTCTGTATACCTCAGATTCTCCAGCTTATGAATTTATTTTGTGAGTTTATTTTGAGAATTGTTTTCAAATATACACCATAAAAGCAATATGCATCATCAAATTTTGTGTAATCTTTTGTTTAACTATCAACATAGTTAATCCTTTCAGCTACCTAATTTGAATAATAACAGTAATCAATGTCTTTAGATATTCTAGTTCTTGATCTGCTGAGTTTGAAAAAATGTTCAAATAAATAAGAAAAAATAACAAAAAGAAATTTGACGTCCCTTTAAATAGACAATATGATTCAAACTAGCTTTAGAATTAATTGTAATACAGAAAGCAAACAAGGGAGAGAGTGTTTGTGTGATGAAAGCATAGGAATACATTCTACAACTGAAAAAAAACATGAAATCTGGTGTAACCAAAATTCTAGAAGTTTAAGAAGCTCAGCAAACCAACTGTATGAACTCAAGAAAAAAGAAAAAATATGCTATTTCAGCTCCATAGTTCTAAACTCTTGGGTTACACAAAACTGTATAAAAGACCCAGGAGTATTCTAGGGAGTTCAGAATTTTGAACTGGTCCTCCTGAGAAGTGTCATGGGCAAATATATAAAATTCCACAGGCTCCTATTATCAGTTTTTATTGATCCCACTCAACAATATCTGAAAAGCTTTACCATAGACAGTAGCATATGGAGTTACAGTGGTTTTATAAAGAATACCCAAATTGAAAATAATGAGTTACAATTAAATGTCCTCCATTTCACATAGCTTTTCACTGACCTTCGGCCCTTACAATTAGAGTGAATTGCATACCTATGTATGGAATTACAAACAGGCACTCTTGACAGTCAGATGTTTTAATGATACTCAGTTGTTTCTTTACTTTGTCATTGTATATATACTCATTTACCTATAGTCACATCAACATTAACACATTTTAATATATCGAGACATAAGAAATTAATCAAAAAAAAAAGAAACATTGGTGAAATGTCATAAACATGTTATTCATATTCAAATGGAGATAACTGTATGAGAAAAAAAAAAGAATTGGGCATACTTCAATTTCAAATAGATTACTAACATACTACGTAATTACAGTTAACTCTTTCATGGGATCAAATGTCCTCTATGTATAAATATATAGATCCAATATTTGCTAAATAATATAAATTCACCATGTCGCTTCACATATCACTCACCATAAATTTCTGATTACAGAGTCCTTACAATTTAGAATTCAACTGCATAAGAGAAAGAGGGTAGAACAGAAGAATTAGACATTAGACAATGCATATCAAAAGTGCCATTTATCTGAATTAAAAAAATATATATAATTTGAGATATTCTTTTGGATATTCATATGAGAGATGTTTCGTTAGGAGTTGGGTATAAAGAATGCCAGCTTCTGATTTTCAAGTTAACTCGGTCAGAAAAGGCATCAACATCTCAAACACCATATTAGTCCAATATGGTAAGTTTTTGATTTTGATTTTTTAATTTTTTGACATATCTACTTGAAATCCTATTTTATCTACAGATGTTTCAAACAGCAGGAACATTTATTCTGTCATGGTGAAAAAAATCTCTTACCCTAGGAATGGGCAATGGCTTTGATGGCTTTTCATTTAGAGACAAATACTCAATATATAAACCAAAAATATGTGATTAAGAACTAGATGTATTGGCAAATGTTTCAGAAGAGTTTTGATTCAGAATTTATTGCTTTCTAATTTTTTTAAACATTTGTGTTCTTGTCAGAGAAAGATACCTTGAGAAATTTTTAGAGTCATATCTTAGGAATAGAACACAATGACAATGAAAAAAAATTAATCAACACACACAACCAGATAACCAGATTTAGCTATAATTCAACTGGTAGAAACAGTTGCTTATTTATAATTAACAAAGAAAAATCCTGTCCTTATTTGAAAAAGATAAGTTCATATGATATGAAATCAGCTCAGTTTTAATTATACTACTGTCTAATTTTATGTTTGATGAGTCAGTGATTTCTGCAAAACACATTATTGTACACCGTATTAATTTAATCAGGCAGTGGGAATATAAAAATGTGTTGGTACTGATTAAATGATTACTGAAACACCTTACAGACTCAGCATCAGGAAAATTATGAGAGCAATTACAGTAAAAGCACTTGGTTGTAGTAAATATTGCAAAGAAAAAAAGAAAAAAAATGCTTAAAGCAAAATCTGGGAAAAGGATGCAAGACAGCTGTAAAGGTAATATTTTACACTTTTTCATAAGTTTTTAGTGTAAAGACAAGACTTACTTATCTTTGGAAAACATGACTGACCACAATAAAAGTTACCTTTTAAAAGTATTGATTGATTTTAATTATGTAAACTTGTTGGACTACTTGTTGCACAATCCCTAAGTGTCATTGATTCTAAATAGTCAACCTGTGACATGTGTATCTATTTCATTTGTCTTATTATTTGTCTAAATATTTACTTTCTGTAAAAAAAGAGAAAATGTAAACCCTGTAAGCTTTTCAATTTTTGCACTCAATGTAATCTCACAAAAAAGCTCTTATTTTAGGAACAAAATAAGGGGTAATTCTGAATATTTTTCTTCTGCTGAACAGGGAGTTACTCTCAGATGAACAGCACAGGAAGCATTGATACTGGAACTCTTCACCCATTAGAGTTCTGTTTTCAGAGCTATGAAGAGAGAGTTTACAAGCGAATAGCAGCAAATGAGTTATTCAGCAAACAATAAAATGTCTATGAATAATATATACTCTTTAACTTATCAAAATACAAATTAAAATAAACTATATATGGTGTGTAAATCAGTGTTTCAAGAAATGATGAAAATGAATGACAAATGTTCAATAGATGTTATGTAATTTTTAAAGAAGGAAAAAAGATTTATTTTTAGAATCTTGTTGGATTTCAGCTGCAAAATGGGAAGATGAGAAGAAAACAGATGGAAACAAGAGGTGAAGCCATCTCTTACTTAGATCATAGTAAAAAAAAAATACTGAACATATGCATTTATATTAATCTACAAATTCAGCGAGCCATTTAAGCACAATTAGTTATATACAAGTGGTTAAATAGTATCAACTTCAGATTACATTCATGCTTAAATGCTCTCCTAAATCAGACTTTTCAAGAAGTTTAATAATTTCTTCTTATGTAAGTCAGGAAAAAATCACCATGGTTTTCTAATTCTTCTGGTTTTAGTTACATATATACTTGGTCTCATTCTATTGGTAATATATTTCTGTATTTGCCTCACAGACTTTGACATGTTTGTCTTCTCAACCAGCCTTTCGCTTTGCAGATGGAAAATGAAGTAGAGAGAAGGTATCAATATACCTACAATAACAGCTCAGTCAGACTTGAACTATATGCAATCTGTATCAGAATGGTAGTTAGAAAAACAGTGCAGCATAGTCCTGGGCTGCTGCAGAGTACATGATTACAGACCGACTAGTGTAAACTTGCACAGAAAACATGTTTTGCTATAAGATGTAATAATTTCATAAAATAACATTAGTATACATACAGATTTATAGTTACATTGTACATATTTAAAGTTATATATGTGCATATATCTATATATAATATGTATATATACTCATATATGCATACACACACCAAACCCTCAGAATGAATACAAAAATATACAAAAATGTGTTTCTGAGGCCAAGGAATGAAGCCCTATCAGTTGATTTATTAAAGACCGAACTGGTTAAAACACATGATAATATCACATACATATTGAAGGGCTGATACAGCAATTCCCTGGGGGTTTTTTAGTCCTTCTTTCTATAATAAGATGAAATATAGAAGAATTTTTTAAGTCATCATTTATTTATGAGATAGCTTAAGTCTAACTACTTAAGAACCAAATGTCTCATCTAAATTTCCAAATGAGTACCAAGTATTATTAGAGCATTAGTCTTCCAAATGCAGAGATAAGTGTAAGAAGAAAAGGAAACCGAAATTTCAGACAGTCTATGCCTACTCTTTCTGCCTCTAGGAAGGACAAAACTGTCTAGTTTAAGCATGCACTTCCCTTTTCTCGTTTCTGTATGCCTCTGTTGTAGGCTATAGAAAGCTTCTGCAGAAATGAGATCCACAAGATTAACTAATTAATTTTAATAGTTCCCATGTATGGTAAATTTGTTTTATTATTGCCTGTTTTAGAGATGAAAAATGAATAGAATTGTTTAAGGTGATGCAGTGAGGCAATAGTAGGAGAAGAAAGGACTCGTGTTGTGTTCGAAGTTCAGATACAGAAGGACTCTGCAATAACCACAGGCAATTTTAGCCACAAGTTCATTTTTAAAGCATTTATATGTGATCTCAGTTTGGACTCAGTTATCACATCAGAAAGAAGTGTTGGAGAAGAATGGTGCAAATTCATGCTGTCTACATTCCTAACCATGCACGTTATTATCTTCTTGACCTGGGCTTCAAGGATGAGCCGCAAAGACACTCTGCCCAGCCTGATTTCAAATGTCACTAGATGTCATAGATTTTGACCATGATCCATCTATCTTTCCTGTTAGTGCCTCTCTCTTCTGATCCTGGTTTCTTGCTCCCTTTAGCTGCTTCTTTAGAGCAGCCTTACAGTCTCACTGTTAGATACACTTTGTAACAAAGTCATAATTAAATACTAAAAGGGTCATGATATTGCCTGCACAGTCCTTGGTTGTCACAATATGTCCTACAGACTGCCAGGACCCTCTTTATGGCACGCTCCATCCTCTGCAATGCACAGCAGCCCTTGGGGTACTGTCTGGGACTAACGACAGAAGTAGACGAAGATAAGAAATTCTAAGAGGAAGATCTATCTGAAGAGCAAGTTTCCAGAAAGCTTTCTGAGACTAAGACAAGATGGCACAATTTATTGCACTCATGAAGCAAAGTAGCAGATTGCAAGTTGGTGTTGAGCAATATGAGACACTGTTATGTGGGCTAGTTCACTCCAGTGTAAAATTCACAGAAGGAACCTCTGGTGGGACCTCTGCAAATCGCCTAGTCCCACCTTCTGCTCAAAGCTAAGATAGCAACAAATTTAGATTATCAGAAGAACCTTCATCTCACTGAAAAAGTGGCTTGGGATGATGGCCATGGTCTGTATCTTTTTAGTTACAATTTGCATAGTGAGACAATTCTACCAGGATGGTGGAGGGAATGACCAGGTTCCAAGTTTCTGAAGAGGTAGCCAGTTTATCAGGAGCCAAAGAAGGTAAAACTTCAGCCTTGGAAAGCCCTGTAGTAAAGAGAGAGCCTGATCATGGAGGCACATATTTTAGCACTTTTGGGATATAACATACGTCTGATATACATTATATCTGAGACATATATCTGAGAATAAATGGGTCTAAGTACAGAAAGAGATATCTCATTTATAAATCTGCAGCATTGGAAACATAGTATATTTAGCACACACACAAAGAATTTCATAAACTGGGTCTTTAATTTAAAGGTCAATTATTTGCTCATAATTATGCAATTTGATTTGATACAAATAAAAAACCATAAAATTGACACAGTTTTTAATAGTGCACATTGACTATATTATTCACAAATATAAAGAAGTGCTGTTCTGCTTCTAGTAGGCAGAACTGTAATGCTTTGTCTGTAGTATATACTGTAGTGGAGCAGATGCAAGGACATGTGACACCATCATGTAACTAAAAGTAGTGATGAATTTGATATAGTCCTGTTTGCCCTTCCTTTCATTGCTTTTTCTTCTGAATCATCACAGATGATCTTTTATTCTGTCCTTAATTTTCTGATGACACTTCATAACTAGGTTTATGAATCTTTGATTCACGCAATTCTTCATCTTTCTAATGTGGCTGGGAGAACCACTTTTTTTTACAGGAATCATAAGTTAACAAGTCATGCCCAGAAATCATCATCCATATTTTTAATTATTGTATGGGTAAGACCAAAAAATAGTTCACTCTAATAAAATCTTTTGGGAAAATACAATTTCTGAATTATTTTAAAGTACAGTAAATCAATACTATTTAGCATTTCATCAATGCTGAAACATATGGGTAAGTGCCATCCACCTAAATATTGCTGTGGGTATATTACAATATTTAATGAAGTGGAAGGCTGAAAAGCTGTTGTTAAACTGACTACGGAAGCAAAAACCTGAAAAAAAAAAGAAAAAAAAAGAGATAATAAATTTTCCATTACTTGATAGACAGTGCACTCTTCAAATATGAATTAAGAAGGACTGTTTTCAGCATGCTGGAATGGGTGTAGCAGACAATTTTACATTCTGAATAACTTTACTAAAATGCTATTACTAAATTCTGTATTTCAATCTTTGAAAAATAGTTTATGATTTATTTTTACACTTGTAGTTCCTATGTAAGCATCGACAGTTGAATTAGATGGAGAAAATCTATACAACCTCCATTAACTCTTTTGTCTATTAATGGAGTCACAAACACATTCCCTGTATCTTAACAAATACAGGGAAACTCCCAAATTTAGAGATGAATTTAGTGCTGAATCCAACCTAACATGAATTCAATGGATTCTAAAATTAGCTGAATGATTTTTATCTTTTAGACAACAAGGCTTTTTTTCCTTCAGTTACTCACCTTGCAGGCTTATCTTCCTCAGAACTCTTCTATATTTACCTTTATTTTTCAATGTTTTCTTAAAATAAACAGTGAACTGTCAGCCTAATTTCCTGTCTAAAAAATCCTTTCTATTTTAGTAGTTCTTTTCTTCAAAAGTCCAGCAATAATGTTTTGCCATTCCTGTATACAATCTCTGTATAATACCATAATTTGCCCCAACTTTAGCAAGGCTTTCAACACTCTCTGCCATAATATCAAAGTTAATCCACTGCTGCTTGTACAACAGAAGGGATGTTCAAATATCATGTCTGAATAATCATGTCTGGTTGGAGAGTCACATTCAGGGTAGTTCTAAATGGGTCAAACTCAATCTGGAAACCTGTAATAAGTGGACTATCATAATAGTCTATATTGGGACCTCTCTTTTTTAATAACTTAATCAATGACTTGAGGGTAGGTGACAGAGAACACTCTTGGGAAATTTGCAGATAATCCCAAATCAAACGGGAAAGTCAATATGCATGGAGGTATCGCTGTTAAACAGAGGGGCCTGGAGTTTGGAGGAATGGATCAGCATGAACTTTATTATGTTCAGCAAGGACATTGCCAAGTCCCATGCTTGCACTGATACAGGCTGGAGACTGCCTTCCTGGGAAGCAGCTCTACTGGAAAGAACATGAGTCTAATGCTACCCTAATCCTGCCCTAAACTAATCCTACCATAAGCCTACCTACCCAAGTCCCTACCTCCCACTTCACCCTCCCCTCCACTCTACCCACCTCCACCTTTTACTCTCCCCTCTGCTTTAACCCACCCTCTGCTTTCCACGATAGCCCCTATCTTCCACTCTCTACCTATTCTTGCCTGCATGCTCCTCTCTAGGATAAATTGCCCTGCCCCATCTTTCCCTACCCTCTGCCTGACCCTCTATCTTCCCCTCTACTTTCCCCTCCACCTGACCCACCCTGCTCCACCCTCTATTCTGCTCAACCCTTTATGCAACCTACTAGCCTATGCTGGCCTCTCCTCTGGACTCCCCTTCAGCCCCTGCCCAGACCCACCCTTTAGCCTAATCATTATGATCACTCCCCAATACCACACCTACCTCCACATCACACTCCTTCTGTGTAATATTACATTATTATCTTTTGGAAATATTCAAGACCCACCCAGATGCCACCCTGTGCCACGTGCTCTAGGTGTCCCTGCAGGAGCAGGGGCGTTGGACTAGATGATCTCTAGAGGTCTCTTCCAACCTCAACCACTCTGTGATTCTGTGGCTCCTGGCAAACAGTGGATTGAGCATGAGGTAGCAGTGTGCCCTAGCAGCCTAGGGGCTATCCTGATTGTATTAAAAGGAGCACAGCCAAGAGATTGAGAGAAATTATTATCCTCCTTTGTTCAGCACTTGCTAGATGGCCTTCATAATACTGCATTCAGTTTTCATCCTCAAGGAAGGCACTGATAAACTGAAGCAAGATCAGGAGAGGGCCCCTGTGAGGGGCCGGGTGCTTACCAATAGCTATGGGGAGGATATCAAGAACATGGAAGCAGGAACTTCACAGTGGAGCACTGTGAAAGGATTAGAGACAAATGGACCTTGAAACAGGACAGGTTCAGACTGGAAAGTCTCCGTGTTGTATTAGACTTGGATAAAGCCCTGAGATGCTTATATTGACCTCAAAGCTGTGCCTGCTTTGAGCAGGAGCTTGGACAGAGATCCTGAGATCCTTCCAGTTTACATTTTCCTATGATCCTATGATTTTTTACCATTCACTTTTGTTTAAGTTATGCTCTTGTTGTGGTTGTCAGATATACTAGCGTTGAAAAGTTCACATTTGTCAGCACATATTGTGATTCCTTTCTCTGCCTAAGATAACATAACAATCATAGCACCATGTGGTCTCCATCAGAAAGTGCAGACTTTTTAATCGGGCAAAACAAGGACGGCTTGTACAGTACAACTTCCTGTTCCCTAAACAGGAGGCTATTTTCAGGTACAGGCTGTTTGTTAATGTAAAACCTGGTTACCTGACATCTGTTAAAATTAAGCCCATATGCTGAGATATCAGCTCCCTGAGGTCCCCAAAATATGGATAACTACTGTCACTGCCATAAAAAGAATATAATGCAGCTACAGACAGCAATTTTTTAAAAAAGCTTTAAAAACACCTTTTACAATCACATGGG
>JAWLRI010000963.1:4351595-4356595 GCA_034781795.1 Crypturellus tataupa | reverse complement strand
TCTTCAAAAAAATCTGTTAATGAAAGTAATCTCTACATTGATTTTTGAGTGATAGTCAACAATTAGAGCATATGACTCAAAGAGTGTTCAAAGTGAGATTCTTGTGTCCACTTCTTAGGTTAAGATCTGAGAGAGCCCTTGACAAGTATAAGCATACCAACTATTCTTGACAGAAATATGAGAAACACAAAAGGAAAATTATAATCATAATGATAGCACAAGAGAGTCATGGGTCATGAACACATTCTGATGGGGGTTTAGTAGAGATATGGGAAACTCTAGGGAGAGCAGACTATACTCCAAGACAATCGCTTATTAGAGATAGAAGTACTCTAGCAGATATCCAATATCCTCCTGTGAGATGTAATATTCTGGGGCTGAAATTTGTCAAGTGGTCAGTCTGTGTTGTATACAGGTTTGAAAGCAACTGTAGTGATGTCAGAGACCTTACCAACAGTCAATTAGCACGTGTCTTACTGCTATGAGTCTGCCACAGGAAAATGAGAGTGGAAGAACTGATACCTTCTCTTTATGGTGGGAAACAAGCAGATCTAAAGCAGGTGGGCCATATGCCCCAGCATGGTCAAGCACATCTCCCTACATTTTCTAGAAAACATGAAGCAAAATATAATTAACTGCTAACAGAGGAGCTTTTCCTTTGTGTAAGGGAAAAATCTTCAGGTGAATCATTTCCCAGCAGAGAAAACAAAACTTCATACAAGAAATGAACTATTAAATGTTTATTGAATTAGCTGTCATTGAATATGTGTGTCAATTTTTGACAGGAAAAAAAAAAAAGGAATGCTTTGCCTCCTCTAAAGCTGGAGCTTCTGTTCCTCTTAAAATCAAAGACCAAATAAACGAAGATGCCCAGATAAGCTAGATATGCTAACAGACATACACTTGATAACACTGTTTTAGGAAGCCTGGGTAGGTGGAGGGACATCTCTTGTGAGCTGAAGCAGATTTCGCTACCAAAGAGGATGAACCTGTAAGTCTGAAGAACAGCAACCTACTACTTGGTGAGAATAGACCTCAGTATATTCACATTTGAAGACATCCAAAGCAAAGTATTTATGAGACTCTATAGTTCTGAGAGGGCCAGACCCTACTTTGTTGTGGTGGCTAGATAACATATATAGTAGGTTCTTCCAACATCTAGGAAAATCTGCATCACTAAGGCAAAAGCATTCTATGAACTTTCTTGGTCTATAATAATATAGGTTAAATTTTTCAGTGTTCACTGAGACAGAGATGTTTAAGCAGAATCTGGGTTTTCCTCAGAGACTGATCATTCTTTCTGAGAAAAATATATTACAGGGAAAAAAAATCATGGAAAGGTCATATGGAAGCTTGAACTGGTAATTATCCCATCAGAATGCAAAACAGAGATAAAAACATTAAATTTATCTTCTGTCAATGTAAAAGACATACCCTCAGGAAATCAGGAATTATAGAGTGGTTGCTTTCCTGAAGAATTCCAGTAAGTTGGCCAGTCTGAATGGCCATCTGAGTGTTCAGACTTATTTTGAGTCTAAACACTCAGGCATAAAATTTCAGTTTGAAGTACAGACTTATCAGTTTCTCTTTCTTCATAAAATCCCCTACTCATCACAAAAAAAAAAAAAAAAAAAAAAAAGGCACTGAAAGCCGTGGTGCGTATTACAGAAACTTGTGTTCTGCATTATGTATCCTTTTTTGTACTTGAAGATCAATGAATGAGCATGTTCTTCACCCATCCTCCAACAAGTCAAAAGGCTCTTCAAGGTCACATGATAGGCGTATTTCCCCCCTTACTCCAAATGCACAGGCAAACAATTTAAGTTCTTTTTTTTTTTTTTTTTTTTTTCTCCACCTGCTAAGTTTAAAAGAATGAAAGATAATGCTCTTCTCAAAAGCTTACTGCATTCCACTGCAAACCAAATACTCAAGTTTGGAAGAGTTCTGTAAACCATACGAATCAGAAAGGGAAAGGACAATTCTTGTAAATTACCAAGGAGCCAAGCAGACATTCAGGGCTAGTGAACAAACATTTAGCCTATGCAGAAGATATTTACAAAAGTGGAGCTCTATGACACAGCATGAGGTATCTGAAAAGAAATAAAGTATATCCATGCACAGAGCATAACAAAAGGCCAAGTATGAACTTGTTCTTTGAACACACTGAAGAAGTTCTCATCACAAATGATAAGATTTATGTGACATGATGTTGGCATGTAGGCATGTGGATTTTTTTTGCTTGAATACAAGGCTGCATTTTTACAATTTGTGAATGCACAGTCTTACATTGTAAGGAAGCTAGAAACAGGTTTTGGATATGACTACTATATAATTTCATAGTGAAGAATCTCCAAAGGAATCCCACTTCTGCTCTTTTTCAGTTTGACTTTTCAGCCAATGAAAAGGATCTGTTACTTATACACAGGATACATGAAATGAAATGAAAAGTTATCTGACTCACTGAAAGCTTCTTCTGCTTCAAAAAAAGTAGGTTTACTAAGTAAAACAATAAAATTGCCTTATAACAAAAAAGACAATCCAGTCTTTTTCTGGAATTTCGCTATCTCAAGGGCCTAAGAGATCACAGACATTGCTGTTGGGGTGATTTTCTTATGTTGGATGCAACTTCTTCTACCAAAATGTAAAAGGGGTGCTACAGGAAAATAAATAAATAAATAAATAAATAAAAATAGGATAGATCACCCTCATTCTGTTCTTTTCTTCTAAAGGAAACTGCCCAAAAACTGTAAAGTGAAGAGTCCAGCTGCAGGCATAGCATCAGAGGGATATGAGCATTTCTGAAATCATTCTTCACATTCATCCATTTTGTCTGCAATACATAACAGTCATGACATTTATGATAAAATATATTAAATGGGTCGAGGGGCAAGGAAGAAAAAAAAGGGAGGAGAAAGACCATATGAAAGCTAGGAATTACGACTTTAATCTGCTTCTTAACGAGGAGACAGAAAATTAAAAATGTTTATATTCACATATTGACCTTGACTGATATCCATCAGGGTGATGGTGTGGAGAAAGTATAGTAGGTAGCATGTTTTGCAGTCCTAATTTCTTCCAAAGTTGATTGAAACCAGTTGCTTCGTTTTCTTTACCTGGAAAGGAAACATCATGCAACCTATACGGGTGAGGAAACTGCTGAGACAAGCACGTGGACATGCACCTGTGACTGTCACTTTATTATTATTTTGTGACCCAGAAGCAAGGAGTGACCTCCATCACAGACCAGAGACATGGCTATTTTCTCCCCACAGACCTGTGAGGAATATGCCCAGTAGATCCAAATAGCCATTGTATCTTTGCATCCTCAATAATAACTAAAGTATATAAAAGTAATAGGAAAAAAATTAAGGACTGAAAGAAAGTTTCTTGCTCAAAGAATAGAACAGAAAAGACTAATTTGACTGGCTGTCTCGTAAGATATGAATTCCCATCCAAATAAATCTATATTTCATGATCAGATGACAAAGTTCTGCAACACTAGAGGAAAATCATGATCAGCCCTTAAGATTGAAATAATGATCATCCACAAGCTGTGTACATTCAAAATTTTGTATTCTCACACATAAAATGTATGAATTATGATTCATATAGGATATTACAAGTAAATTTCATAAATTAAATGAGTTTACACAATACTTGACAGTTCTTGCATCACATTTCAAAATGATTTTTTTATTCTCAGTTGTCTCTATTCAGAGGTTTTGAAAACAGGACCAGAATAAATAAGACACTAGGTAAAGAGGCAGGTTATTGATAGGAAGCAATCCAGGACAGTAAGTTCTGACTTGGAGGTAGCTTGTTAGCTCACTGGGTGTCTTAACTGTATTGTTTTTCTTTTAGCCTGATCTATCTTACTGCATTATAATGGACAACAAAGTCCTTTAGTCCACTTAAATATTTTGGGTTATTCTAGCAAAACAGACTTACCTGAGAAACAGTGGAGATTCCTGCATATAAAAGAGATGCTGTCATTTCTTATTAATAATATAGGGAAAAAAATGATGGCTATCAGTCCAAAACAGAAACGTAAATAGTGCAAACTGTCAAAAGTGCTACCATTCTCAGTGGCAGATTTTACCACAGTTCAGTCAAACCATTAGATTTCTGTAAATATGTTTCAGCAGACAAGAAGTGGTCACTCCAGATTTTTCTTGTGAAGAGCTGGGGAACTGATCTTACAACATTAGAAATGGTCTGAAAATCTGACAATTTTCATCTGCTATATATAAGGACAAATTTTAAAGTGACATTCCAGAACTGCCATTCTTTTACAGAAAGTGAAAATCCAGGGCCATTATGACCTAGATTGTATGACATACATCTTACATGTAGATGTGACCCAGCTCAAACTGAGAAACTGTTCTGGAAATATATGGGCACTCCCTTTCCCTGCTTCCCGAGCAAAGCAGTTATCAGCAAGCTGATAATCTCGAACAGTGCGGTCAAAGCATACCATATTTCCTGGAGATATAGATGCCCATCAATTTAATAAACTAAGTCTTTGCAGAATTTTTTAATTAAAAGTATATATTTTTTTCCTGATTTTCTAGGATTTTTGGTACTGTTATCTAATTAAGGGTATTTAAGGGTTTAGGACATCTATTTCGTCTATCCAGTTGCTAGACTGCAGCAAGTAGTTTATTTTCATAGAATCATAGAATCCTAGAATGCCTAAGGTTGGAAGGGACCTCTCGAGGTCATCTAGTCCAACCCCCCCACACACGCAGGGCCACCTAGAGCACATGGCACAGGGCTGCATCCAACCGGGTCTTGAAGATCTTTAGAGGAGACTCCACAACCTCTCTGGGCAGCCTGTTCCAGGGCTCTGTCACCCTCAGTGTCAAGAAGTTCTTCCTTAAGTTCCTGTGGAACTTTTGGTATTTAAGTTTGTGGCCATTTCCTCTGAAAAGAGGCCAGCCCCATCCTCCTCACTGCCTCCCTTGAGGTACTTATACACACTAATTAGATCCCCTCTCAGC
>JAWLRI010000963.1:4317585-4344241 GCA_034781795.1 Crypturellus tataupa | reverse complement strand
AAGGAAGGAAGGAAGGAAGGAAGGAAGGAAGGAAGGAAGGAAGGAAGGAAGGAAGGAAGGAAGGAAGGAAGGAACCTTTAGTGTAGGGTTTCCATTTAGAAGATATCCTAGTATATAACCTCTATATGTTAGAATTTGATGAACATATTCAGAATATTCAGACATATTCAGATATATTCAGTTGTATTCAGACATACCCAGATAGTCACATTTGGGACTGAGAGATTAGTCTCAACATGTTCTAAAACACTTCTACTTCTATAAGGAGGATTACAATTTTGAATTATGAAAGATCCTTTCAATGCTGTCCTATTCCATTTCTCCAAACTCCAATCTCTTTTTCAAGTGACTGACTTCTTATGCTCCCCTCAAAATTTTTGAATAATCTGAAAGATTATTCAGAGTGTGCTTTGGGAAGTGAAAATATTATCAATACATTATAATTTTCTCAGACAAGTGTGTACAAGAACTGATATAGCCATATCTCTAAGGAAAATTGAGATTATTTTCTTAAGCAAAGTATTCCAGCATTCTAGCCTAACTCATCTTAACTTTGAGGAGAAGGGAACTGGCCATTTACTTCAGTTTAAGTTTTATGATGGATCAAAGATATCTTTAGGCATTAGCCCAAATTTCTAACAGCCAAATAATCAATCTCATTCTCCATTTCATGTAGCTTGCTGTTTTTGTTTCCAAAGAAAGGCTAAAGAATGTGGGAAACAGCTGTAAGTGCTCCTCTCTAACCCACATAGTTCATCAGCAGCAGAAGTCGTAAGTCCTGACATTTAGTAATATTCATCTATCCTCCACCTCAGCTCTGCTCCTTCCGCGACTCCAGATCACAGTAATCTTACTTCAAACAACTGCAATACAGACAGTTGGCCTAGAGGAAGAGTTGAGCAACTATGCAGGTCCCTCTCCCTGATCCTTGTACAGGTGCCCAAAGTCCATCTGGCTTTTTCCAACCCATCACTCTCACAACTCCTACTGACCTCTCCACAAGCTCTCCTTGCCCTTACACTGCTTCCAAAACACTACTTCTCCCTTAGGCTGTATTTATTTACCTTTAAGAATATTGAGTTCCTCTTTTCACTTGTATTTCTGTGATGTTAATAAGCTTCTCTGTCTTAACAGAAGTGGGAAAATAGGAAAGAAGGGAATTGCAGATTCCCTAAGAAAATCAGAATATGGTATTTTTAAAATCTACCAAAAGCTGGTGGACAAGAAACTGGCCTAGAAGAACCTACTCTATAAGGAAATAGTGGGTAGGACTTCATACAGGTTTAGTGTTTTGCTTGTGTACAGAGTCATCTTGTTTTAGTTAATTAGTTTGCATGGTTAAATACAAACAAATATGAATAAAGACAAATCTCTGAGTATTAGACTACTTACGATATTTTCTGTGGGCTTATTTTAAAGAAAATTTGGAGCAATTCCACTTCAAGATTCTGTTCACTTTGAGTCACACCTCATCTTCTAGCTCCCAATAACTGCCATAACAGTGGTGCCGTGTGTGCAAGGAAGGGATAGACACCATTAGTTTATTTTCTCCAATTATGCCAATGTAGCTCTTTATATATATTTCTTCTATGTCCAGCAGAAGTTTCCTTTCCCTTCCATTATTTTATAATTTTTCAAGAAAACTAAAAAGATATTTTCCTTTTTTGTTTTGATTAATCGATTAGACAAAAATTTAAATAGTTAATAGAAATCTAGCTTAACAGTTAACTTCCATCTATCTGATGCCTATACAGTCATTCAATCTGAAATGAGTGAATCTTAGGAGTGGAGTGAATCTTAGGAGTAAGTCAAGTAAATCAATGAAGAACACTAGTGAAAACCCACACAATTGTCTTATCTGGGAAAGACTCAAAATTCCTTTATTTACATGCAGGAAGTTGAGTATTTTTGCAGGAGTTTAACTAATCAAAATTTTTTTTAGTTATATTATGTGGTAATATTTGCAAGATGACATTTTATCAGCACAGGGTATGATCTGACCTCCTAAATTAGTATTTTTATCTAATCCTTCTGAATGCTTTTAGATAAGAATCCAAAAAGTTTTTGTAACACCAGAATCATGGCTGCATATATACAGCCTAATATGCAAAAGCATATACAACTTTAATACTATACCAATATCTAGTACTAATAATATATTAATATAATTCTTGTTATATTTGTCAGTACACTCTTCTGATTTGTATAGCTATATTGAAAATCAATATAGCTATACAGTTAGCTATACAGTTAGCTATACAGTTAATACAAACTGAAAGTTTGTATTAAACAATTAAAATAAATATTCTTCACTCTCATAACTTTTTAGTATTATGAAAAGCTTGGAGAAAAAAAAAAACATGTATGAGATGAAATCCTGAATAAAATAAGCCAGTCTGTAATAAACATTTGTCATGTTATAAAATATAAAAATATTTTAATAAAAATTTATATATATGTAAATAGTCTTAACTGTAACATCACTGTCATTCTCTATGGGTCTGTAATTACAGAAATCCTTTGGAAATGTACATATATGTGTAATATAAGTACAAATAATCTTGCCATACTAGTCCTTCGGTCAGCATAATGGCAAATAAATCTAATAAAAGCATTATGTTTAATAATCATGTGGGAGAAATTTAGATGTCTAAAAGTTGAGCTTAGAAAAAAATGTTTTTTTTCTAAGATCATCAAGAAGGCTTGTTTAATTAAGACTTTAATTTATTAAATTAAAAGTTTTAAAGCATTCTAAGAGTATGTTCAAAATCTCCCATAGGAAGATTCCCAATGGAATACAGGAAAACTGTCTGAATTAAATATCTATTAGACACATAAGCCATATGTTGTATTAGACACATAAGCTATAAGTATATAAGTTCTGTCCCAATTCTATCAGAATTCATTTTAAGTCAATATACTAATTTACCTTTTTACTCCCTCTAGTTCACATGTCTGGAAAGTCAAAGTGACTATATGTCCTTGGAATATACATGACTTGTTTTGTTTTGTTTTGTTTGTTTGTTTTTCCAGAGAGATGAAAGGACATTGACATCTCTAGGTAGATATTGTTCAAAGTTATAACAGAAAACATGATAATTTGCTGCAAGGGGAATCTGCCAGAACATTCACTGAAGATTGCCACTGTTACTGGGACTGGCAGAATGGCCACTTGGAACTTCATATTCATTCAGTTCCACCAATTACTCACCAAGATAACACATTCAAAACATGCATTTGATAGAACTGTCCCAAGGTTTTTTTCTTCTAAGAAGATTTCAAGATTCATTTCCAGGTAACTTTCACTATACAGGGAATGTACTGCTAAGAAGAAGCCATATACATACCATGAAGTGCTTCCATACTTATGAGGAAGCACTTGAAAAAGAAAGAATACTTATCAATTCTTGTAGTTCTTCAATTGTGTTGCTCATTTATAAATTCAGTACCAACCTTCCCTTCCTCTCTTTTTCTGACTCTCTCTTAGATAATTCTGCATTGCCAGAAACAAATTTTTTATTACTCATTATTTTTTATCATTATATATAGTTTGAAAAACTAGACACAACCTCTGGTTACTAATACAAAGTCTCTCCTCTGTGCCTACAATACAAACTCCAATAGTATGAATATATAAATGGACAAGCATTCAAAGGATTCTACTTAAGTAAAAACATATCTTTTATAAGACAGTACCCAACAGTTAGTCAGTAAAAAAGCCTCCATCGGTGAAATGCAAATTCAGTTCCAAGGATAACACGATATCTCCATTCAGCTTTTCACTAAGAGGAGATCTTTCAGTTTTTCTAGCTTTCTTTTTTCCTGTTGGACTTTTGAAAATTTTAGGAGAACCTGTTCAGCATATCTGAGGGCAAATCTCATAGGCAAACTGTTTACTACTTCTTTGAGAATAAACAAGTTATTCATACCCATTAGGGCCAAGGTCCAACTATAACTGCATAATTCCATTTTTAAAAAAGCTTGGAAAATATGCTAAGTAAAAAAGGAAGATAACAAAACCTAAAGAAAACAGAAATAGAGAAACAGTTTGTTGTGCAGGAGTGCATAAACTGCTGCCTTAGGCATCTCATCTTAAAGACGAAGTAACTGCTCCAAAGGGAGGTTAGGAAGAAGATCATAAAGCCCTGGGTGTGTTGACAATACTTTGTTGTTGAGGCACGCTCTGGGCTGCAGAGTACCTTTCCAAAGCTACAGAGAAAGACTTTCAGAAAGAGAGAAAAGCAGTGATAAAAGGGTAGAATACATGGCGACAGATCCCTCTGTGGGGAGAAAGCAAGATATAAGGACAGACAACAGAAGTAGAGAGTATTAAAGCAAAAGACATAGTTTCCTTTGTCACATTTTCTGGCAAACAGTTCTTCTTTGTCATATTTCCCTATTCTCTTGCCTAACCAACAGAAATATTCAAGAACAGACAACAGATGTAATGAGCTGTAACCACTAAAGTTGAATTTCTTTAATGTGCCTGCTCTAGAAACTAACAATCCAACAATTATATCCTTGAAGGGTGATGCAGCTGTAAGAATTTGGTCAGAATGGGGAAGTGGTATGTGTGCAAACCCGTATTAAAGCTTAAACCTGTTACTGCCTGTAATGCTGAAATATCCTTCAAGGACAATGGATATGGAATCCGGATAACCATATAGCTTACAAGCCAAAAATGTGCCAGAAAAGGGTTTCTAGTGGCAGCTCTCCATTTTTTTAAAATATGCAAGTTTCTAGGCATTTTCTGAAAACTATATACTATATTCCATGCTACATAGAAGGAAATGATCTGTTAATCATTTGGAATTACTTGCTTTCAGAGCTAATCTTAGTTATTCAAAATTGTATTACAAACTCCATCTCATCTCTCTCAAATTGTTCCAATTATTAGTAAAACTACTATTGTTTGTGCCAAAGCAACAAACAGCTGATAGCCAGGATCAAGACACTTTGGCTACATCAATACCAGTGAATTAAACATGCCAGGAACCGTTCTTTGCAACCAAGGCAAATATTTATGGATTAGCTGTGTCCATGCTATGTAGACTTCCTTCTGAAAATGAGTTGCTCCCACACAGACTTCTGAACCGTATCCAAGAGATGTTTGGGAGAGCCCAAATACTTTATGTTTAGAAATAGAGGTGCAGCCTTTTACTCTGAGCCAATACAAAAAGTAGTCATGATTCATGACCAAATTAATCCGTAATCCAATTTGATTTTAATCATAGGTGAATGTGATAAATGGGAAAAAGAGAGAACACAACACTCAAAATATGACCACAATGCAAAGATCTGGACTCTTGTCAGGGAGACAACAAGAAGGGAGGGACAATTATCAGCTTTCTTCCACTGACACAAAATTTAGTAATCACTGACTGGTCAATTTTTTTAAAGATCACAGCAAAGTGGACTAAGAGGAATGAGTTTAAGGGAAATGAATCCATGAAGAATGCAGCATGTTTCAGAGTTATAATGGATGAAAATAGAGAGACTGCCTATGAAGATGGAGACAAATATATTTCTAATTAAATTTTACATTACTGGAAGAAAGGAGGAAATTGAAATATGTGACATAGAAAGTGACACAGCGAATGATAAGTGGCAGAAATGTGAATAATCCGTGAAAGGTATGGCAAAAATTTTTGAATTTCATGAGACAGAAAATGAAAGAATAAAAAGTGACATAGTCCAAATGATGGAGCAAGAAGAAAGTTCTAAGTGCTTAATTTTGAAATGTTTGCTCAGTGCGATCATTGTAATAAAGGAGAAAATAAAACAGATGGCACAGTCACAGGCATTTGGACAGATTTCTGAGATATTTGGGAAAGGCAGTTGCAGAAGGAAACAGAGTGGATAACTTTGGGCTGTGAGGGGATTAAAGTTTATGATGCTAGAAAAAAGGAAAAATAATTTGAAATGAATGATAGCTTTCAATCAATGAAAAGACAAAGGAAAGAGAAAAATAAACATGTTTAAAGGCATTATTTCTGACCATCCTGAAGAGTCTATAGAGTACAACCTTCTGCAGAAACAGATCTAAGTGGTAGATCTGAGGCTAAAAAAAAATGGACCAGGTAATTAGAAATAGCAAAGAGAAATAAGAAAGATGGAGTAAGCCTGTGCAAATATTAGCAGAGGAAGGATAAATCGAGGGAGACGGGCTGAGAGGGGAAGGGCTAAATATCTGAGGCATAAGGAGTGAGTATAAATTGACTGAATGGAGAATGCAAGTAAAACACTGAGCGTCAAACAAGTGTTAGGCAAGATGTAAAACTCAAGGTAATTATCAGTACTGCAAGAAATCATTCAGTAAACAAGTCAGCAAAACAATTCTGGAAATTATCTCACAGAAGAACAACAAGCTGCAAGTTAGTAAGTGTGTCAATAAAGAGGTTACAACAGACAGTTGGCTTGGTCAGTCAGTGATAGTCAAAGCAGCTGGACAGCAGCTGGGCACCAGATGCTGAAGCTGCCACTACAGTCTAACTGTATATAGTGAGGGACCTATATCAACTTACCACAATGCCTTTTGTGTTCCGTGTATGACCAGTAACATATCAAAGGCTTATGGACCACATTTAGAGGAAAAAATAAGTGCTGCATATGTAGACAATGTAGTCATCTTCAACACAGACTGGGAAAACCTCAGGGAATATTTTAATAAGGTGAACACAGAATTACAAGGGGCAGGTTTAATCATAAATCCTGAGATAGATGCTATGGCATAAGGTAACTGAATAGCATAGACATCTATTACAATGAAAAACTTAAAGAACTGTTAGAATTTTAAAAGCTAAAAAATTGAAAAGAATGTAGGAACACTTTATAATCTGTGTCCATAAAATTTTGTAATAATGTGTCTGGGTTTACAACCTTCAAGAAAACTACATGAAGAAAGATTGTAAACTAATCCAAAAGCTTGATAAGACATTATATGTCCTTCCATTTTTGCAAATTGCTTTTTTGGATTTTTGGAATTCATCTTGAAAAATATTTACTTTAATATTTTTCATAGAAATTTATTTAACATGTGGAATCCGTTGAACAGTAAAATTACCTCCAAAAATCTACACTTAGGAATAAGCTAAAGAGAATTTTGTTCCAGGGTTAAAACTTGAGTAAGCAAGGATTTTTGTGCTTCACATATGTGATATTTCCTTATCCATAGGATAATTTTAACATTTTTTTTGTGACTGCAATAATCTCTATTTTAAAATAGATATAAGCCTCACTTAAAGAAAAGTTCTGAAGCTTCATCAGCTAATACAAAAGTCCTACAGTTATAGTGGATACTTACACAGTAACACTGTTTATTTGCTACTTTTCTCCCAAAATAAATAATATTATTAATTAATCGCTGTCATTCAGTTTCTTCAGTTTCTAACTGCATGATATTTTGTAAATGTCTATATTGCAAAGGCTATTTTATAACTACTTACTGATCAACTCCCTAGTTCTACTTAACAACAATAGAAAAAGAAAACCATTAAAACCCAACATCGCATTTTCCTTTGAACAAAATTATTATGGCTGAAATTTGAAGAAGGCTAAAATTTTGGACATACTTAATCAACAGTAATAATAGGTCACAGCAACAGTTTCAAATGTTAATACCTAACTTCTTTGTTAATCAGCCATGGGGGAAAAATATGGTTTTAGCTGAATAAACATTTTTCACTAGATCATTTTTCAGATAATTCAGATCACACAGAACAGTTTCACAGAACTTAGTAAATTTAGAATCTTCTATGAACCATTAAAGTAAACTCCTTTTTTAAGTAGTCACAGTCAATAGTTGAACTAATTGGAAACCTATAAATTTAGTATAGTGCAGCATGTAGTCTCTATCTTACTCTGCCTATACATCAATAGGTCATTCTCAGTTAATTAAGTGAAGGCATAATCAGCTTAATTTATGTAGTTCAGGGCAGTTAATGATGTCTTGGTACAGTACCTGAACATTTGGCTTGCCCGTTTAACTAGCTAGATATGCCCATTCCATTCTTCAACTTCAGCTCTTCATTTTTTACTTCAGATTTCATTTTACACAGTTAAGTTTGGAGCCAGTGACTCTGATACCTAGAGGCTACATCTGAAATAAACCCAGAACAAATTAAAGGGTTAACAAAACAGTAAGATCAGAGTGTTCTCATTGGAAGCATTTCATGAAGAAAAGTCATAAAAGAATCATAAAAGAAGCTGATATTTCTAAATAAACTAATTGTAACATTTAAGTATATAATAAATACAAATAATAGAATACAACACTAATAATAATAGACAAATAGTTAGAAAAGAAAACCATAATTATGTAGTGGAAAATGGCTACAGAAGTTAAGAATTTTACAAAACAGACGATGTATACTGCAGTACCTCAGTAAGAAGATTGTCATTTTTCCATTACAGAGAAAGTGTTTCTTCTGCTGTCTCTGTAGCTCATCTTCTCTTTTCTGAAGCTGCAAGTTTATACACAAAGACAAACCACAATGTCAACCAATTGGACCTCACTTAAGGAACCAAGGAGATCGATTTGTAAAGCAAAGGATGAACAGGACCCCATTTCTGAAGTACGTTGCTCAAACTGCTCTTTCATTAAAAGATGCTCTCTCTTATTGATTTTGGCTTAAGTAATGAGAAAGCTTATCCAAAAATCTTTAGCATTTGGGCTCAAGTTAAGGAAATCAATAGAGTCATTTCCCATTTGAACTGCATATGTGAGTTTTATGTACGAGGGACAAGACAAAGCCCAAATCGGATAAATCGATAACATTGTCAATAGAACATGAAGCTGACAAATGGCATTTTTAAGCAATTAAAGTGAGCTGTAAACATACAGAGGCTAATCAATTACAGTGTTCTGCTATTAACAGTTTTTAATTTATACAAACATTATTAGGAATCCCGGGGAATAGAGATAACAAAACATGTTTCTTGCTACTGTTTAGGGATTATGACAGTAAAGCTTTTTTGTCTCCATATGTAAATCATTCCATGCTCATGGGAGGAAAGGGAAATATTTAATTAATCATTGAATTCCTATAGTGTCATGTCTACACATGCAATATACACAGCAGTCACTGTCCATAACCGCATTTTCTTCAACCAATCTGGAGTAGAAAAGCAACAGAAGTATCCAATTACTCAGTAGCACAAGACATAGAGCTATAGAAATGCTGATTATAAGGAACATCTAGAGGTCATCTAATTGAACTTCTCAGTACAGGAACGTAACCAACACAGATTGGGTGAGCTCTGGCTTTCTCTAGACAAGTCTAAAACTCTCTCCCCAAGGATGGAGACTTCATCACCCAGGTTGGTAGACTGTTCCAGCATTGCGTAACCCTCCCAGTGAGGCAGGTTTCATAATATACACTCTGTAGCTGAAACTGTGAGCCCTATCGTCTTTATAATTTCTCTTCAAATTTCTCCTTTCACCCTCCTTCTTTTTGCCAGGTAAAATAAGACCTCTATCAACATCTCCTTGAACATCTGATCATGTGCTCCAGGCCCCGAACTCTAAAAGCATGCTTGGATTCTTTCCGTTTCTCAACTTGCTTTTGAGCTTTGGTGAAAAAGCTTTAAAACTTCTCTCTTGCCCCAAAAGGGTACCAGCTCCTGTATTTCATCCTAGTCTCTATAATTTGGAACAATATCAAGCACTGAATTGATATCACATGAAATCAGCAAAGAAATAGCATAGCTTGGGACATGCTGGCACATTGAAGGCAAATGCCCTTCTTGCATATGACAGTGAATAAAGCAAACGGGTGAGTCAAACCTTGAAGAGAAATATATAAAGCATAATTTCCCCAGCTTCTCAAAGCAAAAGCAAAAGCAAGTATGCAGCAGAGGTTTTCTTTCTGTCAGAACCAAAATATACCTTTTGAACATCCCAACCCATTGATGACACAAATGTTTATGTTTTCTAACAGTTATGAAATATGAAAATTCAGTTCAGCATCAGTTCAATCCCCACTACTTGCATGATAAAACCAAATCAAGAGACTGCCTGAAAAGAAATGAGATTTCCAAGAAAGCCTCCCTTCTCAGTGCACTTTTACAAGTAAGGAAGGCACTGTGTAAGATCAACCAACAGTAAACAAAATTGCAAATGTCAAAAATATTGATTTTTTTAAAAAATTAATGGTTGTCAGTAGTTTTTAATTTTTCAGAGGGGCCCTTTCCTTGATCCAGTTTATGTCTTCTTTTAATCTGTCCTCATCTTAAAACATTATGGGAAGACAAGTATAATTCGGACTGGTATAATTAAGTACTCTAGTCATTATCGCTGTGCTATTCCTTGAGTCTTCTCAGGGTCTAGAACAGAACAAAGTGAGAAGCTAGCAAACTAGGTAGGTGCACATCATTGCAAATCCATTCAAATCCTAGCAGGAACTCTGGGCCTTGTGATGCACAGAAATCAAGAGGTGAGAGATCTGCTCTCACTGAGCTCATGAATACCAGGCTTTCAGCATTTAATTAACCCTTCTGTGCTTTTCTGATCAATAAATTTCTGCGGATGTTTCCTGAGACAAAAGGGCTAACATTATCCATAAGAACTTGGAAAACTTTTTTTTTTTTTTTTAATTTGGTGTTGTGTGTGTGTGTGTGTAGTCCGTAAGCTGTGATTTCTGTAGCACAAGCACGTTACAGAAGTTTCCATCTGTATGGGATTTTCTATTTATTTTCTACTACTGTCTACAGAATTTGAAAGACTAAGTGTGATTAAACTTGTTGCATGACTTCTTGAAGATGAAAGGATGGAGAGAGGTGTTCCTGCTCTATCTGATATTATTAAAAGTATCGGTGAAACCCTGAATTTCATTTTCAACTCCTATTACAGAAGCTGACAAGAAGCTTCAAGCTTTTTTTCTGATTTCCTTAGATAACTTCGTTGCCTTGTTTAAAAAAAAAGAAAACTGTTATATTGTTCATTTCACAATATAAGTTAATTGCCTCAGAAAACTGCCTTCTCCAAAATACCCTGCCAGTTTAAGTCTGATGCTCTAACTGTTAGCAAAGGGAGAACTCCAGGGATTGGGAGTTGAATAGGTTATATGCTACTGTTAAATGAAGCAGTTGTGCTTGAGAACCTCTGCTTGAATGCAATTCATTTTACAACATCATCTGGGGACAAAGTATAGTTTAAGATGTAAACTGAAATGGCATCTTCTGGTAATGCAGAAGTATCCCTCAGCTGACTTCAAGAAACAAATGAAGCTGAAAACTGGACTAGTAGAAAACAATCGATCGTGTTGGTTTGGGTAGGAATAGTCTTACAAATGTTTCTTGGACAAAAGTCATTTTGTGTATAGGAATGAAGTAAGCATGTCACTGAAGGGCAATCATATGTGAGCTGCTTAAGCACACAACGTCAGTAATGTAATTCATTGTAAATTCAAATAAACTTTTTCCAAGAAAGAGCGTAGATACAAAAGATAAGCCATATATTCAGGTGTGCTTCATACCTTCTTGAGTGTACAGATAAGCAGATCAAGTCAAATACTAGCAATAAAAAAGGAAAATAGCTCAAGTATATGAGCTATATCCCTCTTCTGTTAGTTAATCAGTTTTTCACTTTCTGTAATTTTCTGCTAATGTATAAATGAATTCCCCAACTCAGACTTTAAATCACATGACCTAAACTACATCTTAGTTTACGCACTGGCTTCAGTATTTGTGATAGTGCTTGCCAGTTACCCGTAAGCATCAACTAAATTCAATCAATCTATAACTCAATAAGAGATGAGAAATGAATCAATACAAATAGCAATAATGGTATAAAAACTGAAAATAAAAGAGCTAGAAAGAAAGTCAAAAGAGTAAGACATAACTGAGTAGGAATAAAACTTTTACAAAGATAACAATGAAATCTTTCTGTATCTGATAAGAGTAAACTCCATAAACATGGGCAATTTAATTCTCTTGAAAATGAGTAATAAAAAATATCCTTGATTTTATGAATGGGTTAAAAAAAAGGAACTCTGATAATCTAAATGATAAATAGAGGTGAGCACAACCAAAGTATTTAATGTAAAAAAAAGATATAACAAAAAGCAAGATATCTTGGGGTGATAAATAGTTACCAGTGAATGAAACAAAAAGTGAAGATTGGGCTAGAAAATGACTGGCACTCATAGCCTCAAAGATACGTACAGCAGAGAGGAGACAGAGAATCAAGAAGAGTTCAGAAAGTCAAAAGCAAAGAAAACTGACAGGGAGGAAGTATACGTAAAAATTGGGCAAAGCAGAGATTCTATGTAGATAAAAATTAACAGTGGAAAAAGTGCTTGAACGGGCATATTGTAGTTTTCAAGGATGTATTTAAAGGTCTTCTTTCTTCAGTTATTAGTTTGCTTCCTTTTTCTTCCATTCTAATCTTCAACTTCTCTACAACTCTTAAAAACATCATTCTTTCAAAAATTTGGTTGGCTGTAACATTTAGACATGGGTTTGGCAGCAGGGTTGCTGTCAGAGAGGTTGCATTTTTGGACTTCAAGAAAGACAATGACTGTAGTGCTCAATATAAAATAGTCTCCACTATCCACAGTGAAGCATTGTCAAATTATGAACATGCACCTGCAGCCTTTAAAGGAAGAGAATTCAAAACGATATATTTAATCTGGAACATTCTTTAAAAAATAATAAGAAACAATAATATTACAGCCTTTGCTCACATTGAAGACAATGATGACTTTCACAATTATAGACTCTTAAAATAAGTATTAGAGACGCTTATAGAATGCAACATTTGTCAACGAATGTGCTTTATAAAGGGCATGCACATTTGCCTGAAAATTCTTATTCAGGACACTGCCAAATCTTTCTAAACTATAGGAGAAAATACTGTTAAATGGATTAACAACGATCATTCAACAGATTTGATAAAAAAAAAAAAGAAAAAAAGGAGTCAGGGTCTTTAGAAAATGAGCATCTCCCCAAATATTTACTTCATGGCTTGTTAAAACATAGGGCTTGTTTGTGGGCATTATTATGTTTCTCTAAATATAGGGGATGCCTTCCTCCTATGAATATGATTATCAAACGGTGGCAGCCTTTGCCTTCACATGCTAAATGTTGCATATATAATTTGAAAGACAGCTCTTGTCTTGTGGCAGGAGATATGCCATGTCTTTGGCCAATGTAATAGATTGCATTTGAACCTTAACTGCACAGCGTCCTCCTTCCTCTTCCCTTCCTCTCCATATAATAGGAATTCTAGAGACTTAAAAAATCTGCCTAAAGCACAGAAAAAAGGATTTATTTTCATTTGGAATGCCTTTTTGTTTGTTTGTTTGCTAATGTTTTTGCATTTGTTGTTTGCTTTGATTTGTAGTTATAACCTCTCCTGCTGCACAGAGGTTACTGCCTGTTCCTGTGCTTTGTTTCTTTTTCATCAGCACATAGTTATATGCACTTAAGTATTAAATGGAATAGCATTATCAAAGAGAGTCTTACTGAGAAAAATCCTTCCACATTTACTTAGTACCCGTACATCCGTACTAGACAGATACTGTTTATGGTTTCAAAGTATTAATTGGATATGCAATTTACAAAAATATACTGTGTCAGATAAAACAATCACAGCATCTACATACAGCCAAGCTGTGAATTAATCATTAAAACATCCTAAAAGTTAGGCTAGAGGAATAATCCTTTTGTACTCTTTTAAGAGAAACCAAATCCAGAAATGGTTAAAAAAAGAAAAGGTTAAAGTTCTAAAAACAGTGGTCCTTACAGATAAATACTAGCAGAATCCTGTCATAGAACAGAAAGTAACATACATTTTAATAACCTTAGAAATATTTAATGGTTGAAGATTTCTCTTAGAAAAATGAATGGTCTTGAATATTGTATTTTGGATAGTCTATCCTTGGATAGTCTTGAATATTGTGTTTTGGATTGCTTACAAATGTGAAAAGAGAATCTACAGGTAGTAATCTGTAATGTATATCATTGAAAGTAGACTGCTAATCATTATTGGTGCAATGTGAACAGACTCTCCAGTCATATAAGGAAGAATTCACTTTCACATATTCTTCTAAATGATTCAATGTCCCCTCCAAATAACTTAAAACTTACCTACTTAGTAGGTAAGATTCTCTGTCTATTCAGTCCAATATGGATATCTGAATTGTTTACATGTTTACATAACTCACTGCTGCATAAAAACAAGACTGCTTAATGATTTTGATGTTTCATTAGCATTTTAGTTTATTTGAGTTTATTTGACCTTACTGTCCCCTCTAATAGTTTGTATAATTTAAATTGAAGAAGAGTATAATCAATACGCAAAATCTCTAGCAAAGTACCCTATAATTTCACTGTTTACTTGATACACATAAATACATTTTGTGCTATCTGGCTCTTCAGTTAGTAGGTTGACATGTGAATCAAACTCTGGGAGAATTCAAATGATGCTTTTCCCTACCAGAACACAATGTCAAGTATTGGTATTATGTTAACTATATCTCTAGAGGACTGTCTAGATATCTCAGTTCAGGTGCAGTTCAGTGAAACAAGAACAGGATAAAAGACCTTTTATATGCTGAAGGAAGAAATGAAGATACTTCCAGATTTACAAAACTTACTTTAGATGACTGAGTTGAGTGTATGTATGTCTAAAACTCCATAAGCAAAGACAAAAATAAGAAATCTTGGCATCTAGTTTATGGCTTAAGTCTCTGGAAGTTCACTTTGCCTGTCTTATTATGTGTATTTTCTCTTTAAAGCAAAAGCTATTAAATTGTTTTCTTAAATTCACTCTTGAATAAACAACAGATGTGTTTGTGACCTATGTATTTATGACTACCAGATGGATTTCCACATTTTTGCATTCATTGCCATTGCAATTATGACATAAGTCCAGTGCATTCTAGCCTATGCTTCTGAGTATGAAATATAACACTGCTTAATTTAACTATTGCCAATGGAAGAAATTTGGAAACTGGAAATTTTGTATATTTCCAGTTTCTGTTTTTTGAGTACCTGTGCACCATTCAAACCATCATTTGGCAATGTGACAACAGCTCCAGTGGTGTGAAGGTCTGGCCTGCATGCAATTGGTTGTCTAATGGTTCTCCTTCAAAAACCAAGGAAACTTCCCTTGTCACAGAAACACAGAATGTCCTCAAAGTGACTGAGAGAGTTTTCACTGGAGAGTACAGACCCAGCGTTGCCTGTAGCATTCCATGGGAGCTGGAAAATGCGCATGGGGATAATTTGCAGTTTCTCTGTGTGCAGCAACAAGCCCTTCTTTGATTTCTGCCACTTTGCAGGGCTAAACAGTGGCTCTTGCAGCCTGCCACTAGCAATCAGCTGAATGGACATGCTCTGACATGATGCTCAGTTGGGACCATCATTCACAGCAGCATACTCATCTTCAGCTATGCCTCATTTGGCTACTTTTAATAAAGAATGACCCACTTATTTGGCTACTTTTAATAAAGAACAGAGCATAAAAAGTCTTCTATTTCCTGCTAACAGGATTGTTAGATCTCGTGATGAAATGTGGGAGCAGGTTAGGTTCAAAAATTTTACCTTCCCTGTGTGCTCTGTGTTATCAAGTTGTCCACAGGTTCTTCATGATTTGGCCCATTAATTCAATTAGAAGCCAACCCTTACTTAGAAGCCAGCCCTTAGGTAAAAGGCTTTGCTTTCTATCTTCTATCCCATGGATACTTATGGATGTGTTTTGTTATTCTGGTAACATCAGCATATGAAGAGGAACAATAAAGGAGCTGACCATGAAGGAAAATAAAATAGCAGTAGGCAAACTAATATCCATAAAAAAGTCCATATAAGAGTCCATACCTACTAGGTAATAAATAAATAGGAAAAAAAAAAGAATCCAATGAATGTTGATATTCTATAATTAAAAGCAGACAATAATAACCTTACAATTATTATTTTTTTAATATGAAAGTAGATACAAGGTAATGGGGTATAAACATGACATTATGTGGGTTTATTAAGATACAGATCTAAACTTTTCTCAGATACACTTTGGTGTATTTTTCAAGTAAAAATCAAACATTTGAGACTATATCCAAATTCTGCATCACTGCCATTTAATATGCTTGAATATATGGAAAGGAAATATTTTCATTACAACACCATTTTAATAGCTAGTTGTGTTCATTATGCTGAAAGCTACAGTTTAAAAGTGCCTGTGCTTTTTATTCTCAATATTTTGAATGGTACATTTTCTCCACATTCAACAATAGCAGCCTATATCAAATTAATATTGTTTATATGCTCTATGTGAGAGTTCAAACACTGTTTTAAATGCATAGAGTTCTCCACAAAAACAAGATTAGCAGTTTCACCACTGCAATGTAACAATATTATGAAATTATTATAGAAATCAATAATGCTTTCATTTCCAGAACTAATCTGATGGTAAGATCTTGTTTATAAAGATATTAAACAAATGCATTATTCACATTTTGTAATGATTTTCCAGAAAAAGGATATTTTTTTAATTATCATATGGAAGTGGTGTAATAAATGAGTGTAATTTTTATTAACAGAAGTTAATTTACATAAAGCAAATGCTCATTGAATTATTGAGTATGATAATATCTACATGCCTAGTCCTGTTTGTCATATTTTGTGCCTTTTGGCGACATCAGAATTATAACAACCTGATTTATGCACTAAATTTAATGCATAATATGACAACATACCGATAGGTATGCCTTATAATGTATAATTTAAACATGATTGCTATATATTTCACCCATATTTTCTTGGCTTTACAAAGATTTCTCATGCATCTAGAAATCTCGATTGTAATGGAGGTTGCCAGATATGAATGTCTGTTTGAATTAATGAACATTTTTATAAAAATACTCTGACTATGAATGTTTTAAAAATCTTGTCATAACATTCACCAAACTTACACATGACAGCTAGCATGTGTTACTGCATTTTCATCTTAAATATTTGATGACTGCCTCTTTAAATCCAAGATTCATAACCCAAAGGGTTTCATTTTCTTACAGCATATGTAATTCAAGAGACATTTATTAGTATAGTTCTCATTTTATGCATCAACAAAATATTTTTTCAGAAAACCATTAGATGAACTCCCCGGTTTTCAGACTTTTTTGTGAACATTTTAATTATAATTCTATATTTTCTTTGACAATATTTGTACACAGACTATTTGCAATGCTCCCTGCTTCCCTACCTCCATCCCCATTGGAACTGAGAGAGAACTCTGCAAGATACAATAATGCAGAGTCAGAAAATATTAAAAGAATAGACTAGATGAAATATCTCAAAACCCTTGGTAAGCTTTTTTAATTTCTAAACATATCCTGAGAAACATTGCTGTATAAAATTATGATTCATAAAAATTAGCTAAATGCATATGTTGATCTAATGCTGTTAAGCTACTATTATCAATATATAAAAGACCTCTGTACTCATTATTATTCACATTTTTAAAATCCAAAAATAAAAATATCTAAAATATTTAAGTATTTATAAGAAGAAGGCGAACAACAAACCATTGTTGGAACAATATATTACTATGTTAGAACTGAAGGTTGTCCACTGACAGGTCACTCTCACTTGACCTTGTATGCACAGAAAGGTAGTTCACCATGGTAACCTTGGTCTTGTGGCTTTCCATACAGTAAATCATTTCAGCCCTCTTCATGTAATTCTTTTATTGGCTGTGCAATTGAAATGTCATGCTTCACGAACAGAGAAGCTAGTAATTTCTTATGGGTGATTAAACTACCTCTGTAATGTAGGAGCATGGATGAAACCGTACACAACACACTTAAGCATACACTTCATTTTTTTTAAATTCCTGATATTTTTCAGATGTTCAGAAGGAAGTTTCCCGTGAAGGTAATAATATATAAAAAAATATTTTTTTCAACATGCCTTCAAAATGAACACTAAACAGCATCTCTCTTAAATCACTCTCATGAGCAAGAGCTACTTAGGGAAAAAATAACATTTTACATTGTTTTTAGAATTAATAGATAAATTTTAATTCTACTGACAAATTCCAAAAATTCCTAGCTTATAAAGGCCAAATTAGGCCCAAAGAAGGATCTGACATTCTTACTTTAATTATATTAATATATAAAGGTATTTCAGAAAATAATCACAAAAAATATATTGGGATGGGCAGACTCCTTTAGCTATTATTTCATTTTATTATTTACATTCCCCCTAATCTCGATATAGAAATGAACATATAAACCTGATGCTTCCCTCAGTGAATTACTCCTTTGAATTCCAACTATAACAGCTGAAAACAAATGGGCTTTTTATACAATAAAGATGCACTCAGAGGAACTTGATATCTTCTGAATATTCTTTTGTAAAATGTCACACTTATAAACTGTAATATAAAACATTTGCTATAACAGTCGACTTCCATGAGGTTTGTGCTAATTTTTTTGGCTTTTTCTTCTTTGGCATCTGAGTCAGATTGATATAATCATGGCTCCAAATGACAGACTTATACACAAGTATGTGTGTATGAAATATGCACATGGATTTATCTTTCAACACTAGTAGCAAAAAGACATCAATATCACTGCTTTCACATTGATTTTTAAAAGCAAAACCAAATGTCCCTTACATGGCAAAAATAACATTTTAATGGTATTTATAACTTAATAGAAGTTAGTAAATTCTTCTCGAGTGTTTCTATAAGATCACAGAAACAGGTGTTTCTGCCGAAGTTAGGAACTCAGATCTGCTATCATGGGGATCTATATGTAGAGGTACAATATAAGTGGTAAAATGGTGGGTAGATACTCCATTCAGTGGGACTAATGACCTAATGACAGCTGTTAGTCTGGAGCCTGAAGAGTCTCTTTTCAAATCTTGAATTCCATATTCTGCCTTCATTTACAGAAAATTTAATTTCTTACTTTTAATAGCAATATCACAGAAAAATATATTTGCATGCAGACTTAAGAAATCAGATTTTACCCATGCAGTATTCCAAGCTATTGGACCCCTAAACAGTGTAAAAGAGCAAACAGAAAAAGTTAAGAAACAAAAAAAGCATTTCTAATGCTCCTCTAATGAACCTTTATGTCCTTCAGTTCCTGGTACTACAAAATCCAGGTGGTGCTTTCCTATATAAAGTGCAGTATCGGAAGAAATTTAGCCTCCTATTTTTTATAGTGTCTGAACACTAACACAAATCTCATTTTATTTTAGAAAAGAAATTCTTAGATTTTTTTTTGGAGGGAGTGGTGAAGGTAGCAAACACCTTCTCAAATGTATGCATTGAAAGGGCTGACTCCTGTTTCATTCTGCCAAAAGAGAGAATGAATTTCATTTGCAGGCATTTTATCTTATTCCTTTCTGCTTCATTGGGGAACATTGCTGGAATTCCCTTATGGCTGAGAAAAGTTCCAGTATTAACTAAAAATATTTAGCATGAAATTGCAAGCTACATCAGGATGAGCATGAAGAGAAATCACGGAGACACAGACTGCAATCCTTCCTCCTTCTGTTAGTCACTTTTTATGTACTTCTATGTCTATCCAGCAAGTCAAACCACTTTTTGCACAGTTCTTAAACACAAACAGGACTTGTATTAGACTGTGTACTTATAGGTGTCTCTTAAGTAAATCCATATGTCCTTATAACATAAACAGAAAATATTAGATACATAGACTGTTCAAAACAAAAAAGAAAGCAAAAGATTTTATAAGCATTAGAAGTATAGACATCAGGCCTATAAGTGCACTTGCTAGACCAATTTTTTTTTTTTAACTCTGTATTAGGATTGAGAACAGGCCTATATTTTTTCCACATTTCTACAGGCATCTCTATAATACATCTTGGATCTACTGATTCATTGGACTTGTACTCTTAAAGAGCAAGTACCTGATCTTAACATATCTGTTTTACTTCTCATGAAGAGAAAGTAAATACAGTTCTATTGTCTTTCATTTTCTTGTGAGAAACCCCCCAAAAAAGTAAAGCTAGTATTTTTCCAGCCACCTTACTTCCTCTTTAACTTAATAGGTAAAATTTCATATTTTATTGCCTTCAAAATTAATTTCTTAATGCCAAATAACCTGTAAGCACTTTAAGAAAACACTCTGCCTCTCTAAACCATTTTTGACTCAGAATGATATTCCTCTATAAAAAAAATAGGATTACCGCCACTAATATTTTCTATGCTGTACAGTTTGGTTCTCCTTTCCAATATACAAAATCTACCCTCCTACTATTGAAAATTCTCAGCATATTGATTCAACATTATGAAATAGTTTTCTGCTGTTGCCCAGCCTATTTTAGTCTTCCATTCTCAACCCAAGATTTCTCCAATCTCCACAACGACTATGTGCATTTGTTTGTTTCCTATTATGGGATTTAGGGGACAGCTAAAAGAGAATAGCATTATTTCACTGATCTGCTCCATTTTCTTGAATGCCTTTCCTATACATAAGCCTTTAACATCATTTAATCTCCCTTCAGGAAAACTATGTCAAGTCATTTTGTATTTTTTCTGAAACTGCCTTCATAAAGTATTCCGAAATAACCTACCATTTATTTTTGCATGATAAATACCTAATATATTGGTGTCTCAAAGAGAAAATACACTGCCTGTAACTGAGAAAACATTTGTGCAAATCCAAAAATATCATACATGCTAACACCATGTCATAGAAGTCAGTGATTTCTACTGGAAAATGAAACAGTATTATTTTACTTAATATTGGAAGGTATTTGAAAGGGATAAAAATACCCAGAAGAAGTTTGAGCCTTAAATTTTGGTATTCCTGAAATACCTTATTCTTGCCTATGATATCCACTTTAGAATGCTTACCATTGATTAAACTACCAGGTTATATATATATGATATAAGATTTATTTTGATTTTCTTAAAAATATATTCATTTTTATTTTATGTTACTCCTTTTTTTTGCAGCCTCTCCTAGGCATACAAATCTGTAAGGCACCTATTATACTATGGCACTATGGACACCAGTTCCACACAGAGGCTTTGAATTTCCTGAAAAAAACAGATTCCTTGACTTTTACTTCATCCCACATCAGAAAATATAAGTAGCATTATAGTCAGCAGAGCCTCATTAGTCCCAGAAATGACAATAGCTGAGGCTCCAGTCAACTGAGAGTCTTCAGTTTGAGAAAGATCTATTATACACTGAAAGAAAGTGCCGATGATACAGGCTGCTCTCACTGTAAATTGAAGGGTTAAAGAATGCAACATTTGGACTGCGGGCTGCAGTATCTTCAAGAGATGTCCTCCTGCAATTACTTATTTAATGGAACACTTGATAATTGGAGAATTAGTTGGTACTGCAAGGAATAATGGTCTGAGGGGAAAGAGAAAAAAAAAAGTTAGTACTGAAAGATTAGATGATATGGTAATGAGGCTGCACCCTGGAGTTCTCCCTTTAGAGAGAACTGCTGGGACCCAGGAGAGCCTTTCTCCAAAAGAGTTTGACAATTGGTGCCTCTTCTTCATAGCCAGAGGTATGCAGGATGATTGCAGAGAACCAATCATGCCTACTAGTCTAGCCATTGTACACACCTCCTGCTTCTTGGAAAATACTTTGGACAGACATGGAATAATAGACTCAGGACTTACGGGTCCTTCAGGTATGGCATTACATGGAGATCCCCTGCTGTTTGTGACCATAAGTAACACAAAGGTATTTGCCTCCTCAATCCATTTTCTTTCCTGCAAAAGAAAGATTCCTGCAGTGCTCATAGAGACAGGTCAAATGTAAAGATAGAAGACATTCAAGGTATTCTATTTCTTCCAACAATATTGTATTATAGAGAAGAATCCGTGTTTCCTAATGTCCTTTTTTTTTTTTTTTTTCCTCTTGAATGTTAGCCTTGGAGCTCTATGAATGTGGGAAATGCAAATTATTTGGGCATTTCTTTTTCTTTTTGTCTGCTTACAGAACAAGGTATCCATTTGAAGAAGGAAAAAAAAAAAGAAATATGCACCTTATTAGCAACACTTTGGTCTTTGAGGGGAGATCTACATGATATCTGTTATATATAATAACTTACCAATTTTAAATGTCAAATTCAAAAGAAAGATATTCGACTCTAGGCTATTTGCATTTTGTTTTGCTTCCTTCTCTACACTAATAAAAATAAATAATTTATTTATTTCGACAGCAAAACAACTATAAGGGAAACCTAAGGTACAAGGTCCTTGGTACCACTTTCTATCTTCTATAAATAGTGTGCCATAAATGTATCAGGTGAAGCTAGCTACATCACATGTAAAATGGTAACATTTGAATTCATTGAGAAGTTGTTACTATTATCAACTCTAAAAATAAAATATTTCAAAAAATGTTTCATATTCATTTTGACTATAGCATATGTTCAGCTTCAAATATTAAACTAGCTACTTTTCTATAAGGAAAATAAAAGTCTCTTCTTGATCTACTTAAAACGGATTTTGAAAAACAGCAAGCTCATTAAAACTAAGTTGTGTCCAGTGATTGTCATAGGCTTCCAGTGAAGCAGAACCATTGTATATCCTCATCAAGGGATCAATGTTGATTCAGATTCTTTTTCTTTGATTTAAACCTATATCTCAAGAGTAATTCCAATTTCAAAGGCAAAAGTCTTATCTGCAATTTAAGGTTAATTTTATCATTTAATCATTTCCATATTTAATCTTGTTTGTTATCAAGTGTGAGCACTGTTTGTTCAATTTGGTCTTGCTGCTTGGCATACTGTAGTGAAAATCAGTGATACAAAAAAAAAGATGCACAGAGAAAAATAGAAAAAAAAACAGAGGGTCTTCAAATCTGCCAAATCAAGATGCTATCAAATGCCTCTATCTTTAAAAAGAAAAAAAAAAAAAGAAAAAAACTAATATACTTTAATCTTTATTGCCATTATTCTTCTTTACAAGTACAGTACTGGATGTAAGAAGCACATCTACTACTTGGACCACTGCTACTCTATGCATCAATGGAGTATTTAAATTTAATGTGTCACTCTGAATGACAACTTGCTTCTCCTTAGTACTCGGTTGCTTTCTCTGAAATTAAACAATTAATAAGCCAGGAGCTATATGAGTTATAAATTATTCATCCAAATGAACATTAATCAATTATAAAGAGATATAGAAATGAAAAAAAAAAAAAAGGAGAAGAGACAGCTATATCTTTCAATATTAAGTCTACTCTAGCAAAAGTCTCCTTAAACATAAGTAATTTGCATAATGGAAATGCAAGCATAACTATATTCTGACTATTTATGTTAAAGAAAACATGTCAAAAATAACAAATCCATGACCACTTATTGATAGAGGACAAAAAAATATATATTCCTTAAAATTATATACTCAATTGGTGACTACTTCTAAATTATTAGTGTTATCAATAGTTAAGAATCCTATCTCTTGGGATCAAAAGTTAAAAAACATTTTTAACCTTTCCAAAGTTCTTTGGAAAATATTCACTATTCACACATATACATCAAATAATTTTCCTGACATTTATTAGAAGAAAGCAAGACAATGGGCACAGTCAAATTGTGGTTTAGCCATGACATGCATTGAGATATGTGAGAAGCACAGATCAATTCTTACTTCTCGATTTAAGTTAGATTTATTCCAGATGTGGACATTTGCAGCCAGAAGAAGGCCAGAGCCTTTCTCTTGTAAAAGTTGTTCCTTGTAAATAATGTGTGCAGTCATTTATGGGAACTTTGGAAAAGTTGCATATCTAAATTCTTTCTGTAAGTGAAGTACCAGGATAAAACCAGGATATAACAGATGTAACAATAAGGTCAAAGCAGACAAGAGCAGATACCTTCTATTTAGCAGGGCCAGAAAACCTATGCACTTATTATGGAAATGATGTATCACAGATGAGCCACCGTTCCTTAATTTTCTATCTATCTCATTCTCCATCATTTGTCTATGATATTTATGTAAATTTTAACTCTGCTGCTTCATGTTGGTGCAATGCATAAACTTCACTCTTCTGGTACTCACAAAAACAAAAAAGTTTCATGCTGTGCTAAGAAAATAGACTTTTCACTAGCATCAAATCTTATCTTGAGAATGTGTAGTTAAGTGCAGGAGCATTACAAGACTTTTACTAAAATATAGATTTCAGCTCTCCGTATAGAAGTCCATTTCTTACAACAGCACTTCAGCATTAATCTCTGACAAAGGTGACCTTTTGTTATTAAGATTTTTTTTGCAATGTCCCAAGGAGTACGAAAGGAAATTCCAATTTTTACTTGTAAACTCAGCCTTTCCTTATTTTCTAGGACCTGTACCAGGTTACTCAATCCTATTCAGAATAGAAAATAGAAAGAAAAATCATTGCAAATAACTGCAGTAAAGCTACAATCTACAGCACGCATGTAAAGAACAACATGCCAACTTCTGCAAGTGTGTTTCATTAAACAGTGTTCACGTCTACAGTTTCCTATTTTTCCTTTGTTCTGTGTATTAATTTAACTAATCTTAACTGCTTGAAGCTGAGACATGATAAAATATCCTGACAGTTTCTTATTACACTACAGTTCTTCCCAGCTATAGAACTATCAACTTTTAAGCGAAGATTAAACTTCACTCCAGGAACACTTGTAAGAATTTCAAGAACTGTGTTTGCTGTAGAGCTTTTCATAGACAATGGACAGATATTACATTGCACAGAAAATGATGCGCAGTGCATAATCTTCAGAAATAGCTATTAATTATATTATAAAACTTCTTATTAAATACTTATAAAACTTCTTTTTCTTTGTATCAACTCAAAACAGAAGCATGACTTAGCTTAGTGCTGGAGGTATGCAGCTGGGAAGGAACACAGTATGTCTGCCTGAACCAGGTGAAAGGAAAGCTATGGCGTGTTAAAGAAAACAACTCTAAAATCCATCATTTTTTATTAATCTTTATATATTCAACCTGATAAGATAGGTGCCATTTGTGTTACTGGAAACTGTCCATTCAGCAAGTTAAGGCTGTTTATTGAGTTTGGCTGACAAAGTCAAAATCAGTAAAAAGAGTTTTGCTTGTGTACTCAGTGTGAAGACCTTAATTGTAAACTCCACAAAGATCAGGATTTGGTTTTATAACAGCACATCTCATATAGTTTTAATAGTTTTACGTTTATTTATGAATGAAGGTCAAAGAGGATACTGGGTAATACAATAATATAAAAATTTTATTATTTACCATTCAACTTATTATAATATACATGAGCCTGAACAGATATAGTTATTTCTGTTAAAACAGAGCTCTTAACTTCACCTCAGTAATTGTTTTACTATCTCCTTTCTTGATTATTGCAAAGAATGACAGTATCTCTCTACTACTCAGATTCAGAATCTGGGAAAAATCTTTTATTAGTATATTATTTTACTTCTAAAATCAGGGATTACATTTTGCTCAGATGGGAATGAAATCACCCATAAATATCTACCCACATATCTAGCTTTCCTCCTTCAGAATCCTAATTAATAGTCTCCTTTGCCTCAGTGCCTCCATAAAACTTGGTGATTTCCTTGTTGCTGCTGCTAAGTCAAGGGCCCTCCTTACCTCATTGACCAATGTTGCCTTTTGTTCTTTCCAGCTATTTCTGGTCTCTTAAACTAGATTATAAACACTTTGAGGATAAATATGTTTTCATTGTATGTTTGCATGTTTCTATTACTAGTTTAACACAGGTTAATGATCGATGTACTATAATAACACAAATAGTAAGTAATAAAATATGTGTTTATTTTTCATTTTCCTTCAGATTAAAAAGCACACTAGTAGTAGCTGCCATTGATCAGACTGTTGTGAAGTTGAAAATTTAATTAAGAAATACACATTAAAATTTGTTTTTAAAAGCTGTCTCTGGGTTTACAAAGAAGCAAATTAACAGAAATACTATTTAGAAACTGAAATAATATTTACACAGAAAAAGCAAAGTGATTATTTGATCACAGAATTTTGCCATGAAAGGAACTTTCTCTTTCATATTTAACACCAGTGAAGTTAGAAAGCTCTGTTTCTAATATGGAATTCCTTAAAACACTTAGGACACTGCATAGCAAGAATCTGACAGTTAAAAGCAAATGTGTGTTCTCATCATGGATTGTTTAGGTGAATCATATCCATATATCAAGAGTCCTTATACACACTAGCCAATAAAACTATTGGTTATGATCATCATGACTGTGGAACAATGTTTTGAAAAAAACAGGCATTGTTTCTTGTATAGGTTCTTTAGTAGACACAGTAATGAAAAATAGTTTGTATTGAAAAAAAATGTCATTATGAAATATTTTTCAGGTAAACTTCATACTGTAAAGCATTTCCTTCCCGCTTAAAATTTCCATACTGGCATGAAGCTTCACAGAGAAGACAAAACAACTTAGTCACCCCAAGTGAGAGAAGATAGAAATATTTTGCAATCATTCTAAAAACCTGACACTGCAGTGAAAATAAACTTGCAAGTTGACAAAAAGATTTAAATTTACAGCTGAGTATCATGTCCATTACAGTATGAATCCTTAATATTATATTAATAGTATACCAATATTAACATTAACAAAAATATATAGTTGGCATTAAGCTGGTAATACACTTATAATAATTTATATTATATATATATATATATATATATATATATATATATATATATGTTGA
>JAWLRI010000963.1:4305107-4317485 GCA_034781795.1 Crypturellus tataupa | reverse complement strand
TATATATATATATGTTGCCATTTATATTAAATCCAGAGGGCTCTAGAATGGGAAATATTTCAAAATACACTTTCCAACTGTACCATAATACAATGATACAATTGATATCAAATAATAACAATTATGTTTAGACTAACCAAATATATGCAACAGAAATAGTCCAATAAATACAACCTTCTCTTTCAGTACGCTTTAAACAAATCAGTTTTTGAGGCTTGTTTTTACTCCTCCTTGTATTATCAAAAACCTGAAATAATTCTATATGGCATCATCCCAAATCACATTCATCTGTCAAAACTGTATCAACTTCACCCACAAAGTACAGAATCTTTTTCCTATTGTAGTGTGGCTAATGCGTCAGTGTTAAAAATTTAATTCTATTTCTGCATAAGTAAAAATTTGAGATAGCAAAAATATCAGTAATCGAGTTTGTTGTGTTCTCTCATCATCATCATTCACAGTACAATCTTTTTGAAACAGTTTTATTTTTACACTATTAATCAGAACAGCAAAAAATTCCACAAAACCAAAAGGCCTTGTCAATCAAGTATAAAGACAGCCTCTAGTTCACTTCTCTCCAGATTGAATTAATATATAGAAATAAGCACAGAAATATCTAGAAACCAATATTGCAGAAAATGTATTTGAAAACAACCTAATAAGCAGGGGAGAGAGGAGAAAAGGAAAAAAGACAGGAAAGATAAGGATGAGTAAATGAAACATTTGTGAACAATTTTTCTCTAATGCATATTTTCTCTTGTGATTTTCTGAGAAAGCATTTTTAATGATAAAATTTAAGTATATGACAGAGAGTTGCTTAAATGATGAAAAGACACCAACTGCTATGCAATAAAAAGGCAGGGAACCTACTGGAAAGAACACACAAAAAATATGCATATAAGAATCTGTTTAGAAGAAGCAGAGCGCATGGGTTATCTATGAACTTAAAATTGTGGTATGGGATCGTGGTAGATCTTGAGAAAAACAAATAATCAAGTGTTGGCAAGAAATATTAGATTGTTAGGTACAGTGATCATGAAGATACCTATGATTATGTGATGTAGAATTTGATACAAGAAGTACAAAATGGAAAGCTTACCTACCTACAGAAAGGAATTCCGCGGAGTTAAATAAATTCTTGCTTCAGATTAAGATAAACCACACTGTAGAATAATCTTCTTTAGTAAATTCTCTCTTTAAAACAGAGATCTGAAAGAGGAAAATTAGCCATAATCATTCACTCATTTTGTTAGATAATCTTTTTAATCTTGTAACATCTTGGCAGTTTCTCCACTTTGTTTTTTACCAGAAAGTCAGGAAGAAATGCAAAGACACCAAATTAGATAAAAACTGTAAGTGCAGATGGCACTGAAGTAAAGTATGGGCTCAGCTGTTACAGTTCAGAAAAAAAAAAAAAAAAAAGACTTAAGGAAATGACTGGACAAGCCCTCATAATGGGCTTGACTGACATGCCTCTTTGCAACATGTAAGTGGATTTTTACTGCTTTTCTTCCATAAGGAATTCTTTGAAGGACAGTGAAGGCAGGAATAGAGGATTTTCACTTACAACAATAATTAAATTAAACCTAATCAAACCATTTTATTATTTTCTGCTGAAGGCCAATATATTTAGCATCTTCTTCCATGCATAATAAATTACATTAGCTCTAGGCATTTTCAGAATGTTGATTTGTTAAAGATGTTCATATATATTCAGCGACATTCTTTGTAATAACAAGGTAAATATAACCAGTTGAGTTTTCTTGTCTTTTTGCTTTTGAAATGAAATAAAAAATAACTTTTTTTTGCCTATCTAAAAGTTAGAAGTTATAAATCTATTCTACTAATATGTCTTTTCACATGACACTCTGCTAAGGCCATTCTTATTGCAGCAATCACATTACCTCTCATGCAATTCTATCATTAGACACCCAACAATAGTTTTCATGCTTTCATCTGATTTCTTTATAAATCAGAAACTATAATAACAATAATAATTTTGACAGTAAGGTTCCACATCTAAATTAAAATAAAATAAATTACTGATTAATAGTCACAATTTTAGCAAACATATGAACTACCACTATGTAGTGATCCATTGATTGGTTGTATTCAACTGCATGGATTATAGGACTTAAATAATACTTTCTCTAAAATATTTAAATTTTAGTCATAAGAATAAATACTACTGAAATAACTATATGTTGGAAATGTTTTGTATATGAACACAGTAGATGGAGTAAGATTTTTTTTCTGTTGACTACAGAGAAAAATAAGTAAGAAATATCCACAATATGATGTTCCCCCATAAAAAAAGTATTCCATTCAGATAACAGACCTATATGTCAGTCAACAAGTAGTCAAATAATATATATAGGTTGTGAGCTTGAAGTTTTAGCCAGTGAATTCAAAATCTCTTTTAATTTTTCAATTATAAAGGACTAAAACAACTGAAATTCCATCTCAGAATACCCAAATTCCCTCTGTTGTGTCTAAATTTGGCAAAGACAACTGTTTCTCAGATTAACTAGTATACAAACAAATTACGGACAGATTCATCTGAAAAACTTTAGGTGCATTGCATTAACTTGAAATGCAACTCAGGTCTCCTAAATGGTCAAGCCATTTAGATTTAAATTCCAAAATTATTAGGAACTATTCAAAAATTTTATTCCTCACCTTCCTTCATGAGTTTTATATCATGTTTTGTATTAATATCAGGACTTTTAAAAATTAAGCTAGTTAATTTCAAGTTTTTAGATGCCACTAATTTTTTTTTAATTAATGCACATGATCTATGACAATGTTTTTCGAGTATAAGTCATGACTATGGAACAGTATGAAAAAAGGGAGTAAGAAACAAGACTGTATAAATTTGGAAGAGTAAGTCATTAATAACACATGGTGAAAGCAAAATTAGGATGCTGTTCTCCTGGTAAGGTTAACGAAATTTTAAAAGAGAAATTCTTTACGGTACAGAAATACATGTATGTCAAAAATGCATTATACTTGATGTTTTGCAAAATTTACACTTACATTCTGGATTGTAACTCAGACTAAATTGAGTATATTGATATTTTTGCAATTAAAAATTACAAATTTGATATAGGATTACTTGACAACTTAATTCAGCCTACCATCCTCAACACTGTAGAAATAGGGGTCAAAAGGGGATGTAAAAACATTAGCTAAATCAGTATGTATTAACATGATTGTGCAGGGATTTCTCATCAACTCCTGGTTTAAGTTTTATTAACATCTGATAAAGCTTTTTAAACACTAAAATTAATACATCATAAAACAATAGAAGTACTTCATACAAAATAGTTTTATTTGAATCACAACTACTCACAATAGCTATGAATATCTCCATTCAATTTCCTATCATGAATACTGTATAAAATGCGAATAAACTAAAAGTAAAATTAGAATACCTCTTTATAAATTACTATATGTCAAGCTAACAAATGGTAGATGTGTCATATTGAACAACTAAATGTCTAAATGATCATTCAGCACTCATAGTGTAGGGAAAAAACACTAGCTTTGTTGGCTATAAAGCAGTTGCTCGATTTTTCATACTGTCATTCTGCTCTATTAGCAAAGCCTAACACAATTAGGTATGAATATGCAGTAATAACATGCAAATTGCTCCCTCTCAATTGCCCCAAGGCAGCAGTCTCAGCCTTTCAAAGCTTGATTTCTTCTACATCATTACAGGCTTGGCATAATTCATCAGAATAAAAAAATACCTCAGCCTTATTGCATGTGGCCAGCTAGTAAAATCATCAGTAGTTGTTAACCATTCTCCCTCAATAGGTTTGTTAGCAACGCTGTCCCCAGCTCCCTGCCACTCCTGCACTTGTACATGCTTCCCTTGGGTAATGTTAGACACTACATTTGAGCCTGCCAGAACAATTAACCCTACTGTTAATTAGAATGAAATGTCAGGCGCACAGATGGTACAAGCTGGCACCCTGCCATCCCGCCAACTGCTGCTGAAAGCAGCTACCCTACTGCTGACAGCTGTTCAGCTATGTCCCAAACCAGCAGATGTCAAAACTTTCCAGCTGAGGAAAGCTAAAAAAGCAATGATGGGGGTTTCTAGTCCCAGCAGTAATGATGACTGTTTTACTGTTATTGTATCTATTACCTGTTGTCATACTGTACCAATCAAGGGAGGCCATCAAGCAGCAAGCTGCAAATTAAAAATGATGCCAAAAGTCAATAAATGTAAAACTGCTTTACTAGACAATTCTGTACAAGTGTAAAGAAAGAAGAAAGTGAAAAACATTTCTTAATGTTTTCTTTGGAATCTAGATTTTTTTTTCAATTCAGTGTATGTTTGAAGTCATGTTATATGATAAGGCATCACACTGGAAGGCACTACATACTCTGAAGTATGAAAGCTTCTGTTGAAGAAAAATAAAAACATTCCTGAATGTTTTCTTCAGAATCTACTTTTTTTTTCAATTCAGGGTACATTTGAAAAAATATTATATGATGACACATCACATTAGAAAGTATTACTTTGGATATATGCTGTAGTATGAGATATTTTGTGGAAGAAAATTGTAAGATTTCAACTGATCTTTTTTGAATCCACATAGCATAAGCAATTTTTACACACTATTTTTCCAAAATATTTCTGTTTCTTTGATTTCTTTGTAGCATTATAGGAGTCAAAATAATTAAGTTTTAAAAATCAGAATGTATTCAGATTCATTAAGTGACTGGTCCAATGCTTCAAATTACCACTTTAATGGAGTATATGCTTCATCTTTTGGGAAAGCTAGAATATCATACACCGGAAATATGTTATTGAAAAGGCATGAATCATATTTTATCATGCAAATTTTAATTCTTGTAATTATACTTTAGTTACTTAAATCCCTCTTTCATTTTAGAAAATTCATTTTGGCTTTCAATTTTTGAAAAATTTCAAAAATGTAGTGAGAGGACAGATAGATTTCTGCACTGTGAGAAATGATCTCTCTTATGTTCTTTATAGGTGCATAAAGATAAAACTAGTATTTTACTATGTCTTTAAGAGATTCTTACATAAATATTTGATGATCAAAATACAAATCTGCTACTTAGAAATAAATAAAAAATTTAAAGTACTTTTTTATCCTATATATAAATATGTAAATAAATTGTTCATCAGTAAGATATGTTTTAATATTAGATCCACTCTCCTTTAGATAATCTACTTTCTACATATAAATACTTAGTATACAAACTTTAGAAGGGCCTTATCTCAGGAAGAAATAAATGTTATATATACTTCATCAGCTTGCTAGTCATTCACGGCAGAAGTTTCACATAGATTTCATGTGCTCTGAAAAGATATTCTTTGTTATAGAACTATTCAGCAGGGGAGTATATTATAGTATTTTAATGCAAAGAACAAAGTTCTAGAGAGTCTCAACAGGTGTGCATCAACCTGCACCTCCTTTTAAGATGTTTGCAGTTGTATTTACACAATTATTCAAATAATAATTACGGAGCAGTGTGACAGGTGTGCTCCTTCCCAGCCTGAGCTGCTCTGTCACAAGTAGCCCTATCCAGGTGTTCACCACCAGCGGCACTACCCGATGGTGCTGGCTGCCTCCCTGGTCTCTTCCCACGCAGACAATAAACAGGAATAACAGTCTTGAATGTCCTGCTGGGGGACGTTCCGATGGACTCAAGGAGACAGGTAACAAACAGCACAGCAAACAAGGGCTGTTGGCTTTGCACAAGCTAAAATTCAAGTGAGATGCATAAGTGACTTCATCTTCTGCATCTTCTCTCATGCATAAGTCCATCATCTTATCCTGCAATATGGGGACTGTTCAAGAGCACCAGGATCTTCCCTTGAGTAGGGATGACTCTCAAGGATACTCGTCAGGTACAGCAAATCCCTTATCAACAGCAGATTCACAGTAAGTGAATATAGTGATCTTGCCATCAAAACTTGTTAAAACCACCGTCCTTACGTCAATAAAGCGTATTACTATTTCTCTCATACAAGTGAAGTGAATCACTAATCCCTCCCACACACAATTCATTCTACAGCAGGCAGGCTGTAGAATGGAATAGAACAGGGAGGAAAGGTCTGTATACAACGCTTGAGTGGTGTGGGGACGAACTCTGGTTTGCCCTTAATAATGTTCACCACAGATGGTCGATTCCAGGGTGCACCAACACTGAACACTGTGAGGGCAGAGCAACATAGCTAGGTTTCCTCCTTGGTGAAGCACTAGCTGCTGCTGGACGTAAAAATTATGTCTCTCTCCATTTGCAGGGTCTTCATTTCTTCAACACCTGCCAAAACTTTTGTTACTCTTTAAGAAAGTTGCTGATTTCTTCGAACTGAATTCAAGTTCAGGAAACATCTAATTCCAAGCTCCAGATTAGAAGATGACTACCAAAAAACCTGTCAACCTGAGGAATTTCAGGACAGTAGAAATATAGCATAACGGTAGATCAAATTTACTTCACATACACATGCATAACACAGATGTATGATGTTAGCTTATGTGTCAGACTGCTGCTTTATTTTTAATAAAAAAGATCCCCAAATATGATGCTCTATATCCTGTGGCTAGAAAAAGATAAAATCCCTTGTCAATTTATGATGCAGGTTGGACAAAGACATAGTTACTGGATGAAAAAGTCCTTCCTAAAATTCAAGGTCCATCAGCATGTATCTTGTTATAGACAGGCCCTCAAAGATGGTTCTTGAGACTGACAAAATAACTCTTTGATCTGGTTCAGGTTAATATTTGCAAGCATCAGAACTCACTTGATAACTCACTCACATCACAGTCAACACATTCCCTGAGTTGAGATAAAATGTGATAGTACTTGAACCTTATGGCTTTAGTTTCCCTGGTTTTATGAAGGCAGAAAATTTGACTGAAAAACTTAATCTCCAATCACAAAGGAAGAAACACATTCTACTTCAAACATCTTGCTTCCTTTATCTTTGTTCTACTAGTTCAGCCACGGTTAATTTGCATGGCTTCAGGAGCCCGATGAACTAGTCCTCGGGTGAGTCAGAACTCGATAGGCTCTCCTGCTTTTTCTCCTTAAATATTAATCGCATAGCTAGCTCCCCCAGTCAAAGAGGGAGCAGTACGGACTCATTCTGATACACCTCTTACCCATGTTCTCATCCTTTTTATTTTGACCAGGTAAATTCCTCATCTCTCCAATAAGGCGGACATTATGCAAGGGCATATATATTTCGTATATATGAAAGAAAAAAAGGAATGATGAAATTATTATAATTAGATAAACATCCTAACATTAGTTCAAGATTCAGGTCAGTGAACTATTATTTCACAGATGAGTAGAAACACTGATAAAAGAAAAAAAAAAAGGAATTAAAGTAACCCTGATTAAAAAAGAGTTCCTGGGAACATTTCTTTTTATCACAACAAAAGGTAATATCAAAGAAAATAATATCAAAGATAGTAATCTCTTATCTACAGAAGTACATTAAAAAAAGCCATAGTTCAGAATTAGATATGCAAATTTGCAATAGTGCTAGTAATGCTTCAGTAGCCTACCTACATCTTGGCTTACAGTCTAGCAAAACAAAGTAAAGGTTTAAGTTTCTGCTGTTTTCTATCAGTCCAAAATTCAACTAAAGAAGTCTTATTGTCTATCATACAAAAAGAAAGGTAGGGTGGAGGTTTTATCAAACTAATGGAGAAACATTCTGTTTTAAACAAGTTTATTTCTCAACTTTGGTAAATGAAGGACAAAAAATGATTTGAAAACCTAGAAAAAAAAACTAGTTTTTCCCCTCTTTGTTGCTAACAAAGGTACTTGAACTCATGCCACCGCACAAACAACTGTCAGATGTTTCAAACCTACACTGTTCCTCAGGGCATTCAATACACTTATATGAATCAAGGACACTGGTTATGTGCTTTGGATCAGAGGGTTGATAATATGCATACTGAATGCATCACAGACATAAAGAATCTCATTTATGTTCTCAGGGTATACTGCTTCAGGCACAAAACAGAGTTCTTACTCTGGGATTCAAGTTGCATATGCTCCCCAAAGCAGAGTCGGTTTTGCAATGTATATTCACTGTATCTGAGAGAGTATACATAGTTCCAACTCTATAAAGAAGTTGCTGATCGATACCTACAGACTGTCATACATAGATTGCCACATGTAATTTTCAAGTTTTTCAGATTTCATCTGAGCATTTGAATTTTAAACAACGTGGGCAATGATGATTAGTCAAACAATTCCTATTAATAATTACTGTTTTTACTGTATCTGGCAATTAGTAATTATCTTTCCTAAACACTTAAGGAATTGTGCCAAAACTTTGTGTCTAGCAGCACCCATTAAAAAGGTGAGCCATTTAACAGAGATAATTCACACTGCACAGTACGTATTCTAAATACAAAAACTTCTGCCTATAAGCTGTAGGAAAGAAAAAAAATTCTAATAGTTACCATTAATTTAAGTCTACATTAATTCTGTAGATTTTCTTCAAGTACTTGTTTAAATTAGAGTTGACACCTATTCCAAATCATGCATTTCTGAAATCCTTATAAATAAGTCACCACTATTTTAAAATATTCATCATCAAAATTAGGTCAGATGATTAAGGGATTATTCCTACAAAGCTTGAAATTTAGAGTGTCTGAACACCCACATTTTCAACGAATTAAGTGGAAGCCACACTTGTTTGAAAGCCATAGATTAAGTCTAGGCCTCGGATCCATAAGATTCTATTTCCTCTTATTTACTGTCATTATTACTACTATCATTACTATCGTACTAAGCATTAGCATTATTTAGTTAAAAATTACGTGTATATCATTTATTCTGCTGTACGCATTGGAGTAATGACAACTCAGTAATGACAGCCTGAAGGCACAGGAATCAATGTACCACATTCTCCTCTGTCATTCTGTATTCTCTTCAGTACCATCCTGCACAAGCAAGTGTGTGGAGGAAAGGTGGGAGAAAAGGATGGGAAACTCCCTAATTCTGAATGTCTGTGTCCCAACCAAAACAATTCAAAACCAATAAATAAAATAGGAATCAAATAGCCTTTCAGCTTTTTAGTGACAAGATAAACATACAATTACTAAAAGATCAATAGTGGAAAACTAGCAAAATAAATCATACATCTGTCTAACATGCACCATTAATAGATATATTTTACTTCACTTTAAAAATATGAGAAAACAACTATGAAATATCTAGGATGATCTCTTAAAGATACAGACATTCCAAAAATATATTAATTTATATTTAAATTTTTAATGTACAAAAGCTTTCCTCTGAGAAGTACTCCCAGAGTATAGCACATTCTCGACGTGGCATATTTCTTCCCAGCACTTTGCATCTTTTCTTGGAGCAAAAAGGATTTCCATTAATCTTTTACTGCTTGTACTAACAAGATTCTGATTTTTACAATAATTTTCCCTTTCCCTTCCCAATAGCCAGTCCCTTCTTCTCCAAAAGGAGAAGAGCTAAAGTAGAAGTTTCTGTTTCTCCCAGGTTTTAGACATACAAACCTCATAAAGATAAAAATGATACTGTGGATGAATAAAACATTGTAGTAACAGCAGATTACTAAATCTGAAGGCTGTCTACTATTTGTTGTCTACTCCAGAAATAGAAGTGCAGTGCAAAATGTAAAATTTACAAAATGTGTTTATATATATATATATAAATACATATGCATGCATCCAGATACTAACATATTGTGCATACAGACACAAACATAACATACTGTATCTATATATAATATAGATTATTACACAGTACAATAGTTAAATGAAATAATTCCTGTAGGATGAGCTAATCTACTAGGAAGGTTTAAAGGTGCCACATAACTACACATGTAAGTATGCCTTTATTGCTGACCTTACAATGCACTTAGTATCCTGCACTTCACTAATGCTGTCTCTATCACTACAAGCAATTTATTCTACCTCACGTTCATCAAGTGCTCATAAATCAGCATTAGGCCACTTTTTTACTGAGTTGCTGATTTTTAGCCAGCAGACAGCAGCAGCACTTGAACTCAAAGTCTAATATTGGCACATATATTGATTTTAATTAGTCTAATTAGTTCATTACACTAAAAATCAAATAGACCATTTATTACATTCCCAGCTAATGACATATGATCAAGGATTTAATATGATAATGAGCCAGATCAATTATCACTCATAAAGGAAGTCATTAACAAGTGTAAACACTGCCAAAATGAATACCATTACAAATCATGAAGTCATAGCTAAGTCATTTGCATAAGCATACCAATTTTATTTTATGATATTCCTTCTATTTAATGCTTTCTTTTTAAGCACTTTTTAAGATTCTCCTTTATAAAGCACCTTTTATTTTTGTAAGACTTGATTCATAGCTGCAAATTCAATTCAAGCTGTCTGTAATGCAATTGTTCACTACAGAATCCCGAAACTCTATGCTGTTAAATCAAGGTTCAAGCAAACCAGACAATGTCTATGGAATCTCTCAGAAAATATTACGGAATTTTACAAGAAGGAAATGAGGTTTCCAGGTGTACTAAAATGGATCCAGGAGTATTTCTCTATTGGGGAAAATTTCAGAACTACTTTCCATGTGGTCTGGGATATTTCACAGATGAAACTGAACTAGTGAAAAAAGTCAGCCCTGTCAGAATGCATTTAGCAGTATAAAAAGAAGAAGGAAACATCTATCAGAACATTTTTACCTTACAGAATAAACTGCAGAATTCAAACTTTTAAAATCAAATCACAACTTGAGCTTTAAGTGCTTAAATAGTCTATTATCCTTGAAGATTCAGTACTTAATTCTAACCTCCATTCTATTAGAATTTTTCCAAGGTCTCTATCACCATCATTATACATTTTGTGTTTCACAGAAGCATCCAAGATGTCAATCAAAATCATAGCAATTATCCTTTTTGTTAAAGCAGAATCCTATCTACATGGTAGACAATAATCAAGAATGTAAAGAATAAACCCTCAATCTGCCAAAAGTCTTATTTTTCTCCTGAGAATTGTTTTGTATCTTACCATGGTTACTTTGGAATGCTTTTAATAGGTACATTTCTACATCTGAATACATTCAGTAATTATATGATTAGAGACCTACATAACACATGAAGGTATGCATATGATGCAGTTCAATATTTGTGAAATGCATAGAGGGATTATTTCATTTGGTGTGATTTTATAAGCAGTTTTCATTCCCATGGAACTATTTAAAGATTTCTAAGTGTAGTTGCTATAACTGACAAATATAGTCCAATGAGTGGATGTTTAAATTCTAAGGATACAGTGAAATCAGAATTTACTGACACCTACCTGTATTTGCCTCTTCCAGTCCCAATCCCTTGCAGCTATGGCACCAAAGGTCTGTCCAGGTAGGGAGATGATGGGACATTAAACAAGCAGTTTTTGGAAAAATGCTAGGTGAGATGAAAAAAAAAACACCTTGCCTTGAGCTTGTCCAAGAGGATGCTGTGAGGATGATCAGGGGCCTGCAACATCTGCCCTATGAAAGCTGAGAGCTGGGCCTGTTCAGCCTGAAGAATCGAAGGCTGAGAGGGGACGTAATCAGTGTATATTTAGGGAGGGACTAAGGAGGATCTGGTCAGCCTCTTTTCAGTGGTGGTCACTGATAGGACAAGAGGAAATGGCCACATTTCCTCTGAGACATCTGAGGCACCAAAAGGTCCACAGGAACTTAATGAAAAGTTTCTTGATGGTGAGGGTGACAGAGCCGTGGAACAGGGTGCCAAGGGAGTCTGTGGAATCTCCTTCTCTGGAGATCTTCAACACTCGCCTGGACGCAATCCTGTGCCACACGCTCTACGTGACCCTGAGTGTGTAGGGGGATTGGACTAGATGATCTAAAGGTCCCTTAGGTCCCTTCCAACCTGAATGATTGATTGATTCTATGAATCTATGATTGATTGATTCTATGATTACTCCTGAGTGAATGCCAGTCACTCTCATTCCTTCTCATATCCATGGGCCCTGATGGGATGTACCCCAGAGCGCTGCATGAGCTGGCAGACGTCGTAGCCGAGCCACTCTCCATCATCTTTGAAAGATCCTGGAGAATGGGGGAGGTGCCAGAGGAGTGGAAGAAGGCCAATATCACGCCAGTCTTCAAAAAAGAAAGAAGGAGGATCCAGGCAACTACAGGTCAGTGAGCCTCACCACCATCCCTGGAAAGGTGACAGAATGGCTCACACTGGCCGTTGTCTCCAGGCACATGGAGGACAAGAAGGTGCTCAGGACTAGTCAGCATGGACTCACGAAAGGGAAATCATGCTTGACTAATCTGATAGCCTTCTATGATGGGATAACCAACTGGATAGATGAGGGGAGA
>JAWLRI010000963.1:4276441-4305007 GCA_034781795.1 Crypturellus tataupa | reverse complement strand
GATCAGTGTCTGTAAGTACCTCAAGGGAGGCAGTGAGGAGGATGGGGCCGGCCTCTTTTCAGTGGTGGCCACCGACATAGCTAGAGGAAATGGCCACAAACTGAAGCATCAAAAGTTCCACAGGAATTTAAGGAAAAATTTTTTGACCATGAGGGTGCCAGAGCACTGGATCAGGCTGCCCAGAGAGGTTGTGGAGTCTCCTTCTTCGGAGATCTTCAAGACCCGCTTGGATGCAGCCCTGTGCCACATGCTCTAGGTGGCCCTGCGTGTGCAGAGGGGTTGGACAAGATGACCTCTAGAGGTTCCTTCCAACCTTAGGCATTCTATGATTCCTTTTGTGACACATTGACTTTTTTTTTTTTTTTCCACAGGTGCATGGCTTTTACTTTCCAGATCTCTAGTGTAATGATCCCACTAGACTCCACGTCAGTCATGCCTTGAGAAAGATGCACATTCAGGACCCAGGATATGTTTTATTTCTTGAAAGAACTGTAAGGAATTTTGAGTACTAGGCCCTTGCATCTAATCTGGACAGATAACCGACCATATACCCCAGGACAGAAGAGAAATCTATGGTGATACTAAGCAAGTATAGAGATACAGAGGGAATTTGAGGGGTGGGGAAGAGATTTTAGCTTGGAGAAGAGCACCTAGCTTGCACCTAGCGTGCACCTAACTTGCACCTAGCTTTATAATTCAAGGTCAACCAGAAGTTGTCTCACATCTGTGTGGCAATGACAGAGGACAAATAGGACTTTCTTTTTCCAGATTAAGTGTCTCATCTGCTGAAGGAAAGAGCATTTTGGAAAGTGCAATGCAAAGCAATGCAAAATACCTTGTGCAGCCACAGAGCTGCAAGACTAAAGCAAAATGGGTAAACTGGCCAACCCTCAAGAACGCACTCATGCTGCAATGCAACAGCCATCCACCTTGTCTAAACCTTTCAGTTGCTCTCAGTTTTTGGCCTGTAGCAAATCATCTGGCCCTTCAGGTGGAGAAATTCAGGAGTGGAATTTTCCCTTGGTGAAGGAAGATTGGGTTAGAGTTCATTTAAGCACACTCGACACCCACAAGGCAGTGAGCTTTGATGGGATGTACTCATGAGTGCTGAGAGAGCTGGTGGACTTCATCACTAGACTACACTCAATTATCTTTAAAAAAAAGTCATGTGATCAAGATCGGTGCCCCGGCACGGCAAGAAAACAAGTGTCACTCCAGTCTTCAAAAAGGGCAAGGAAGAGGATCCAGGGACCTACAGGCTAGTCAGCCTCCCCTTGATCTCTGGAAAGGTGGTGGCGCAGCTTAGTCTGAATGCTATCTCTAAACATAGGATACGTGCGGATAAACTTTTCTGTGAGGTTGACTTACCATTGGAAGAGGTTTCCCAGAGAAGTTGAGTCTCCATGCAGAAGCACCTGTGCATACAGATATTTAAAAGCGATCTGGATAGGGTCCTGAGCAACATGCTCCAGGTGACCCTGTGAGATAGGTCTCCAGATCTCTACTATTAGTGGTTCCTTCCAATCTCAACCATTCTATGATTCTGTAAAGGTAACAGAACAAATAAAACTCCCTCGATCTATACCTACATTCATTATCTAAGTAATTCCGTCACTAATCTTAATGCATAATTTTTTATTTCTCATTTCTTTCTCGTTGTTTCACTATGTGGCTTCTGGATTGTCTTCTCACTTTTAAAAATTTGTTCTCACTTCTACTCACTTGATCTTCCCCTCTATTTATTTACTTTGAACTGTCCTATTTTTCTGCTTTCTCTATCCCTATTTTTCCTACATAGATTTGTGTGGTAGCCACCTCTCTTCTTTACAGATTTTAAGATGACATCAAGTAAAAATAGAAGATGACATTGAATTTAAGTGCAGGTTGAAATCCTCACATGAAAACAATGTAGTTGTAGATATATATGCAGAACTAAAATACATACTATTATGCTAGATATGATTTACAAGAATTATTTTGAGAAAAGAACCATTAAAAAGAACCATAACCATAGCACGGGCAGTTACTGTCTCTGAACTATGGACACAATTGTGCAGGTCAGACTGACTAAACAGCAAAGCAAAGGATGCAGTTTGAAAAGAAAAAGCTAAAATTGTTTTTAAGTAAAGATAATAAAAACAAAATCTGTCAGATTAAATGTAAAAATGTAAACATACAATTAGTGAAGTAAAAAAAAAATAATAAAAAGAGAGAGATCTTAACTAGTTAAAGGAATCAAATCTAAAGTGTTTTTTTCCTTAAACATCAAGACAACCAAAAAAATCAGGGAGTCTGTAAGACCAACTGACACTTGATGTATCAGCACTCAGAGTCATTGTAGAGAAACTGAGTCCTCTGCATTGGTATTCACTGCAGAAGGAGTAGAGGAGATTACCATGTGGGGAACATTTTGGGGCCGAATGGGATGCAACAGAAGATGTTTTGAAATTGAGCTGTGAAAGAAGCTATAGCACAAATAGGCAGAATGGACACTAATGAATCTCTAGCCAATTATTCTAATAGATATTCCTATTTCTAACATAAAATTCCTTTGATATATGAAGAATGCAAAATATCAAAAGCAATTACTACACTTATAAAATGTTCAAGGGGAATATGTACAACTACAGGCTTGTAAGCCAGATGTCATACTGGACATATTAGCAGGAACTATCATAAAGAAAAGAATTGATGGACTTCTGGATATTCTCTCTCCTTTGCAAGAACCGTTTCATTTAATTGGAACTCCAAATTAAAGAGAATCAACATTGCAGATCTTAATTATGTTATAGCACTCAGACATCCACGTCTATACATTCTGGGTCCACTCTTTCCATCTTAAAAGACCTTTAAGCTTATGGTATGTAAAGGAAGGATAACCAGGTACAGAATAGCTTCCAGGTAGGCAAGTTAACTGAAGTAGGACTCTTCCACCTGAAATGGATGCCCTAGATGAGATATGACAAGGACCTATAAAATCAAAAGTAGTATGAATACAGAGATCATATTTACCTTATTCCTGTAAGAGAAGAATTAGGAGGCTTCAAAGGGATACATCAAAATGACAAATTCAAAACAAAGATACACAATTTTAAGTGCCACAATGATAGAATCATGGCAAAAATGCCAACAAAGATGGCTTTAAAAACTAACAAAACATAGCAATACTAACTATAGCTAAGAAAAAAAAAAATGATGGGACTTGGAAAATATTGCCCCAAAAGGCAATATTTATGCTTTATGCCTTTTGCACTATAGTGTTTCTCGCCTTTCACTACTAGCCACCACTAGCCAGACAAGAAACTGCCTGGACAGATTTTTGGTGTGATCCATTAGAACAACATGAATACTCTAAAGCCTACAGAGCAAAGGCATGTGACCTTTTAAAACAATTTTAAATGCTGTTTTAAATATACAAGCCATATACCGTTAACACATAAAGTTGTTAGGATGCTACTTAGTAAGATTTCAAGATTTTTCCCAGACCAGTCATCTAACTTGATTCCCAAGTTCAAAAAGCATGCAGTGCTTTCAATTCTCACTTCATACATCAATGTTGGTGATTTTATCTCTAAGAATTCTGCTGATATTGTTATAGTTCAAGCAGCAAGAATCTCTGGACATCGGGTCTAAGAAACTTAAGGGAATATGGATACATGGATAATTTCGAAATAATGTGAGTTTAGATAAGTTCCCTGACTTAAAGCTATTTCTATTTGGTAAACTGCAAGAGTATTGCACATGGTGTCCACCTAAACACGAAAAACATTAGAACTCTGCTTTACTCAAGCAGAACAATAAGTGTAACTGACAGAACCAGAGCCAACAATTTTCAGTTTATTTGGACTCATAATTTAGGTTGAGAGGGACATTTTGAGGTCATCTTGTCCTGCCCTCTGCTTAAAACAGGACAAACCACAAAATTATATGAGGTTATGTATTTTTCAGTCATTCCATTAGAAAGCAGAAATCTTACTCTCAGACTGTAATATGAAAAATCCTAGTGCGAACAAAAGAAGAGAGTGTTTATTATTATTATTATTATAGTTTCTTAACAGGCCTTATTGCTAGAAAAAGATGACTGAAAGGAAGGAAAGAAGGAAAAAAAGGTCTGAACCAGGCTACTAAGGGCTACTAAATACTACCCAGAGACTTTTAGTTTTTGGCAAAGGTTCTGTGGCAGGTATTGTATGTAGGTCTAAATACAATCCACTGATCTATAGCACTCTAGCACCTTTTGTTGATTCTTAGGAAAATCTACTGCAGAGCTTTAACTGTTTTTTGCTTTAACTGTTACATGGCCCCTGGACAGTTAAAGTGTAAACCAGAAGCACTCAGAAGGCCGGAGTGTAAGGGTCAATGTACTTCCGTTAGTACATTTGACGCTGGTGTTAGGGGCAAGGGTAATTGGGATATAAGCCACGTATCCCAAAATAAAAGCACCAGATTGCACTTCAGCAGAATGTTATTTCTAGGCCACAATTAGCATATAAATATTACCTCAAAGTACATGCTGTATAAATATCTGATAATAAATAACCGTAAACATCAGAGCAACAGAGTTCCATACAAACTTTTGCTAAATACTCATTACCTTGCTTTAATAATATTTTTATTTCTAGTATAGGAAATAACTTTCGATGTTAACATTTTTGCTTTAAAAAAACCCTATTTTCTAACAGGTTACCTTGACATTGTCTGTCTTAGCAAAACCAGCTTTTCTTTAAACAGTTGGCAAAATGGAAGGTTAAGGTGATTCAGATCACTTGCTGCTTCAGCAACTTGCTTAGAAGTTTCAAATTCTTGGGAGAAGTTACTCCACTGATTATGAGGCAAAGAAAGTAAGCATCCCAACTTTTAAGGAATAACTTTTAGATAATACAATACTTGCTTTTTTACAAAAAAGAGTATGTCTATGACTCATAATGGATGGCCAAAAGCAATGTTTTTTGATTCCTCTGATCCTTCAGCATCCTGTGGACAAGAAATAAATATCTAATGATTAAGTTACAGGCTGATCAACTAGACATTAGAAAACTGCTTTTTAGAGGAAATAAAAGAAAAAGATCAAAATACTAACAGTAATATAATGTGGAACTGAAATTGAAATTGAAAGTGAAATAAGTTCTAATGAATTTAAATATTTGCAATAGCAAAAATTTTTTAAAAAATCTTTTACAGGTCAAACTGTCTTTACTGGAATTCAAATAATCACAAAATTTTAAGTTACAGAATAGGCAGTACAAAAAATGTTTCTTCTGTCCCAAAGCCTATGCTTGGTCTAGAGAAAAGCTTCAGTTTGGGCAAGGAATTTCTCACTTTATCGCTTCCCTTTTCTCCATAGTATAGTCAAAACAGTAAAACAATCACATTCTCTCATAAAGATGCTGCTTCAGAAGCCAGAGATATGCTTTCTCTATAACAGTTGGTATAATAGAGTTTGAAAGCATTCTGGGGCTTTGTTCTGGAGATGGGGTCAAACTGTAAAATGGACTTCAGAAATTAAAGATATGCTCATTAATTACATATAAACAATGATTTCAAGTGACTCATAAAAAATATAAATTAAAAAAAAGTTTCCAAGGCAGAATTTAGTATGTGTCCTTGTTCCCATCTCCAAAGTCTAGCTTATTAAACCTTCAAAATTTTCTAGCTTTTAAAACAAGTTTTACTATACGAGATGAAAATTTAATTTCTGATCCTTAAAGAAAAATTGCAGATGAGTCTATCATTTGATATTATTTTTCACATTAGTGTAAAAAACAGCAAGACTAAATACAACTAAAAATTAATAATAAGTAGAAAACTGGTATATAATTTATATGATCATTCAGATTTAAAAAGGAAGAGAATCAAATTTTGATTTATTATTATAAATTTACAAGCACAATACTGACAGAACAGAAGAGACCATAATATTTTTCATAAGGCTCACAACAGAAAACCTACATCCCTTTAAAAATTAGTATTCCTAGAATTCCTATTCATTCAATTAAATTGTATCTCTTTACAATTTTATTTTCTCAGACCGATAGATTATGCTTAGTGAATATTTTCAAACTAAAATCTTATTTGTTCAAAAACTGTTGTTATTCAAAATTCTATTGAATATTTTCTATATGTTTTCTATTCAAAACAAAAACATTTCAGATGGCAAGATGCTAACCTCTGTCAAAAAGGCTGTAGAAACCAAGAAATCTAACTCACTGAACTCTCTTTGCCTTTTTTATTTATTTTTTTTAAGTATCTGTAATATAGACATTTCTCAACTGATTAGTAAAGATTTTTTTCAAGGACTAAGAAACTGGAATTAGCATCAATGGTAATAATAAAATTATGGATATATGTGAGGATACATATGTATGGATATACTGACAGATAGATGGCTAAAAAAATGGTTAGAGTCAGGCTCAGAGGGTTCAGAGAGTCAAACTCTACTTGGAAGCCAATAACAAGGACTACCCCAAGGGTCTACATTGTGTCCTCTTCTTTTTAATATTCAATTCAATATTTTAATATTTAAAATCAATGATTTAGAGGAAGTGATGAAAGGCACCCTTAGCTAGTTTGCAGATAATCCCAAATTGGATGAGCAAGTCAATACACATGGAGGCAGGGCTGCTAAACAGAGGCGGCCTGGACAGGTTGGAGAAATTGATCAGCATGAACCTTATGATTTCACTATGAACACTGCAAGTCCTGTATCTGGGAAGGAAGAGTCCCTTGCACTGATACAAGATGAAAACTCATGGTGGAGAGCAGCCCTGCCGGAAAGACGAGGGTTCCTCATAAACAATGAACTCAGCATAGGCCATGGGGGATATGCTGGTCAGGGGGCTGAAGCACATGTCCCTTGATGGGGATGGACACTGAAGTTGAAACAAGAGCAGTTTGGACTGTGGGTATATGGGAAAAAAAAAACACCATGAGGCCCATCAAGCATTTGAAGAGGCTGTCCAGAGAGGTTATGAAGTTTTCATCTTTGGCAGTTTTCAAAACAAGACTGGATAAAGCACAATTCATAGCTGGCCCTGCTCTGCGCAGGAGGTTGGCCTCTTGCAGTTCCTCTAACATCAACTATTCTGTGATTTTTGTGTTAATCCTTTATTTTGAAATTGATCTACACGGGAGCCTCTAGACCTTATAAGATATAAGTCATGACAGGCATCAACAGACCACTTCTATATAAATATTATTCCCATTTAGTCACTTACAGAGGAAGAAATCTTTTCATTGGAACTTTTACTAAAAATACTCTATATTATGGTTTTGGATTGTCTACTGACTTGAACAATGCCTGAAATGCTCTTATGTATAATCCATCAATACCATCACAAATGTTTGAGCCATCATAGGTCCCAGGAGCCTAGTTAGACTTTTGTAAGCATTCAGCTGTATACCTTAGACATTTTGATTACGATTCTACAAAGATTCAAAAAGTGTTATGAGTCTTTCAATCACACAACTTTGCAGAATATCTGTCAATGTTGGAGCTTTGCCTTTGATGACAATATTTCATCATACTCCTGTATATTAGCCCTTCACTATACTCAGAACAGAAATACTTATTTACTAAGTCTGCTTTTTTGAAAAGAGAGAGCATCCTTTCAATAAACAATAATTTCATTTTACAGGAGCAAACTGTAAGTTCTGGAAAAGGAGCAAAAAAATATTTGTATCTTTCCAGCTATGCATGATTCTGCCCTCATCTTCAGTCATACTTCAGTCCACCAGTTGAAAATCATAGTAAACAGGCATTCTGAGAAATGAAAATTACTATACATATATATATTACATATATATAAATATCAATAGATGATCTACACATATATATCAATAGAAGGTCTAAATTATCTTTATTAATCTTTTCCTGTACTTCAATATTCCATCGTCATAACAATTACTATAATTAATCTACATTAATAAGAGAATGTCCAGTATTTAGTTTTATCACAACAAAACTAAACATTTCTAGTACTGGAATCCTAATTGAAGACTAAGGGTCGATACCATTTTTTACTTGGGTGCATTTTCAGAACTGATCCTCTTACCAATGGTTATTATACAAATCAGCATAGATTCTAGTTAAAACATTAATCCAGTCTAGACCAATTATATGACTCTATCCTCTTGAGGTGTCTTGTTTCTCCTAAGGCATCCCAGCCTGTCCTTTATTAGAGAATTCTTCCATCAAAATTCAAGCAAAGCAATATAATAACTGGAGTTACAAGCTACAGTTAGGTAATGGAGACAACATATTTAATCCATCTACCTTGCATGCAAGCTGCCCTCACAGCAAAGACATATGAATTCTTCTATCTGTTGCTGTCAAAAGGTACCCAATCAATCACATCTGATGTTTATTAATATTGGATATCAATATTCATCTTCATATTTGTAAATTCAAAAAACTTTTAGTCAGAGGCAGGCTTTAAGCATGACAGGCTTTAGCCTAAGGCCTAAAGCTAAGGTTTTACTTAGGCTTTAAGCTCAAGTGTTTATGTTTTGCTATGATGGAAGGGTAGTGCTAAAATCATCAGCCTTATTTTTTATTAAGCCAAATTTTCTTAATTTGATTTTTTTTTGTTAAGATGTTAACTGATGCTCCTGTGCCTAGTTCAGTTTAAGATTCTACCCATATATGAACTACAGATTAAATTACTTAATATACAAAGATTCAAACTATCTAGAATAAAAGCTGTAATTCATGCAGTGAAAAGACAAGTTTTCTAAAAGTCACTAAAATATGAAGTTACATTTTAATATATTTATTTAGGAAAAACAATAACAAACCAAAAGACTGAATATCATCTGTTTAACCCTTACCTGGACTGACATCCAAGAAGCCTAACAAGCTTCTCCATCTTAAGTGATTATTTTTTTATTCTGGGTTCTTATTTAGACATGTTTGCTTGTTCATATTATTTTTACTCAAAAGATTTTTTTCAAATCCCTTGCCTTTTCCTTTCTTTCTCTTTCAAGCAAAAAATCTTTTTACTGTTGCCACAATAAAAACTGTTTTTTACATCTGTTTTTACACACACACACGCACACACGCACAGAGGGAAAAAAAGTTCTGCAATTATGATAGATGCTATCCAAAGAATTCAAAGTATTGTAAAATATCTGAAGTTGGAATATTAATGTAAAGTTTAAAAGGCAAAAATTAATTCTGAAATATTTACCTTGATAATTTTAGTGAAATTATTTAAATACCTCCTCAAAATGTGTTTAATTTAAATTAACTTAGTCTTTTTAAAACAATTACAACTAAGCACACCAGTAATTTAGAGGAAAATAGAAAGCACAACAGTACTGCAAAGTTTTGTACTTAAAAAAAGTCAAATAAATCTGAATTTTTATTACTCTTTAGGCACATACTAGATTTATGTGTGTGTTTGATATTTCTAAACTATAGAAAGTACATTTTATTAAAAAATTGAAAGCTATCGAAAACAACAAATGAAATTAATGTTACACTTGGAAATGAATCCTCCCCCATTCTGAAACCGAGTTGATTCTATTAAAAGTGATAAATGAAATGGAAATTAAAATTTTAATGAGGTGCTTGTTAATCCATTTGTTCACATCTAATTTGAACTTGGTTAAATTGCTACTTATTATGAAGACTATAGATATGATTCCTTCTAAATCTCAAGGGCAAACAAAATGTTAGAGGACTGCTTGTCCCAAGATAGGTCCCTGGTACATTATCCAAGCTTCTGAAATTAAGCACTAGAGCTATTTCCTGTGATACATTTCATTTAAGAAAATTAATGACATTTTAAAGCACTTGGTGAAGTCCTTTGACATGGTAATTGTCCACACCAGAACAATAGATAAAATATAACCAAAAGGAGACAGTCTACCTGCCATTTATCATTTCCAAGACTAGAAGGTTTGTTTGTACCTTCTAGAGGACTTTTTTATCTGGCATTTCTCTTAGCTGGGTTTTGGTTTATTTTCTTTTATACGTCTATGTGAGAGAATTTGGTACAGGCACATATCAATGATTCTTTCTGCTCAACTTTGACAAGGAACAAAAAATATACCCTCACCTGTAATACAGCACTGAAGCTACAGTATCAATAGCACAGTATAGATTTGTTCACAAAATCAAAATGTATAGCAATTACAGTAATTAATAATGTACACTCTTATAATACTTCCATAAAAATCACAGTATGAAAAAGAATATGTACAGGACCATTAACCAGGCAATTCCAAAATCAAGGTTGCAGACAGATAAAAAAAAAAGAGTCTGCTGGGTCTGTTGGTATTGCAAAACCTTCTTTACTTAAATGTCACATATATTTTTTTCAAATTTTTTTTTATCCAAAATGTTTTACATATTTAAAGCTAACAGCACTCTACTATCCCAGACTTCACTGTACTATCCCCTAAATTACATTTCCTCAGATCTTTGGCAAGGAAGTAAGACTCTGGAAATGTTTGTGCTTTCTGCTGTTAAATAAAGAGCTGTGTCTACTGTGATTTACTTGTCTTGACACATACAGATTTATATGATTCAGGTCAACATCATCTCTTCTTTATATTAAAAAAAAAAATAGAAAGTATTACACAGATTAACAGATTTGTCACAGAATTTACGAATACAAAAAATCTCTATTGTACAACTCTTAACATCCAGCAATGTTTTTTTTTCCCCTTTTTTCTTTTAAATGTTTATGTTCTAGATGCAGTTTGGCAGGATGAACTTTTGGAAAGTTCCAGCAGGAGCAAATGGCAACTCAGACTCACTGGGTAGTTTCTGTTGCCTCTCCCAGTCAGGTTGCAGAACCTACCGAAGCAGCACTGGCTTAAAGAGAAAGGAAGGAGCAAGCCCAATCACCCAGCACTCAGGTACAAAATCTCAGACAAATCAAGCCCGGAACACCAGGTATTTTGGGACGCTAATGGAAGACACTTTCCATAGGAAGTCAATACACAGTCAGAGAAAGAGGGTTAAACAGGCAGTAGCCATCTCCTTAACCCCACCTCGGGTGATAGCCATGAGTCTCATGCTCAGAGCATGGGGATAAGCAATTACACTAAGCATTTGAATAAGACAATTTAAGTGAGCAACTGCACAGCTAGGCAAGCAGCAGCACACCGGCACTGGCAGAATGGCCCAGCTGGAAATAGGTCATTGGTGACACATGAGAGAAAACATAGGTGGGCAGTGGGGCACACACAGGGTTGGAAGCTTACCTATGGAGAGTAGTTCTTCATTACAGCACTGCTGCATGATTTTTTAAATTACTTTTAATTGAGGAGTGCAGTGTACTTAAACTGGAGGCAGCTCCAGTCACTAGGATACATACGTTCTTACACCATGCTAGTAACAACAGTACACAAGTGTAACAAAGCCAAGCTGTACTGTTTCATATCGGGCTGAGAAGCTGGACATCCTTTGCAAATTTTAGACCCAAAGAGGTCAAGCTCAGGATTCCCATTAAATTGCAGAGGGACCTCAGGAGAGAGCCAAACACCTGCAATGGAATAAATCAGCAGGACTGACAAGGAATAGCCTCTGAAAGTACTAAGCCACGAGCAGAAGAATGCTCTATTTAAGATTGGAGTTGAGTATGTTGAGAATAAGATTCTCCCAGAACAAGATTTAAGGCTGTTGGCAAGTTTGAATTCAGTAACATCCCACCTTCCCTCAGACTTGAACCCTACTGCCTGTGTTTCTGCACACATATGCACTCAGCAGTCAATCTGCAAATGCACAATAAATTCACTGAGTCCTGATAACATTTGATTTATAAAGTTCAACTGTACTGTATGTGCACAGTAAATATCTAATCCCTTCCCATAACTGAGCAGTAAACAACAAAGAACTAGCTAAGTGCAGACTGCCTTCATCGAAAGTAATTCGTTCAGCACACAGCTAGTTTTTGGCTGACATCTTTCTTGACAGCATATGAAATGTCAGCATCAGATGCCAGGTAGATGAACAACACTGGTGGTAGCATCTAAGCCTTTCCATCACTCCTCCAAGGACCCTACCAATTATGTCTCACATAAGATGAGGACCAAAAGGAAATGGCAGTAGAATTAGACTGTCTGAATGTGTTGGATGCAAATTAATTCTGCAGGTGAAACATCATGATAGAGGTGGAACACTTCCCTTTATCTGTTCTTTTTGTCATTTTCAAGCACTCATGGCCAATAATCTTTTTGCCTTATATTTGTGCATTAGCTGTAAAATTGAAACATTGAAACATGATCTATGGCCACAATTTATTTAATAAACCCCATCAATTCACTCAGCAAATTCACTGTTTGCTGTTGCTAAGAAGATACATCCCTTGCTGCCAATCTTGAGAGGAGAAAAAAAGAATTTCAACACTACCAAAGAAAGGAGAACATTACTGATCATTTCTCAACCTTACAGAAAGTGTAGTGCTACCTGTCACTCCAACAGGTCTCTCTTGAAAGGCTACCACCTTTCCCATATGTTCCCATAAGTTGTAGTGCACCTTAATGTAGCTGAGTTTACTCAGGAAACGCCTTCAAACCATATGCAGGAGTTTTAACAGAGCAAAAACTACTACATTTCATCACAGGCAAAAAAGCCACAGGCTATTACTGTTCAATACTACTATTTACTTAATATTTTCAAATACAATAAATAAATAAAAACAACCAACAATACAAACACACAAAAATACATCGGAACCCAGTACGGAAACTGAAACTTGTAGAGACTTCACAGATTCTTTAGCCAAACAATATGAAAATAACTACTTTTTAGCCTTTACAGAAATTTCCATCCACCAACAACTTCAGCAATTAGAAGCACAGGCTTCAGCTACAAAATTCTAGCAGTCTCTATAGCCAGTGAAGATTCAAGTTTGATTTTCATATTCATTCACTGAAGATTAGACCTATCAAACTCCACCATCAGAAAAAAATACCAATATAAACAGAAATCATTCTTGAACAAGAAATTATTATGAACAATTATTATGAAAATCTTTATGAACAAGATGTGTGGTAAAGTCAGATGAAAAAAGAATGGAAGAGTTAAATGCAAAAGATAAACCTTCAAATGGAAAGAATAATTCATAAGTGTCTAATAACACTAGAAGTGTCTTGAAATGTCTAGTTATGAAGATGATTATACCTCAGATACAAGGGGGAGGATTTTGCTAGACATAGGATATGAAGGTGCAGAAACAGTATTAAGGCTCAAGCGAGGATTGAAAGGACCAATCAAATATCACTATCTCAGACTGAAAAGGTAAAGCACTGGGATGGAGCAGAGGCAGGTATTTTCCATTTTATGGAAGTTCTCTCTCCTCAGCGCTGACCTAACATGGAAAAGGCACAAACTCAGGCACTAGATGTTGAAAATGGAGACTATGCCCTTCACAAAAAAATCTGATTCTGACACATGCAGGGATCTCTGACAATCATGATTCTAAAAGCATGAGAGCTGCTGATCGCACGCAGTGGGGGACCCTAGCTTTTTCTTCTTGGCCATTTCAGATGATATGAAGGGCATATGCATAGCCAGTATTTCTCACATCTCAATATATTTGAGAGGCAGTTTGTATTATTATACTAATACTCTGTCATGCAACTGCACACAGGTTATACTCAGCACATATTTGTCCCATGTCTAAAAAAGCAGGGCACAGAGGAGCTGCACTGAGGAATGCAAAATAAAACAGAATGTTTAACTAAGTGAATCTAGTAGCTGGCTGAGCTCTTGAGTCCAAAGGCCCTAACTGCAAGTAGTAACTAGCTGGATATTTTTCTCAAAATCAAAAAAGGGTAAAGTCTGTACACTTTAACACACTGAATAAACACACAATGTCAGGTTAAAATGACTTAAGATGTGCTGTCTTAAAAAAAAATGTGGTCCTCCTGTTCCAGAAGGTGTTTTAGAAGGTCCTTATGGTGGTAGCAACTGTCATGCAGCCACATGATGAATCCTGATTTTTCTCCTGAATTTCCAGCAGGCTTATCTGTGTTACTGTGTAGAGGTGTAAAAAGGGACGAAGGGCCTGTTTATGCAGCAAGACAATTTGCCCACATTTGAAGTTGGCCGCTTTCAGCTTACTTGGAGCATATTAGATGGAAGGAGACAAAAAGAACAGGAAAAAGTAAAATTGAAGAAGAAGAAAAAAAAAAGCAAAGGTTCAGAGCAAGATTGAAAGCCATGACTGCTGCATCTTACAAATCCTTTTTAAAGCTTGTGGTATGGAAAGGCAACGCCTTAGGCTTGCTCACAGGACCTGTTTTTGGCAAAGACAGTTCATTGTTTTTACTGGTACACCTCTGCAATTTCAACTTCAGAATGCTAATTCTTTTATTTTTGTCTTTTTTTTTTAAACAAGACTTACAAGACACCTCAATGAAATCTCATTTCTTTCTCAGTTTTCAGATGCATTGGAAAGTTTCTGCCTCATATGACTGATCAGGGCAGAAGGTGGTTCTGCCTCAGATACTACCCAATGGCTTCCTGTGGATTAATTTGAAATCAGACAGCATGGTATCAAGTCATGTTTGCAACAGAGATCTAAAGGAATAAAACATGAAGGCCTGGTCCAAAGGTTCATAAACTTAGGAATGAAACTGGACATACCAATGAAAAGCCATGAATTCTACACGGCAAACCTGAACCTTGGGTTTTGAAGACGAAGTAGATAAGGAAGGCATCACTGAAGCTGCTCCAGACTGAGCAAGCTGGTGACCATTAGACACACTGAACATTACGGTAGCAAATGTATAAGCTATCCTGGAAAGCGGCTCTGAAGAAGTCTAGAATAGGCAGTAAAAAATGAGTTTCTTTAGTTAGAGAGATAGAAAAAAATACAATTTCTATTAGTGAAAAAAAAGAAACAAGTGAACAAACAGAAACAACTGTATTGTGTTGGTTAGAATCCAAATGGTTTTAGTTTTACTTTTCCGACATGATGAGCTGCATCATTAAGTGCATGAACGGAGCAGTCTGACCATGTGAATATGAAATGGAGCCTAACAGCTACTGTGACTAACATTTGCCTTTTAACAATAAACTTCTCCCCCTTTTCTATTATAACGACAGCTGAATTTATTGTCTATTTTGCAGGAAGCAGACAGCAGCATATACTGTGTTTCCAAGTGAATGGCCGAAGAGTTGAGAGAAGGCTACACACACTGTTAGAAACACACTCTGCTGTAGAACTATGATTTGTTGTCAGTTCACCTCATTGCTATTCTCTCAGGGCAGGGAGCAGCAGCTATCCAATATTCTCGCCATTTATACATATATGAAAACTTCCAAATGTGCAATTCCGGAGTTCAAAGAACACAGAAGCATTACTGGTCATTTCCTACGTGTTTGTCTACTAAAACTATCAACTTATTTATTCACTAATGAGCTGGATGTATAAATGATATAATGAAAAATTATGATATAATGTTTAATAATGAATAATGAAAGATTATGATATAATGAAATGGATGTGGAAGTATGCCTGACATGGGTGCTGAAAGATTTTTTTGCCTAGGTTTTTAGGGAAGTTTGCATAAAAGAAAGTTGATATGGCACCATGTGATAATACAAAGCTCTCTGGTAGAGTTGTTCATAAATCACACTATTACGCTATTGAACATGCGATATGACCTTTGGTTGAGCAACATACTGAATCTAATGTCAGGCGAGCCCAAAAGAAGAAACACTGGGATGTGCAGCCGTGCTTCACGTTACATCATGACCAAATGAATTCAGTTCTGAGCTTCAAAAAAAACTTGTTCCTTTTCAACTGCCCTCAAAAGAATTTGTCTTGCCCCCAAATTAGAGAGTCTAATTTTGTCAATTGAGAGAGACAAAGTTTTGTGTATATGACCTGGAGATTAAAATAAAAAAAAAAAAATACTGCCTGCCATTCAAACCACATCAAAAAGACATTTCAGTGTCAGAAAATTTCAAATAGCCAAGCGGCTAATACAGAATTCACACAGATCATTAGCATCAGGTAAGATCAACAACATCATATTATCATATTATTCATTTAGAATCTCTATTGGTATATGAATTTCCTGGTTGGATCCTTCTAAACTATTCCATTGTTTTCTGCAGAGTATGGACATTTGTGAAGAAAGAATATGAAAACAAGGAGACTGGTATCAGAAACCTTAATCACAGGAAAATAAAACTTGGCTAAAATGAAAACAAAACCTTAGTAAACAGACAAATTTATAAGAAGCTTATGTCAAGTAACATCAAGAACTCGGTAAGGCAGCTTACATAGGGACATCTTCCAAATAGTTAAACTGTGACTCATTCTTCTTCCCTTTCCTTATACTGTTGCCAGGCATCTTAGCATTAACATGAAAACCCTAACCACAGTGATCCATCCCAACATACGCAAAGTTTTTACTACTATTTATTTTGTCCACTTTGAAGTGGTGAAGGTTGTCTAACAAAATTCATATGTACTGATATGAAAATAAGAATATTTAGAAGGACAGTGAAAATAATTAGAGAGAGGGCAATGCTGAATTATAAAGGACAACATTTGAAAATTAAAAATACACAATTTCACTAGGCAGGATTATGAGGCAATACAGTAAGTCATTGCAATACTAATAATTACATATTATAATATTTGTATAACTAATTCTTTGGGTTATTAAAGAACTACTTAGAAAAGGAAAATGAGCAAGCAGAACTATTAAAACAAATAAGAAAGAAAACCTGCAGCTGAGCATCATGAAAATCTACTTGGCAAAGCAGTAGAAAAAAAAACAGCACAAAAAGGAGTACAAAAGCAACCCAAGGGAAGTAGTGGAATCTCCATCATTTGGGATATTTAAAACTTAACTGGACAAAATGTTGGAAAATGTTCCATAGGGAATAATCTTGAATTTGTAAGGAGACAGACTGGATGACCTAACAGGTCTTTTTCCATCTGTAACGTCTATTACTTGGTAATTGTCTCTTGTCCTCAATCCACACATTAAGCAATCCTCACAAAGCTCCAAGGCCAAATGGTTTGGTTCCAAAGCGCCCATTCTTTCTATGCTCATCATTTAAGACTAGCAGAGCAAATCCTATTTAGAAATGAAAATATTCATAGTAAGATCAAAAAAAAAAAAAAAAAAAAAAAAAGTAAAAAATATTATGAGAGAAAACTATGCAATTTCTCTCACTCAGAGGTTTTAGAGGTTTTCAAACTGTGGCAATGTGTATCATTCATAGAACTGTATCACTAGTAAAACACAAACAGCTTCAGAATGGTCTTCAGCTCATCTCAGCGCTTCTTATGAGTACTGCCAACTAGCAAAAGAACCTACAGTTGTTAAATTTCGTTGCAGACCACACACATCAGAGGAAAAGAATTCAGCTGAAAAAGAATTCTGTAAACTTTCAGCTCATTTTTTAAACTGTATTTTGATGACAGTTTCTTTCAGTTATTGTATCAATCTAAAGCAGTACCTATTTCTGTCCTATCCTTACCACTCAATCCAGCTCTTCATAATGAAAAAAACAGTCTTCTGCTTCCTGCAGTTTGTACATAAACTTTATAATGAAAAAAAAACAAAAAAAAACCAAAACAGCCTTTGGTTAGGGAGAGCTACTGTGTGTACAGACTGGAGATACAGCATGAGGTTTCATATTATGAGTTTGTATGAGTTTGATAAAGCTGCAGAATGGCTTTTAAACACTTCTATCAAGCACACAAAGCTTTACAGCACTAAGCAAATGAGCAAAGGTGTCAAATCACAGTCACAGCTTGCTAAATACCTTTAAGATGCCTGGGTTTGGTTCCTTTTTGTTTAACCAGAGGTAGTATTTTAAATGTTTAAATGCAGTGCTTAATTGCTCTGTTATTCAAACTACTGTTGTATTCCTTTACTCATCAAAATAAGTAGGAATGAAAGAACAGTTTCATATTAAGAACATGTGAAAATAAGAAATTAAAGTTTGTGTATCTTACTCTTAACATACTAGGATTAATACCAAATGCAGCTATTTTGATTTTAAATTATGATAAATATATTAGACATGTTTGTTTTTAACACTAAAGAAAAAAATTATCCTGCCACATAGTGCCATATTTTCTACTATTTTGTTTCTTATAAAGAAACACTGTTTCCAACAGTATCTCACTGATATATCATTTGAATTCTTGCTATTGTGTTTGAAGTCACTGAGTATAATTCACAGCAAAAAAGAAAAAAAAAAACTATTTGTTGTTTGAATACAGGGACCAAAAAGCATTTTTTTTAAACTTTTTAAGATATTTTACAAATTTAAAAATTGTCTAGACTTCAGGGTCAAGAAAAACAAAGTGTTTGTTAATACTTTGTTAGCTTCCCAAATCCATAGTCAGAAAATAAACATAACGCTTCACTGTGTCAGAAGAGTTTTACCATCAGTAAAAATGCATCTTGCCACTGTGTTGGGAAAGTACTACAAGATCAGCAAAGGCAAGCACTGGATGTCACTAAGCTATGAGTACAATTAAAAATAATCAAGAAAAAAAATACATTTTGACATCAAACTATGAGCAATTTCCAGGACCAAAACTTACTAAGAACATCACAGATGAGGGGAACCCTTAGAAAGGTTCCCACTGTTCCCATCAGCTGTCGAAGCAAAGCTGCCTCATACAGCTCTAAAGAGTCCCAAGATAGAACTTGAACTGAATTGCTGTTGAATTGAGAGTGGCCTCTATCCACATTAAAATCATTGTTGCTTTTAAAATAGATTTATTAATTAACCCTTTAATTGAGGCTGCAAAAAGAAGCAGCACCTTTGCAGAGAATAAACCACACTATGAGAAGAACACACGGTGAGTAGCCAGGAACAAAGGTAGGAAGGGGAGGAGTGAGAAGAAGCAGGGATGACTTGTAATTTTTTTCTCTAATCTACTGTAGCTGTGTAAAAATGCACTGTTTAAGGTGTGGTATTAATAACATCTTGTATTAATAACAGTAAAATCACAATACACAGTAAGGAAAATAGACTCTGTGAATTTATCAGTATGCAAAAATAAATACAGCTGAAAGGTCAAGCACTCTTCCATGGACATTAAGAAACAGGGAAAAACATACCACACAAAACCTAATTTCCAGAAAAATCACCAAGATTCTGAGTAGTCAATATACATTATACATCTCGATATTGAGAACAGTAGCCTGCTCATCACTTATGGCCTTGTGAAGAGGTTAACTCAACTGACATGAAAACATAACGTTCAAAGAATAATGGGAAATAAAATTAAGATACTGGAAATATTTCCTCTATAAATTGGTATGGTACTATCTACTACTGTGTAAGAAAAACAAGCAATCTGCAAATCTGCAAAAAGATAGAAGATTTAATTGGATACTAGTCAATTAATATGTTTGTAAAGGGATTGTGTAACCTACTATCAGCATTCTAAAAGAAGTCGTACAGAAGGCTCAAGTACTAGACTTACCACACAAAGACAAATTTGTGTATCAAATTTCTTACTTATTCCTCGCTTTTGGAGGAGCCAACATAAGATAGCAGCAGCGTACAACATCCCCCCACCTCTCAGTTGGGCAGTCTGAAGTTTCAACTACGGCTTTGTAACTGTGAAGAAAGTACTCAAAAATAATGTGTTTTTCCTCTGGACTTCATCAGCCCCAGGGATAAGCCCCAGAATTCTACGTTAGGTAAAGAGTAACAAACGTGACTGTGAGACTTTAAGTACTTTTTTAGGTTTTCATTTTGAAAGCTTAATTTGAGGAAATCACATAATTAAATATGAATGCAAGCAATGCTACATTTATCTATTTATCCAAATACAAGTCAAGATATTATTTTGCTGTGCAAAAACTGCCCTATCCTGCTTTATCCTCTATCTCCATTTTGGTTTATGCTTATGAACATATGGCTGAGAAGCTGCAAGACCTGGCTAACCATCAACTCTTGCGGCCTCCAAAAAGACAGGGCTGTTTGGAAATAATGCTGCTTCTTGCAGCTGACAGCTGCTTCCTCCTCAAGGACTCTGGTGGGTGCTTTAATCTCTACTGCCACTGACCTCCAGTTCAGGAAAAGGATTCATAGAGGACAGCAGCATTTATCCTTTCTCAATGCAGTAGAAGAAGATAGGCCAAAGATAAGCAATGTACAATGTCATTACTTGGCACCAACCAATGTTCTCTGACTTCACACTCATGTCCTTCACATTTCTTGTTGCACTTTGGACTGACAGACCAGGCTCCATGTCTCTCCAAATCAGCTGGTTGTTTTTGTATTCCCGAAAGAAACAATGGAAAATACCATTGCATCATGTGAATGCTCTAATAAAAGGAGACATGCTTGGTCTATAAAGGAGAGATGGAGCAAGTATCTTCTTTCCATTCATAGCCTGATTACTTTTTTTAATTTTTTCTTTTTTCTTTCTTTCCAATTAGGGAATAACACACTAAAGGGGTTAAAGAGATGCTGGAGTGGTAATCTACATTCATAACCAAACCTTTTCCCTCTAGAAAGATGAGACAAGAATGGTTTAATTATACTGGATGTCTATACATCTACCAACTGCATGCAAGTTAAAATACAAGACCCAGAGTCACAGTAAATCACATAAGCATCATTTTAGGTGGTTATTTTTTGTTGTTGTTGTTTTCCATTTGATCTGTCATCATTGCAGTAAATTTCTCTGTCACCGGTAACCCAGGCTTTTTGCAAAGCCTCGTGTATGAGGCAGAAAAATAAAATGCATTAATATTAAGAAAATAAATTGTGCTATGGCTAAAAGCAAGAAAGATATTGATGCAGTGACTCTGAAAGAAATCACAATGCATTCAAAATTTTAATTGACATATCTTATTCTTCCTCAAAATTTTCCTCAGAAATAAATACTCCTGGAGAGCTGCAACTCTAAGAGCACAATGAGGCCATGCAATGCAGTATTGTAGTTCAGCACTAACCCAGCTGGCACATTTATGTGGAACACTGAGGCACTCTACAGAAATACCATCTTCACCCCTAGTGTCAGAATAACTATCAGTATTGCACTGTGCCTTGGCTAATTATCTAAGTATTGCAGGATATAAATACGCCTTAAAAAGGTCTTCAATCACCTGTTTTCAACATAAACCTCTTTCTTCCTCCTTTTAGTTAACGGAGTATCATTCCTATTTAGTATCTTCTGAGTAGAAGTCTAATAAAAGAAAAAATGGTCTTCTGTTACATACCATTCTTGATAAATACTGTAGGTCTGCTGTGTTCTTCCTTTGCTTTCCTTACTATGACTGTACTTTTGCTTCTCCTTATATGCATAAGGAGTGCAAATTCTAGATTTACAGGGCTTAAAGCTATTTACAATCATTTCTGCTGATCTTCTGAGTAACACAGACAACACAATTATATGATTCCAAATTAAACTATAAACTCGTGCTAAAGCAATAGTTTGTTGTACTTAATGACCTCCAACTCCAATATAAGAAATTTCAGGCTCTAAAGCGCCCACTGTACTCCTATACAATTTGTTCCAGTGATTAAATACCCTCACTATAAAATTAAATGTTTTCTAAACTTCCATAAGTTAACCATACAGTGCTCTGTTTATTCTTCTACGAGATTCAAGATCATCAGAAATCTCTAATTTTCAATACCTTTTAACTAAGCCTTTCCATAGGCTTATTTAACTAAACCAGTTTTTTGGTCTCTCTCAGCCACGACAGGCTGGGGGAGAAGATATTAAGTCAATTTATCAATTATTTTTGAGAATCAGTAACCTCAAAGCATATGGAGAAATACATTAGAGACAGGCAAAACAAGACATTTAACACCGAAGTAAAAAGATACGATAAAAAAGCAACCATAAAACTGGAAAAAAAAATGCTGCAAGGAAATTTATGCTTATAGCAACTTGGCAGTGAGATCTTACATTAGTTATCTAACGCGCTTTCAATACCATAGCATCCAACTGAGCAACTTCTTCACTAGCCTCTCTTTAAACATGCCCAGTTGTTTGATTCAAAACTCTATTTTGATCGCTTAGACCACTGACACAGAGCTGATATAGTTCTTCCTTGTAGCATGAAGGGAGAACAAAACAAGAAAAACTAAGCGTGTAACATTAAAAAAGGGATCACCCCTCTCAAGATTTTGGTATTTGACATAAGTTGAGTCATTTACTCCTCCCCCTCTCTACCTATATTATTCCATGACTCTTTTTCTTTCCCCTAATTGTCATGAGAAGCATAGTCACGTAAGTTAATACATATTAAAGTAAAAATTAAACAAAATCAAAATGTTTGGAAAAGTAGCCCCAAGGAACTGTTGGGGAGGAGGGCATGCTTTCTTACTTTTATTGGAAGTTTAGACTGATCAAAAGGTTAAAGGTTCTGTAACACACTAACAACACGGTTTCCTTTAGGATATAGTTTTTGGAAGCTAACCAAGACAAATTTTAATTCCTTGTACAATTCTAACACTGTTTGCCAAACAAACCTCTTTGCCTCGTTCAGCTCCTTCTATAAACTTAATGACTGCCACAAGGATTGGAAGAAGTGAAATTACTTTTAAGTATCCCAACTCTCAGTTAAAATACATTTACACAGTTAAAAACAGCACTTACCGTTTTCTACAGCTCCATCTTTTCCCTTACCTGAGTTAGTATATTGTCTCTTTTGCAAAATACCAATGAACTTTAAAGTAAAATACAAATAATTATTATATAAATATTTTTAAAATCTAGATCCTATACAATGCTAGATTCTATAAATATCCTTACAGGAGAGGGAAAACAATATGATGCTTGATGAAAGTAGATTTCAGATTAAACTGATAATTATATAGATTTATTCTTCAAAAGAGCAGATAATCATAATTAAACTCTGTGACTGAAAACTAAATCTCTAAGAAAATACTGAAATCTTAATGAAATAAACAGAAAATAATACTTTTAACAAAGAACAGAGCCATGAAACAATTTTCCAAAAAAATATGAAAAATGCTAGTAAACTAAAAGAAAAAAGAAAAGTGACCTAACTATAATTAGTGAAAAAATAGAATACTGTTTAGAGAGACATATTACATTTTCTAAAGTGTTATGTTAGCCATTTAAGAAAAATCTAAAGGAAATAAAATTGGAATTTTAAGCAGAAAAAGAGACTGATCAGAGTTTTGTATTTTTAGGGCCAAAGAACCAAACGTAAGTCTCCAAATTTCTAAAACAGTTAGCCTAAATGGGAAACAGCCTAAATTTCTATAAGAAAGAGGAAAGACCTACAATAAAAAAAAAGTCAAAGCAATAGGATTCCTGTATTCTCTGGTCTTTGCTATCTAATACCACCCCATGAGGAACATTCCCATAGTAAAATTAAGGGAGACTGGACAGGGAAAGAGGAAGAACAGATGCTCACGTGCCTGTTCTTCTTTTCTTAACACCCAAATCAGAGACTAGAGCCTTGTGTTCATGGACATGGAATTATTTCAAGTCAAATTCCCCAACTCTAGATTGCATTGCCTTACATTTTAGTGCATTGATCTAGTTGTACCAAGTTGCAGATAGGGACTGAGTTCCTAAAAATACTATAACTGTTATAATACTCAGTAGAGAGTATCAGTACTCAGAGGAGGGAGAGGGGAAAGGGCCTCTGTAGGACCCACTGCTCCTATGCTCTTTCGGACATAGCTATGAATGAATGAAAAAATCTTTGTCTTTTTGGTATCAGTTGGTATCCTTGATACCAATTATGGCAACTTCTTTGCTATTTTTATTTTAACAATTTCCATACCATTTCTCATGTTGCCATTATTATTGGCATAATGGGCCCTATAAGCCTGCTAAGTTTTAAAATTTTATAGAAAAAAATATGTATTTTACCGATGGAACAATTTTAACAAATTTATGAGTATGAACTTGATACCTACTAACTTTTTGAAAAAGCTGTTAATGTATTTTGATTACTGTATCCTGCAAATTAATGATTATCTATGAGACTCTAGAATCAAGTCTCTGTTCAGAGAGGAAATTCTCTCACTAAAGAGAGGTTTTTTTTTTTCTTTTTATTTATAAAAAAAAGATAGTTCACAAAGATGTAACTGCTTCCTTCACACATATTTACAAGTTTGTTAGTCAGAACGCATTTAAAGATGTCAGACATTCCCCAACTCTTAAAGTTTATTTTTCAGCTGCTTAAGTGCCAAGCTCTGTCTTTTGGATAGGTTTTTGTTGTTGTTGTTGTTTTGTTTTTTTTTTTTTTTTTTGTTTTTTTTTTTTTTTTTTTTTTTTCTAAATCAGAGGCAAGAGCAAAGGACACAGGACAAGTTTTGTCCTTGTTAAAACTTGAGCACTTGTTTTGATTAAAAACATAAGCCTCATCATCATTTAATACAAGATATTGAAAGACGACAAATGAAATGAACAATGTCAGTGCTCTGCTTTTGCGAGTCCCACAGAAAAAAATTCTACCTTCAAAAAAGTTGTGAATCTCCTCAAATTACACTTTGCATATGCTCACCCAAAACTTCATTGAGTATTCTCCAATTTGGAGATGGAGGAGCTAATCCAACCTTTTTGTAGTTGCCTCTGTTCCAGGCTGCTATAAAGTCTGTTCTTGCCAAAGACAAGAATAGACAGCAAGGGAACATTTCCTTCTGTGCCTTTTGTTCCCTCACTAATGGAGCACTGAGAGTTCACAGATGAGAGAAGCACAAAAGAGGGAAGAAAGGGCAAATAAAATTAGGTAGATTAGACAGACAACCGTTTTTGGAAACACGAAGCAAAAGGTCAGGAAAAAAAATGAAGAAGGGGAGAAACTAAGAGGAGGCCTTTTAGAGCCCTATTTACTTGTGAAAGGCAATGAGTAAAGGCAGGACAGGAGGTAAGGTGAGGACAAGGGGTGAGAAAGATGGGAAAAGGCACCAGATGGAGGCCTACCAGATGTGGTGGGCTAAGAGGAAGCAGGGGACAACTCTGTACCTATTTAAAAACAACCCAATGCAGAACCTACACAACCTGAAGCTACAATCTCACCATTCCCCAGCAACTGCAAAGTGTGTGTTTGCACCATCTCCAGAGGTTGACCCATCCACCCAGATGACTGTCACTAGTACTCTTTGGAATTAAGTAGCAGAAGAGGGAAACAACAGAATTCAAATTCTCTTTTTTTTCCCTGAATAATATCATTTCTGAAATAACTTAAATCCATTCCTTCATTTCAAAACTCACTGATGGAGAAGCACATGTGCTATATCTAAAACTTGCCAAGATCTGAGCTGGCACCAAAGAAAAAGGGCTAACCTTTGATAAAGACCTTTCTACTGCTTCACAGGAAATTTTCCCATCAATTTTCACCATTGGTCCCAAACCAGTAAATGAGCCTGCTGTTGAGTGAAACATTTACTGTATTTGTTCTTCCACAGAAACTTAAAACTTTACTGAACAAGTACATTATTCTGAGATATCTCCTATCTCATAGAAGGTCATGAACAAATGAATCTATTTAATCCCATCATCAAACAATATGTTATTAAGGAAAAATATTTCTCAGGATAAGCTATTTTTCAATACTGCAAGAGCACTACCTGTGCAGATGGAGACCTGATTTTGTAAACATGGCTATTTTTTTTTTTCATTTTTTTCACATTTTTTTCATGGGACATAAAATAACATGCCTTTATCACTAGCTGCATGCAATGCTGAAGTGAAGTTTACAGAGAACCTGAGATTTCAGTGTTGATCTCTGCAATGTTCTCAAATATAATCAATCTGAAACATTATTATGTTCCTGGTCTCCTGTAAAACTATACAAAATTGGAGACGCCCGCACTTTGAGAATGAAGTTAATACTAAAAGTGTCTAAGGGTCAAACGACGTCAAGAATTTAAAATAGAAGCCTAAAATGAGAAGGATACTATTGTAAGAAGGTCCCCCAAAAGAAAACAGGGTGACAAGATATCTGAACAAGAAAAAGTATAGCTTTATTATTTCCAGCTATGGTTTTAATAAAGCATCTTACATCTCATGTCAAGAGAAATTTTGACTGCAAATCACAAGACAGCACATTTGTTGCATTAATAGTTAGCATTTTTAAACAGCTAATTTTCATATTAAAACTGCCAGTTACAGCAAAGCACAGAACTGCAAGGCTGGAAGGAGGGATTGTAAAACGGAAAGGGTACTCTTCACTTTAAGAAATATTTCTACTGCTCTCCAAGGAGATTTATTTCATTCACCATATAGCATGTGTCAAGAGTTATGCTGATCTTCCATTGGGAGCTAAGTACCCAATATTTTTTGCATTACCCTGCACCACAATAGCAATCCTTGACATTGGTTGTAAGTGTCAGACAGAGCAGTCATTAATTGTTATCATCTCTAAGATATAAAAAACCATCTCTTCTTGAATGTTACCACACAAAAAGTGTACATGTTATCTTTATACAGCAAGTGCAAAAAATGTTTTGTACTGCAATAACAATCATTTAGAATATATGGGATAGAAAGTGTACTATTGTTAAACTGTCAGTCAAAACCCTTGTTACACAAGGATAGAACATCACATCCATCTATAACTGCTTTTCCTGTCAATCAAACGTGTTGTTCTATACAAATCTAACATCAATTTGATTTTTAAATTGGCAAAGGCTGTAAAACATTATTCTGATGTGATACCAATGTGATCTAAGTTATTGCTGATATCAGGATACAACATAGCTTTCCTCTAAAATGCAGTTGTCCTCTTGCTTTTAGGCATCTGCACAGCTTATACCTTCTATGTATAAGTACATGAATAGTCAACTGAAAACATGCCATGTTACTTGGTGATAATTTCCTCTAATCTGGAATAAACCAGGGTTTGAAAACAGTAAATCAGGCTGATAAAATAATTACTAATAAGTACATTAGAAAAACAACAAATATTCCAGTATATCCATCACATACCTTCATCCAAAACCAGATGAGCCCCTTTCTCTCCGCTATGAGCAACACTGGCTTATGAAAATTGAGTCAAAAAGCACTAAATCCCTACAGCACTTTTTTGTGACATTAGCTGCACAACGAATTGATGGAGATAAATACATCCCTCATAGAAGAGTACAAAGTTGGATACAAGTTTCTAATTCCACTGACAAACCAAACACAACTAAAAAGGTAGACAGGAAGAATGCAGAATTGATCTTAAAAATAAAAAAAACAATAAATCAAACCATGCTCTTGCCCTCTTAGGCCTACTGCATGCATACCCTGACGACTGCATTTTTTTGTGCTAAGGTACTGAGATCAACACAAGCTAGAAAAAGCACATCAAATCAGTCTCTCTATAGACCACTGACAAATGAAACCATCCATTTTGTTCCATCTGTGAAACGTGCAAGTAGAGGCAATACAAACTACAGACTATCACGGGTTTTATTTTATTTTTTCTTTATTAAATTCATATAGGAATCATTAATCCAGAGTGATTTATTAACATCCTTACAATTATATGGGCATATGAAATGTAGCAGACCTTTCCTCCAGGTATAATTGGTGACTTTCAATATACTTAGCGTACATAAAAACTTTATGGAATAATATCTGATGGCTGACAAGATTCTAAAATCCTCAGGAGTTCTGGCAGCGAGTCCAAACAAATTGCTGTAGAGATGGTATCATCAATCTGTTTTCCACTCACACCTTTTAGCAATCCCTACGGTAAAGCGGCAACGTATCTATGCCTAAATCATTCCATTTTTGAGATCACTAATGCTTAATCTGTTAATGAAGGCATGGGGCGATGAAACACGCTAAAATCAGACTCACACTTTAGTTTACCAACTTAGCCACATATTTTACAGAAACTTTAGAGAACTGAGATAAATACCTACCTAATAGTAGCATCTTAAACTTAGTGAATTGGTAAGAACTAGTCATAGAACTATTAAACAATGGATTTATATATATATTTATGTAAATATATATATATAAATTCAATTGTTTAATGTTATATAAATAAATAAATAAATATATATATATATCTCAAAAAGTAATACTTTTTTTTGGTCTGAGAGTTAACACTGTAACCCATTAAACCACCCAATATTTCTCTGGGTTAATTAAAACCAACTATTATGCCTTTAACTAAAACTCTAAGGCCCAATTAGTTCATTCTTGTTGAAACTATGACCTCTTAATATCAAAATTATATGCATAAAAATTAAAGACAGGTAATGTAATTCAGTAACAGCAGGTTGCTCAGGATCACGTCCAGTTGGGATGTGAATAGCTCCAAAGATGGAGACTCTACAAGATCTCTGGTCAACATGTTCCAGTGTTCCATTTATCCAAATATCTCTATTCAAATATGAGAGATGGAATAAATCACTTAGTCATCCATGATCCTAGAAAAAATCGTAATCACAGCTATGCTACCGAAAAAAATCTCAATCCTTTTGAAGACTGCTTACTCTGTGAAGAAAAAATGGTTTAAAAATAACAGCAAAATTAGAAACATTTCTTCAATGACCTGGATGAAGGCACAGAGTGCTCCCTCAGCAAGTTTGCAGATGATTCGAAGCTGGGGGGAGTAGCTGACACCCCAGAGGGCTGCGCTGCCATCCAGAGGGACCTGGACAGACTAGACAACTGG
>JAWLRI010000963.1:4216818-4271323 GCA_034781795.1 Crypturellus tataupa | reverse complement strand
AGCGAGCCAGGTAGGCGCCAGGCGGGAGGCGAGGAAGGATGGAGCCCCGGGGGCCTTTGAGCAGAGAGGAAAGAGCGTAACGCTCCGTCGCGGCGTTTTGCTTGTTTTTCTAAACGGTTCCTCTGGTGCCACGTGAGAGAGCGCAACATTTAGCGACATCAGTGCCCCGGTCTCATTGCACATGCACTGCCCGCCAAAGGTGACGGGGACCCGCTGTTCCTCCTGGTAAGACAGTTCTGTGCAGCTCCACGGCACTGCATGCCCACCTGGTGCCCTGTCACGAAGTTGGGGTGTCCTGGCAGAGAGATTCTCCCTACTTACGGTCACTCTCAGGAAGCTTGGGAGTGTGTAGTGTTTTAAATCCCAAATCATGCTGCTTGCATCACCTCTCAGTTGTCAGTGGGAGAAAAGAGAGCGTCAAGGTCAAAGATGAAACATAGCCAGCTTACAGCAAAGCTTGATTCCAAAGTATTTAGTTATCTTATTGGCTCTTAGTGAATTGTGGATCAGCCCCTTTGGAATCTATTTGAATATGCAATTCACTATTACCTGCTGATAAAAGTATTCCCTTTAAGTCTACCACTCCTGCTTTTATTCTTTATCAAAGTTATTTCATCAGTCAGTGTTTCTATTTTCCTACCAGTTTTTTTCCCCCCGTCTCTTTTTGCCATGGTTTGTTCCTATCAGCATTTTCTTCTTCACTTCTTAAAAGTTTATCACCATTACTTTATCTATTGAAGCGATTTGTAAGAAAATATTTTATTGGTGACTTGGGAATTAGCAAAACAAAAAGATCGTAAAGGTGATGTAACAGAAATCACATCTCTGGATTCTTTTGCTTCAGTCTGTGTTCACACTGCATGAAGTCAGCAATTTTAGTTACCTGGTATGAATTTAGAGAACTAAATTCACTTATGAAGGTGGGAGTGGTGGGGGAGGAAAAAGGCCTGTTATTCTGTAGGACTAGAAAAGACCAAGTGACCAGCAGATCCCATGTGTAATGTACATAATGTCACGAGTGTTCGATGGATTTGACTTTAGTACTTTTAATTTCTCTGCCAGAATTTGCTATAGGAAGAGACGATTACATCAATCTTGGAAAACCTTACTGTGACTAGTGCTTGGAATTAGAAAGTCCCATGGCCCATGTACTTCAGCGAGAGTATCTTTGGTGATATATGTGAGGAAAAGATACACTAGGTGTTACAACATGAACAGGCTAATTCAAACTTCTTCCAATGTACTTTTTATTAAGAAAAGAATTGAAACTAATTTACACATCACTTTCTGTGTGCACTACTAAGGAAATTATTTAGAAAGTTGGATTTTTTTATTTTCTTTTACGTTTGAAGAGTGGCTCTTGTTCAAGTGATGCATTGGCATCACCATCCATGTACTGGAGAACAGTATGATAGTGTAGTGAGCTTTTGTTATCATTGTAACTTATTTTTTATTATTTTTAAATATTCTTCCAATATTTTGTGGTCAAATACATCACATTATAGAGAATTATTCTTGTTTTTGTGGGTAAAGTAGATCATTACAAAAAGTGTCATAAGGTTGTCAGTATGTCAAATGGTGCAAATTTTGTGTTATCCAAAAATTAGGATGTTCAGATTATTTGATTTATTATTTTTGAATAATAACTTTTTACAGTTCTTAAATAACAAGTGAATTTTGTAGGTTGACTACAAAATAAAAGTGCATTAGTCTGAAGATAAAACAGCTGAGATAACTTCTAGCTTTGAATTTTCTTAGAATGCCTCAGACTTGATAGGTTCTTTCACCTTCTAGAATTGCCTTGGTTCATTCTTTTGTTTTTGTTCATTCATATGCATTCATATGCATAAATGCATATGAATGAATTCCCATCAAAACATAAACTGAAACTTTTAATGTTGATATAGTTGCTTGAATAATTAGAATTAGATATTTCACTAAATGGATGCCTAAAATTCCTTTACTCTTGCTAAAAATGTTGCAAACCTGTTGAGTAGTAAGTGTTGCACCGGTCTCAATGAATTCATACTTACATGTCTCTGAATGTTCTTCTGGAGCACATAGTATAGCAATACAAACACACAAAATATCATCCTCTGAATTTGTTTTAGGAAAAGTTTAACCTCTCAAGTAATGGGCCTCCAGATGCATTATAAATGCATTCACTGATTAAATGGCTGTCAGGTAGATGGAAAGTCATGCCCCAGTTCATGCTGGTGGATTACTGAGGATTAAGGTAGATACACCCAGCATGAATTTAAGGATCCAAAGGCTTATTAATAAAACAGACGAAACTGATTCAACTTAATCTCATCATTTAGGGAGAGAATTTTCTTTGCAGATGATGATTATTTAAAAATGCAAAAACTTGATCACCCAACAAAACCATAAATTTAAATTATGACTTAAATCAGGTGCATTAGTAGATTAGTATATGTAGGTAAAAATATTTTGGCCTGTCATAAATATTTCACTTTTTATTGATCTTTCTGAAGAGCTGGTTGGTAGGATGAGTTAACTTCCGTTTTGAGTGTCAAATGCTTAAATCCTCTTAAATTGAATGACTGTGTGCAGGTGAGAGCGTCTTTTTCATTTGGGAGGTGGTTGTTTTGAGTTTGTGTCTTCTCTTGTGTGTCTCCTCTTAGAAGAATTCTTTTTCCCCCAAAACTCTAGAGATTCCCTACCCTATTAGGAAAAGTAATGACTCAGAGATGTTTTTATACTTACTGTGATTCAGGATGTGTAGGAAGCAAATGTTCTTGTAATGGACTAAATAAAACTCAATTAAAACTTGTGAACAGGTATTATATAAAGACTTCAATAGAAACTTTTTAGAATAGAATTGGAAAAGTAATTTCTCTACTGTGGTAGTTTCTGATACTGCTACTAATCCAGGGACCTCCATTTGTACTTTGACATCAAATACTTTGGTGCAAGTCAAGAAAGATATTTGATCTTTTACTGTGTTTAATCCTTCAGGAGCTTATAATCTTTTAAAGTAATGGTTCTTAAAATTGCTGAAGACTGCTGCTGAGCAAATACTTGCGAAGGAAGGACTGAAACCAGTTTATGACTATATACTATCAATGTTAAAAGATATTGTAAAATAAGTAACTGTTCAAAACACAAATGAGAGAGAAGGAGTGATATCTGAATGTACTATTAACATATATCTTGGAGCAGTAAACCAGCACATAATTATGTGGGAGAAATGAGAAAAAGTATAAAAGGTTTCCTTTTTACTTCTTTTTACTTCTTTTAACCTTTTTTTTTTTTTTTTAAGGGATAGTTAACAAATACTTTAAAAGGTGTAAGGTTCAGGTATGTTAGGGGCAAGGAGAAGAGGGAGGAAACAGATGTCAATTAAAAATTAGTAATTATTTAAACAGTATACTAGTAGGCTACCATTTTCAGGTCAAAATGGAAGTAATTTAACTGATGTTTCTATGTTATTTATAATGTCCTAATCATTTAAAACAAATAACAATCCCACAAAACTCCCCTAGCAGTGTTGCACCTGTAGTTTTGGTACTTATTCAGTGAGAAAAGGATTAAAAAATGTGAGATGATTTGTGTCCAGATAATTTGTTTCTGGCTAACACTAACTGAGAACTTCTAGGCATAGGTGCAAGTTCATTACTATAGCTCCAAGTGTGGTGTCCTGCAGTAATAATAAAAAGAGAGCAACATGAAGTTTATGTTGAAAAATGGAAATAGGCTCAAAATCAACTGTGTTGCTGCTAGTTATTGATGTTAAGATAGAATTTAACTTCCCTAAAGCTTGGTAGATGTAGGAATGCAGGAAATTACTTCACTTTTGTGTTTCCTGCATGCTGCTTGTGGTGTTCTGGTTTTGTCTGTTTGGGTTTTTAAACTCACTCATTTCCACTTTTTCATGTAGACCAATGAAAGGAAATCATGCTACAACTCTCATTTTAACAAGGCAATATGCTGCCAATAACTAGCTCGTAGCACCCACTACACTCTTCAAATAACAAAGTTAAAAATAGTGAAAAGATAATGTACTCTGCTCAAAAGCTGCACATGTGTCTCATGAGTTGGATTGTGCTGTACACACATAAAAAGGGTAACAGATTTTCTGGTCTGCGACTTCCCAAGTGAATTAAATAGCTCTAGTGGCCGTGTAGTAGCTACTGTATGTGACCATCTACAATTATTTTCAGTTCGTTTCCGATCTTTGTAAAGAAGTCTTTAGGAAAATGAGAGCAAAAAGAAGGATATCTTTTAATAATAATTTTGTCAGAGATGATGGTGGGGTTTGTTTGTTTGCTTGGAGGTAGAGTGTAGTCCATGTGCTAGAAAACTTGGAAAATTTTCCAGGCTGTTTTAAAGGCAGATTTTTCAGAGGAAAGAATACTTAAGATAAAGAGTAAGAACAGTAACTGAAACTAGAGGAAAAAGTTCAAATATCTGATATGGGAAGAAAAGAAATTACAACAGTTCTTGGTTCTGAACCCTTCCTTCTTTCCCTGCAGAGCTCCATGGAGCTTCATATTCATAGTGTTCATATCAGTGTCTGCTTGGGTTTCCCATCTATAGTGTGTCTACCACTGCTTATATCTCATCATCTCCATGACTGCTAATACTAGCAGCGGGATTAGGAAGGAAGGGGAATAATGGAATTTTTAAATATCTCAGAAATACATTAAAAATAGTGTTAATTTCATAAGCAGGGGAACTGATAACAGACTTCATGGGAGGGACCTGACATGGAAAAGGATTTTTTCCAAGGAAAATGAAATTAATGTGGGTCATGACACTGTGGTGCATAACTAAATCAAGAAAGGGCCTTGGACTTGCAGTGAAAGTATAGAACCTCATTCTGTGCACCCTCTTCTAAACTGCTGTTTATAATGTGTGAATACAACTGTGCTAGTGGATTCTGAAATGCTAATGTACCTACAGCATTGAAGAGTGTGTGGTGAAAGCCTATCAGTCTTCTTGTACGTGCTTAAAGTTACCATAATTGCCAAGTAATAAAACTGTCAAGATTTGGGGACACTGAGTACATCTAATTTTCCCAATACCCCGTTAGTCACCGTGTATGCCAAACATTTCAAAGTAAAATCATATCAAAAAGGTAAGAATGGGGAGGAATCAAAAAGTATTCCTTGCTTAAATAAAGTAGCCTATCACCAGGAAATCAACATGAATCCTACAGCTATCGTGTGTGTGTGTGTGTTTTGTTTTTTTTTAACTGTGAAAATACAGCAAAAAACCTCATTATTCAGATTTATAATGTTCTGATGTTACCTTTGTTGTCTTCAAAATTAACATGCTGGAAAGATCATAAGGACAGGTGTGCAAGTCAAATGAAAGGCTCGGGTTTCTTTCTCTTTATTGTCTAGCAGCAGATTTCAGAATAAAATGCTGGGACTCAGCCAATCTGCCATCATGACTACCACCATTCCATCTATATTCTTGACCCCAATGTGTTTTTTACTGATACTGCATATGTCATACCTCTTACCTGATGCTGGGCTGACCTGTTTCAGCATACTAGAGTTCCAGAAAAAATAAATGTTTAAAAGAATTTGCTTTCTTATAGGTTCACATAGTAAAATAGTTCTAAAACAACTCAGTGGAGGGTCAAATGAGCATTGCAGCTAACCTGAGAGAAAGGATGGGAACCCCAGATTGAGGGCAGGCACCAGGGAATAACTGTAGATGTTGGAAAATCTACCAGCTTAGTAGAACCTGCTGAGATGCACCAAGGGAAGTACGGGTCTTTATCATTCTGGCAGTTGAGAGTTCTTAACTGTGATTAGTTCTAATTGCTCATACGTTATGTCATATTATATAAGGCCAAAACCTACAAGTGAGACTTACTTTTTTTCCTGATACCAGCCCTTCTTGACTTTAACATGCAATAAAGATGTGCCATCTGTTACAGCAGTGGATTTGTAAACAGCCCTTGATTTTCTACTGATGTGAATAAAAGCTAGTTATCAGATAGGTCTGCATTTAGGACAGATCTTACCTTTCTTGTCTAATAGTTGTCTTAAAGAAAAAAATAGAGGACCTTATGTTCCTGCAATTCAGTGTGTAGATGAGCACTGTTACACTTGTATGTGGCTGACTATAAAACTATACATACCTGTGAAAAGGAAAGAAGGAATAAAGTCTGGGCAGTGGCTGTGAAATTTGCAAATGAGAAGTTCTATCATCTGTGGTAAATTGCATCTGAGTAGGTAGAAAGGCATTGCTCCTGAGTTCTTTCTGCATATCTTCTCAATCTTCCTCTCGGCATCTCCATAGCTATTACGTGATCCATTCACGTGGATCAGAGGGGTGCAAGCAGAACAAAGACAACAGAGCTTTGAAAGGGGGAATTTAAGTTAGGTGACTCAGTTTTCCGAGTTACTGTCAAGTTGAAGAGGGGTAAGGGATAGCTTAGAAGCAAAACCTAAATTTGGGATTGATAATGTGTTTAACAAATAAGGCTATGTCAGGTACAGGTGCCTTTTGACAATAACACCAAATATTACCCGTGTCACTAATTTTAAGGCCAACTTCTCAGTAAGCAGCAGTAACCAGAAAATGAAAAGCTATGGCTATAGCTGCCCACAGCTTTCCAGCAACCATGCCTTTATGCTCTCTTTGAACCATTCTGGAGGGGAACCGCAGACCTGTACCACAGTGTGATATCTCACCTACTTAACGCAACGGATGGCAAATCTACTAAGCTTTACATCCTTTCGGCTTTTTCAAATGCAATGCAGTATGTACTTTCAGTTATCTGTTATTATGTCTGGAGACCTCGTATTCTCATCGTGACTAAAATCCTTTCAAGTACAAGGATCTCCTTGTCATCTGCTGATGTGATCTTCAATAGTTCAGTTCACTGAGACCTGCACTTGGTGCATGAGGGATCTTGTATCTTTTTTGTGTGTGTGCTGCTTATATGTATTGATAGTGGTTTAATCAAGGGTATTACCTCCTTCCACACAAGGGGCTGGTCCTTCATGCTTAACCATCACAGTGACAGCTCTGCCAGGCTGCTGCAGCTGACCTCTCCACCACTTGGGTTGAGCGACAGTGAATGCAAGGCATGTCTGTAGATCATTCCCATGAGGTACTGCTGGTTTCAGAGAGAGTTAAGATTGTGTGGGCTTACGGTTTGGCTCTTCACTGGAATGTTTGAAGGTTTTCTGAATGACATATTTTGGAAAGCCTCAAGTTACTGTGCAAATTTGTTTTTTTCTTTTTTTTTTTTTTTTCATTTTCATTAACTCATTCCTGTTAGAGTTATTTAAAAGGAACAGCACCTTTAGTTTTGTACAAATTAAAGTGAGAGAATATACAAGCAATAGGGATATGTCCCTTTGCAGAGGAGTTTGTAATTTTCTTTGACATATTAAAGTATTATTCGAAGAAAAAAAAAATAGGGAGAAAAGAAAATGACCTATGAGAGAAAAGAAGAATGACTGAATCTATGACTCATTACCTACTTCTCTTCCTAATTATTTTAATAAATTAAAATTAGGTCTTTATCCAAAAAATCAGTATGTTGTCTGTTCATGTTATACTTCAGGGAATTAAATTATACTTACCTTTGAGATATTATAGCTGTAAATTTAACCTCACAAACTTTGATATACTACGTTAAGTATCAATTCTGCAGCAATTAGGCAATCAAATCTAGTTGTTTGTGTCAAGTAGTATGTCTTTAAAAGGCACTGACTGATCCGAAAGTTCTCTGAAGTCAAGGAAATTTACTTTTAAGATGATCTCTTCTATTGTTTTATGAAATCTGAGTTTATTGAACTAATTTTAAAAGACAATTCATGATTTTAATTTGTCTTCTATATATTTTGGAATTAAATGTAACTAGCATTAAATGTAACTACAGCAGTCCAGGTTACAGGTTTTGTCACTAGTTGCTCATTCAACATCCATAGCAAGGAAAAAAAAAAGAATCTCTAATTTTATCTGTTGAATTGACTTGTTATTCAGTCAGTCAGTGTCTTCATTTACTTTCCCTGTTTCACAAAAGAATAATCCTGCCTCTCAGGAATACAGTGAGAAATAAATAATATTTTCAGTGATTGTAGTGTATTACTGATATTTCAGTTAGTATTAGTAGTTATTCCAAATGGTTAGAGAATCATATTTGAATTCTTTAAAAAAATGATAGGTGTTTAACTCAACTGTATAGAATTTGAGACAGGAACATAAAATCAATCTTTTGCAAGGTTATTTGAGGTAATGATCTAGTGATAAGTTAATTTTACAGTGATTAAGAGAGAGCACAGTCGGGGCTTCCAATTAGACTTTGATCTGGGGATATTTTTCTCTCTACACTTGATAAGCAAAAAAAAGACAAGAATTAATAGTAAGACACAAGGAGGTTTTCACTTGCTGGGATCTCAGTTTTGTGCTTTATTAGCAGAGATTTTATAGCTAGCTGAATACCTGTGGTTTGACTTCTGATCATCCAGAGTTGGTGATCTCAAGGTGACATGTAGAAAATCTTCTACAATTGAGAGTATCTGAAGAGAAAAGAACAATTTTCCCCAAACAAATTATATAAAAAAAAACCCTTCCATATTCATATAGTGGGTAAAAAAAAAAAACATTTTCATTGCTTTCTGTTAATACATTAACCTTGTGAAAATAACAAGGCAGGAATAGGAGACGAGAGGTATTGGTAGAGAAGCCCAATGTCTTCACTGTAATTCTGGTCTTCTGTACATGCCGCCAGGTTTGCTCTCAACCTCGCTGGAAAACACACAGAATGGCAGCACTGAATCCACAGGAGTGGGAGTTACAACTTGACACTCCTGCAGAAGAGAGGAACTCATAGGTTAATGATCATTCATATATAGGATACCTGTGATTCTTGGCATATCCATACCATATGGCCCATACTGTAGATCTGAGTGTTAGGACTTTGCAGAGTCTACTCTATTAAAATGATGCTTTAATCCTTTGTGTCTTGTTTTAGGGAGTGCAGCTAGGCCTATGTGTTTTTTTGTTTGTTCATATGTAATAATGTAGTGTTCCTTAGTAATGGGTTGATAGTAGTCAGAACTGAAACTTTTCCATGCTTAAACACCTTTTTTATATTTCTTTAGACTATGTTTCTTTTCTGTCATTTATAATGATATATTAATATATCTAAAATACAGAAAGTTTTATACATTTGTTTTTCTGTGCTTCGTCTGGAATATGTATTCTCATAATGTCTGCTGCAGTGCAACTGGTTGTGTAATGAAACTTCCTTAAAAAGAGCAGGCAGAGAAAATGAAGTCTGTGCTGTGTTTTATATCAAAATTATAGGTATTTGCTGTTAAATTAGGATGTTATGATGTTGAATGTTTCTAGGTAAAGGTAAAATGAAAAAGAGCAAGACTATGGTATGGCCTAATCAAGAGAGGATGACTGAGATATTTCATTCTTGGAATGAAGAAAGACAAAATGTGTTTTAGAAGGTCAAAGAAGCTGGCAAGGAACAGCTGTTTGTAGTTCAACTCTAGCTTAAAGCAAAGACTTACTTGAGAATCTAAAGGTAGAAAGGAATTTTGGTTGGAAGTAATCGTGAAAAGTTAGATTCAGAGAAGTAGGATCGAGAGAATAGATAAATAGGCATTAGAAAAGTAAGCTTTAGCAATTGCAGGGCTCTAGTAGCTGCCTAGGTCTTTAGACTTTAGAAAAAGACAATCAGGGCTAAAAAATCCCTAAAAATTATTTGCTATATTCTGTCTTTTCCTTATTTTGAGATAGTTTATAATAATTAAAAAAAAAAAAAAAAGGGAAGAAACAATTTTACATATCAGAAATTCTTCAGCAGGCTGGAAATAAAAAGGAATTGTACAAGTAAAAATAGTGCAACATGATTAAGGTTGAACTTAAACAAATAGTATGAGAATGTAAGGATAAAATAAGTGTCAATTAACAAAGCACAAAAATCAGTGAAAGGATCTAAAAATCTTAAGCAAGAGGAAGCACAAAGAATAGGTCCATTACCATGTTCTCCTTTCTTGTTTAATAACAGACAAGTTAAGAGATTTTCAAAGACTGAAATCTTCTTTATTTCATACTTTATAAAAGAGGTGAATGTGACCTACTTTATAAAATTAATTTTAGACCGGAAATAGTGGAACCAAAGCACAGAAGGAATACCTGATACAGATGTACCCAACTGGCCAATCCTAATAAAATTAATTCTGGAGTGATTGTGGAATTAGACATCAGTGATATTATTTATATATTTATTTGTGTAATGTCCCAGAGGGTGAAAATGGCTAGCAAAGTGTCTCTTTTGAAACTATGAGTTTCAGTTGTAAAGAAGAGTTACTTATAAATAGCTCAGCAAATAATTATTGTCTAAAAATATGATAAGACACTGTAAACAGCCAATTTAGTTTGACATGATCTGTGCCTAAAAAAAACATTTCTGTCCCTGGAAAGAGACAGAATAATAAAGCTTAATAAACAAGTGGAAAACTTAGGTAGGATAAGAGTTCGTTTTAATAAAGGTATTTTTCCCTTTATAAACAAGCTAGGGTAACGTAATATCAATACTGTCTCCATTAGATGGTGATATTAACAGCATCTGGTTGAAAAATTGCCTTTACAGAATAATTATCTATGAAACTCTGTCAAGATGAAAAGGCGTTAATGAGTTGCATGATCGAAAGGAACACACTCTTACAGAAGTTACGGGTGACAGGAAGCTGAAGAGGGTTTGAAAGTTTGGGTCTTTTCTTTTTTTGAAGATAAGATCTGAATCCAAAATAATCTTGACAAGTCAGAGAAAATCTGTGAAATCAACAAGATGAAATTCAGTACAGGCAAGCGTGAAGCACTGCATTTAAGAGGGAAAAAAATCAAATATATGAATACAAAATGGGAACTAAATAGTGAAAAAATAAAATGACAGAAAAAGATCTGAAGATATAAAAGTCTCAAGGTAAGCAATAGAGTTTTGATTCTAGAAGATAGTATCAGGCATATAGAGGCAATAGGAGATTCTGTAGTTTGGCAAGTCTTCTGTGCATGGCTTGGTGTCTTCACACTTCTCACTGCTTTTTCCTCACTAACAGGTGCAAAGAGGAATTTCTCCTTTTTTTTTATTATTCCTTTCTCCTATGGGGTTAAAACCATCTTTATTTGTAATAGATATGATTTAGGTTGAATATTAGAAAAAGATTCTTTGTAATTATTAGGGTGATAAAATGCTGGAACAGACCGTCTGGAGGAACTATGAAATCAGCTGCCTTAGTAGTTAAACATTTATCTAGATAGTCTCAAGCCTGCGTTTATACTGAGTTAGGATTAGATAGTCCCTTGTGATCCATTCTAACTCTGTATGGGTACAGGGCTCAGACTAGGAATGCTTTGGCTGCTCAAAAGAGATTATCTAAAATAGTTAAATTGTGAACTGCTTAAAGTAAATGAGGTGCTGCTTCATGCATCCAAGTGCAGTTTAAAGTTAGGGCAGTAAGGAACAGAATTTATTTCTGACTTAAAGAAATACATTTTTATTTGGCTTCTAAAAAGTGTCTTAACAAATCATACTCAAAATATCTGGAAGCTTCAGCATACAATATGTGTCTGTCTTCTAATGATTATTCTGAAAAAGCAGAGAATAAGATTGCACTAGCACTGAGACAGTAGAAAACCGTTGATTACTGATCCACAGTGGAATAGCCCTGAGGAAAAATGGCACCCTAGAGATTACTTGCATTTGTGCATTTCTGCAGGCAAAGTTTACAAACTTGTAAATTTAAATGTAGAATTTTTGTAGGCAGAATGCATTGACAAATATGCCTGATGGTAATACATCTCATACTGATAGTCTCAGAACAGTTCAATAATAATGCTTATATTGATAGCAGCAATGCAGGAGATGTTACTTGGTGTTATAGCTAAAATCCATGTTATCCTCTTAATCATAATTACATTAATATTGACAGTCTGTTGACAATACTCACATTACTATTGATAGATTTCTGTCAATAACATGTTTCCAAATAAAATATATTCATTCATAATTTGTACAGTGCTCGATAACAGCAGTAATATATACCACAAGAAATTCCTATTTCCCTGGTGGTATACAATAATTTGTTTTGTTGTATGGTACACTGTGCAAGTGGGACTGTTGATGTGTTTAGTTTAAAATAAAACAGACAAAATACAGGTTATTTAAGAGAGAAAAGGTCTATTTTTTTCTGAGAAGTCTTACTCTTTTCATGCAGTATCTATTCTTCAGTATTTTGTCTTAAAATGCATTTGTGTTACAATCATGCAGGAAGTTTGTTGTTTATCCTTACCTGATTTTTGACTATGGAATTCTGGTCTAACAAGTTAGGGTTGATGCCATTCTGAATTGCACATTAGTGTTTATCTTTTTTTCATTATTGAATCTACAGCTGTGAGTTACTGAGTTTTAAATAATTTTAAATTCACCAAATAAAAGAATAAAATCAGTAAGGACTTGAGAAAGCAAAGCATTGGAAAAGAACAGCATTCTGCTTAAGATCTGTGTAGCAGAATAGCATATGGACTATAAAATTAGCTTTAAAAATTATAGTTAAGAGGTATTGACACTCAGTTCAAAAAGGGAAGTGCAGAGAACCCTACAGAGCTCTGTTCAGCTTTGTGAAAGAAGACCCTGGGGAGAACTTACCCATGTGCTTCAGTTGAAGGGAGGGAGTAAAGAGGGTGGGGCCAAACATTGATCCCAAGCAAAAGGATGAGAGAAAATGGGCACAAACTGAAACATGAGAAGTTCCATCTGAACATGGGACTTTATTACTGCAGTAATAAAGTAGCAGAGCACTGGAAGAGGTTGCCCAGAGAGATTGTAGAGTTTGTATCCTTGATATTCAAAAGCCATCTGGATAGGGTCCTTGGTAATGTGCTCTATGTGTCCCTGCTTGAGCAGGAGAGTTGAACTAGATGATCTCCAGATGTTCCTTCCAACCTCAACCATTCTGTGATCCTGTAATAATTGTTGTGTATATTTAAATTGGAAGGTCAAGATCAGGAGGAAGATATGGATATTGCTTGGTCCATCTTTTTGTAAGATTTAGGGATAAGTCCAATGTTAGAACAGGTAACTTAGAACTTTGGTGAAGTTTTAAGAATATTCAAGGATGAGGATTTTGCAGCCTCTCTGGACAATTATGAGTGCAGGGTTTTCTGTTTGGGTGGTTTGATTTTTTTTTTTTTTTTTTTTTCCAACTGGAATTTCTCATGTTGCTTCTCTTGTTTGGCCCCATTTCTTCTGTAACTCAACTTTGAGAAGTGAAAGGTCACTGTTAGATCATATCTTAACCTTTACATCTCCAATTAGTCGATTCCAGTTGCTTAAGGGAAAGGATCTTCATATGTCGCTGGATTTCCCTAAAGATCTTAGGGGCTGACTTGTGTTCAGGGTTGACATTTCTCTGGTACTGTTGGTGGGGAAGAGGCAAATTTGGTTGTACGGAGGGTTAGCAGAGCTAACCCCATAGTATGTAGTCGTGCCACAACCACTGTCAGTATGGATAAGACAATTCCTCTAGAAGATTCTGTACAGCATCTTTTGTTTGAAGCAATCTTGTGTTATAGCAGCTTTTCCTTTTGTAAATAGGAATCTGAAGTGCCACCTTCTTTGCCTTCTCCTAAATGCTGTTGACCTTTGCTTGTCTGTTATGCAAAGAATCCAGTTTAGAAGCTGATATTTGGTGCGCTTTCTTCAGTAATCACTTCTCAGTAATTTTCTTTTTTCTTCTTAACGTAGACAAGAAGAACCCAAAATCAGTTATCCCACAATCATACGTCACTGAGATGCTACCCTTTTTTTTGCAATTTATTTCATTTATTTTCTTATTCACAGAATTCCAGATTTAATGACATTTAAACTAAGCAGTATTTTAAAATAATTTTGCTTTGCCCTGTAATCCTCGAAAAGAAGAGTATTCATCGAAGTTTCTACTACACATGAATCATTTTGCCAGGAATTTGTTATAAAGAAAGTATCGCAACCCTGCATGTCAACAAACTCTAGAAAATACGTGCAAGAAAATATGTGTAATAAATTGTCTGAATGCTGAATGTTTCTTTAATTTCATATAGTAATTCTTCTATAAATTAATTTTTGCCTTTAATATTTTTATCATTTCTACCTTATTTTTAATCCAGATTTTTCTAAATCTCTCCTAGATTTTTCTCATGAAACAACTTACAGCTTTGTGAATCTTGTTCTGTTCTTTCTTTTTAAGATGTGATTTGAATATTAAAATTATGCCCAGGGATTTATTAATTTTCATTGTGCAATCTTTTGAAGTTTTGTGAATATCTGGAAGAGGATAAAGACTTCTCTATAACCAAATGAACATGTTACTAATTTCGAGAAATAATCTAATGAAAGTTCTTTTAAGATGAAATGTTATAATTGGTAAGCTTACAGAAAGGGGCTTGTTGCAGAGTCTGATAGCAAATTATTATCCAAAGAAGCTTTCTTGTTATTTTTTTTAATATGGTATATCACAACTTTCTTTAATAAGAATAAAAATGTAAAATGCCTATTAAACTATAATCTATTTGTATTTATTCCTAGAGATTTTTTTTTGTGAAGACATGGCCTCCAGCACTGGGAATGAAAAGAGTGTGAATCCTGTGCTCAGAATAAGTCAACTTGATGCTCTGGAACTAAACAAAGCCCTGGAACAACTAGTATGGTCCCAGTTTACCAGCTGTTTCCATGGATTTAAACCAGGGATTTTGACTCATTTTGAACCAGAAGTAAAAGCATTGTTATGGCTTTTGATGTGGAGATTCACTGTCTATTCCAAGAACGCAACCGTTGGACAGGCAATTCTGAATATTCAGTACAAGAATAACTTATCTCAGACAGAGAAATACCAACCCCTGAGCAAACAGCAGAAGTTATGGTATCTTATTCTCACTGTTGGTGGACGATGGTTGGAAGAAAGATGTTATGACTTATTCAGCAATCGTCAGCAGGAATCTTTCTGCAGAATTAAACATTGTATTAACTTTGGAGCTGGACTTCTTAAACTTTGTGGACTATTAAATTTTCTGATTTTTCTTCAGAAAGGAACATTTGCAACCCTAACAGAACGTATTCTAGGTATCAGATCAGTTTTTTCCAAGCCTCAAGGTGCTCGTCAGATAGGATTTGAATACATGAACAGGGAGCTCTTATGGCACGGCTTTGCTGAGTTTCTGATCTATCTGCTACCACTTATTAATGTACAGAAACTGAAACTCAAAATTTCTTCTTGGGCTTTACCTATTGCAGGTCTTTCCAATAGTGAAAACACATTAGCAACTCACTGCAAGGAGTGTTCGCTGTGTGGGGAGTGGCCTACCTTGCCTCATACCATAGGCTGCTCACATGTTTTTTGTTATTACTGCATTAAAAGCAACTACTTGGTGGACATGTATTTTACTTGTCCTAAGTGTGGCTCAGAGGTACAGAGTGTTCAGCCACTGAAATATAGAATAGAAATGACTGAACTGCATACCTGATAGAGGACTTGATTTGTTTTTATACTGTACGTGAACTATTACATTACAGAGATGACAGGAAAAAATCAGAAGTTATTTTAAACAGACAGCTTGAAAGATGTTTTTGGCAATTCTGTGATTTGTTGCAACATATCATGTATTTACTGGTATTAATTTTTTATGAAGTAACTGCCAACTTGCTTCGCTTAAGAACTAAAAAGAGAAGGTCACTAGATTGTCTTCTTTCTCAGACTACTTGATTCCTGTTTGGTGCACCCTGTATTGAACCTCTCTTTCTTAGATGCAGAACCTGGCAGCATGCCATTCCTGGGTGCATGCAATATCCCTTCCTCAAGGTTGGAGGAGGAGATACCCAAGGAACCTTTATTCATTTGATGATTTTATTTTTTTTCCTCTCTTAGTTGTGTTGTACACAGTACTTATGAGCTGATGGAACTTTTTTTAGCCATGTCTAAAGAATAATTTTATATTGAAATACTTTTCCAATTACAATGTTTCACTGGAGTTAAAAAAAAAAAAAGGTATAAGTGATGTGTCATCTTAGTAGATTGTCAAAAGTTTTCCTCAGATTTGCCCACTATAATCAACAGATCATAAACTCCCAAGTGATTTGTTGTTAGAGAGACAGATTATTTATAGATAAATTATTAGAAGAGATGTAGCTATTACCTACTCAAATACAAAGCACCTTCTAGATCTTAGTTTTTCTCACCAAGCTATGTTCCTGCGAACATTGGTGGGATTTATGAGCCCCTCCTTAAAGCTGAAGGACTCAGTCTGCCATCCGTAGTAATGCTGTTCCTGCACTCTTCTGATGTTGCGTCTGTAACGATGCAACTTGCACTCTTCCCAGCAGAGGTGGTGGAGAAAACTGCTTGCTCACAAGATATTTTCATGCGGATTTGTCACACTTTTTTGTGGTGCACTAGCAGCTCTCACACAGAAAATGAATCAAACATAGTATATGTGCATATGCATATTTTTTAATAAATAAATAAAAAGTAACTCTTTTTGTCTGAAGTTATTATTACTGTTTGCTTTGCTTGTTGGCTTTGCAGTGACTTTATTATTCAAAATTCTATGAATTAATTTTATAAATTCCTTTTGATTTTCTTTTTGTTCAACAAAATTTTAGTGCATTTTTTTTTTTTTTTTTTTTTTTTGGTAGGGAATCCTACCCTGCAGTCTCATTAAAATAAAGTACACTTGATCCTTTTTATGATTCTTAAATTCTTAATGTTATACATTATTATACATTTAAATTGAATAAATCACTTTATGATGACTTGGTTCTTGTTTGGCTATCATCAATAGTCAGTTCCAGCGATAATATGGTAACAACTCCTTCAGTACATTTGATCTCCTTTTGCGAAATGGAGTAAAACATTTTTCGGTGTCTGATTAAAACAACGCTTCGGTCTGTTTGTGAAGATCTTAAATTCTAGTTTTTGATCTTTAGAGTGACACATAACTCTTTCATCTAATGCAATTAAATGTAGTTAGTGGGATCATAAGCTTCTCTGGGCAGCCCAAAACTTCATTAATTCTGCTACTCCTCTCTGAATCAACAGCAACTTCAGAGCAACTGCTTCCAGTTAGTGTGTAGCATAATATATTATTTGCCAGCACGCAGCAGCAGCCTGCCACATTTCAGTTCTCACAATTGCTATTTGAACCAGCAGGTACAAGGGTAACTTCCTTAGAAATATCAAAGCTAGAAGGTCCATTGGAGAATATCTTGGAAATAGGAGGTGGTGCTGAAGTGGCTCTTTATAAGTTGTCTGTGCATGTCACATCATAGCTCTTCCCAAAGAAATGTAAAGGCAGCCTTGACCTGGAGGAGGTCTCATGTCTTCAGAAAGGTTTATCATCATGCCTGCTACCTCTCTCTCTAACTATCTTAATTGAGTTGCACACATCCAAAATCCAATGTTTTGTGATGATTATCATGTTAGACCTTTGTTTTCAGTGTTGTGTCCAAAGTACCTGAATTACCTGTCCATAGGAATCATGTTCCTCTTATGTAGGAGTTGACTTTTTTCCTATTTAGTAACACTTCATTTTCGTGAATATTTAAAAAGTGTTTTATCTTTCTATTCGCTTCACCTCTGCCTGCCCCACTGTTTGATTTATTTAAACTTCCTGAATTCAGGGGAATTTGTTTTGCCGTTTGCAAATCCTAACAATACTGTTACTCCATTTTTTGTTTCTGCTACAAAATCAATATAAGACCTATTGTTTTCCTCCTGAAAATTGTATTGGTCAAAGCTGTTTTCTGTGGGCTGTGGTGTTATATTATGATTGTCATCCCTGTGTTTCTTTTGTGGCCAAACTTTTTATATTTAACTGATAAAGAATTGTTACTCCAGAGCCCTTGCTATTGCAGTACTTAATAATAAGAGTTTTAGCTTCATAGCATTGACCAACCTTGTACACTCTCACAACCCAAGTAGGACAAATTGAACTACCCTGAGATCCCCTTCTACAGGTTATCTTCAATTTTGTCTTTGAGATTCTTCCCGGGGCTCGTGTGATTCTCCTAGACCGACCTAGGCTAAAGGTCCAATGTCTGTTAAGAATAACTCATAATATCTGTAGTCTCTTAACTCATCTTCTAGTGGTTTATAAGGTTGTTTCTATTTTTCCTAAGATTGTGTCTTGCATTTGGTTTTAGTGCACAGGTACCTGCCTGGAACTGTTCATTTCTAGCTCTTATAACTGCTCTCAAAATCCAGAGCCTGACTGACTTACACCTTGATCCCAAGCATATGCATTTCAGAACCTCAAAAGTGCAAAACATCATACAGATGTTCTGTATCATTTAGCTACAGTCATAGGAAGCTTATGGTATACTGAGGAAGTTATTGGTATGTATAGTCAACTGATTCATAATCTTTAATGGAAGACAATAAAAATGTTTAAATTATTTTCAAGCTAAGACACTTGTTAATAGACATACTGAAGCCTTACACCTGAATAATAATGGGGAGCTGTGATACAGGAGAATGTTACCTAAACTTAAAATCATATTCACTTGCTTGTGTATGTTTGTAAAAATCCTGTGTTCTGTTTAACAGCATCGTTGTTAAAACTGTGTGCCATTCGTTTAATGTTCATGCAGTTAGCTGCCTCAAAAAGAAGGATGATATTTCAGGGTACTTAGTGAATATCATACACTTTATTCAAATGAGGAATAATGGAATATTCACAATTACTTTTTGATTGCAAAACAGCAAGGTTTGATGAAACTAACCAAAATGTTCTGCCATGTCGCCTAGCTTTTGGATACCTACGCTGCCTTAAAAGAGAGAAAAAAAAAAAAAAAAAGTTGTCTTCAAGGATCAGTAGGAATTTTTTGTGGTAAATATGCTTGATTCCTAAACAGGATTTCTATTCTGCCTCCTATAGCCAGCTCCCATTTTGCTGGGGTCCAAAGGCAGGATGCACAAAGAATCTGGTTTCTGCACCAAGAGCTAGGTCAGCGGCTGGGGCTATGAAACCGGGAAGGTGCTTATTGCAACTAGGAAAGTCAGTAGTGTTTGGGGGCACGTTAAATCTTTATGAATGTTCATTGGATTTTATATTAGCAGATAAAACTTTTACCAAAGTTTTTGCTGTTTTGAGTTTTTTTGCACGTTCTTAGAGCAGGTCTACTGCTTGCCACGTGATCACTCTAAAAGGATCCCGTTTGCTTCATACTCAATCTTAATGAAAGTCACGGCTGTACCTGGTACAGCAAGGTAGGCAATGTGGTCAGCATGCTGCATATTCGTACCCAGTCCATCCCTGGTGATCTCCTATCTTATTTTGATGTACTCGAGCAGAAGCTGAAGGTCTGACTGAACAACCTACGTGCGACCTGATGATCTGGGTAGAGCTGCATGGCCCCTGACAAGCAGTGTTCATGATGCAGTTAAGTATCCAGAAGCTGACTAGGCTTTTGTGGGGATACCTGGATGGAAAGGAGGTGCCAGTCTGCTTGTATGCAAATAGTTAAATATATGAGTGCCCAGTGCAGCCACTTGTAATATCTCTGAAATCAGAGATAGCTTGATTAGAAATAGCCTGATTGATGTAGGCATATTTACTGATAACTGTAGACTTCTCTGATGCAAATTCCTACCAAAGACATGTATTTCATGGTTTGCTCCACATAATAAAGCCACATTCAAAACATGATTCAAAGCATAGTTCAAACATGAATCCAAGGAACCAATAATTACCATCGCATCTGCTCAGTATCTGTGATGGCTTCTAACTTCTCTATAATCACTAACAGTAGCCTGAACTCGCCCCCGTTGTTTCCATACAGACACAGAGGAGTGGGATTGGTTGGACTAGACTAGAGGGACTTGTGTTAGACACAGGAATCAGACTTCTCATGTGCTGTGGCTTCAGGATAGATGCCTGAGGGTGTCAGTCCGGGCCTTCTCTATGAAAGCTGCGCTCACTGCTACTCATTCCACGCACAAAGGATGATATGGTCCAACCCAGTGGGAGTGGGTTGGCTCCAAAACCAATGTTTGCATGGCCAGAGCACGCTCCAAATATGAAAATGATATGGACGATTCGTCAATTGACACAGTTTCTGTTGCATATATGCAGAAAACAGAATAAAATAAGTAATATTTGGCCAGCTATTAAGCCATTGCAGAAAGCGTAGAGGTCCCTGCAGCGTGGCTTCCTAACCATATCCCATCCAGAATCCCAGTCACAGCTGCAGCACTACGCAACTACTTCAGAAGTGATAGACATATGTATGGTAAGGCAGAGAGGAATGTGGGTTACCTATTGCATGCTTGCTCAGTGCTACTAAAATTAAAGTAAATGCATGAAGACCTGCACATCAGCAGTGCTTGCAAACCAAAATATATGTCATGAAGGAAGAAACCTAAAGAAAATAGTACTTAAAAGTTTTTCTCCTACGCAGCCAATATGGCTTTTGCTAAAGGAATGCAAAATGTATTAGTCATTAAAAATATATATTTGTGCACTTCCAATCACCTACAGCTATTCCTGGAAACATTTGGCAGAATACAAAAAGAAATTACAGTCAAGCAATGACGTCTTTTACTGAAAAATGTCAAATTCATGAAAAAAAAATAGCAGCAAACTCAACACCCCTTCCCACCTCCCTATTTAAGAATAAAATAATTATTTCAGTTAAGTTCTTAAAACTAGTTTCATGAATTGGTATGCAGGCATACAGCTGGCCGATTTAAGACACATTTGATTGTGAAAAGTATTTTCTCACATTCAGATGGTCAGTTCTTATCACCAAGCTATTGGTTAACTTTTAATGCTTAAAAGAGCATTTTAACTTCTCTCAAAGAGATATTCTTCCCTCAAAGAATTGAGAGTTTCTCCTTTTGTCATATATAAAATAAGTTCTTTTGAAATACAATTTTCTCATATAGTCAAACCATATTATTCTCAAAAAGAATAAAGCAAGACTCTGAAATGCAACACATATCTTACTTGCAAACCCAGCAAGCTGGTTATATAGTACAAGTGAAGGGGCATGCAAAGAAGAGTGGGTACTTGGTTGCCCATGATTGCAGAGAGACATTACCACTTTTTGAAGAATTGCTTGCAAGCATAATTTTATTCTATACTGTATTTCAGATCTGTTTTTTGGAGCAGAAAACATTTTTCAATAAAAGCATTCATTCTACTTTCAGATATGTAAGCAAAGGTGACAATGTTAATACTGTCCCTGTTAATATTTCTTCTCTTGTAAGAATCTTGGAGGATGGATGAAAAATTTTAATTCTATTACAGAGGTAAAAGCCTTTTTTGGCATTTTGTAAACAGATGATAATCTGCTAGTGACTGTCTTTTCAGTAATGCGCCGCTTTAAATTCTGAATTCTATTATTTTACATCTACAGCAACTGAAAGTGTATTTTTTTATAAACAGCAAACTTCACCTCATAAAAATTCATTACATAAGGGCATAAACAAGTACTTTTCCTTGCAGTCATTGGCAGTAAGTGATTCATCAGTTTTCCCCAGAAAACCAATTTCATTGCAGATGTTCTGTAATTTCCAGACTCCCTGAATTGTGGAATCATATCATCCAATCCCCATGCAAGGTATGCAGGATTTTTTTCAAACTGGGGGTGGGGAGAGGCTGTACTTAGTCTTTTTAATAGGATTGAATATCATTTGCTGTCTCATCAGTTTTGTGAAATAACCATAAAGTAATCATCTTGCCATTCTTTCCTTTCCTGTACAGGCTATCAACTTACTCACAATGCTGATTCCATAGCAAGTGCATAAGTGAATAACTTGTGGTAGAGAAAAATACTCCTTTGAGGTTAAACAAAATGTAACAGTTTTACAAAGTTGCCTCTTCTTTCTTTCCTTTCCTTTCCTTCCTTTTTTAATTTACTCCTTCCTTTCTTATTTCACTCTTTCTTAATCCTATAATTAGGAAATTTGTAATATATCAAATAATATCTAAAATGATTGAAATTATAGATGTTTCTCCTAATTTTCAGCTATTAATTTTCAATATCTAATTCTGCTTGCTTCTTTATTAGGATTTTATTTCTTAAACCAACAAATACTGTTAATGCAGTTCTGTTCTACCCCAGTGAACCAGAATGAGATGATGGGCCTAAAAGCTGCATTTTGCCAATGTATGTGATTTCATGTAATTCTATTCTGTGCAGCATATAGAATCCACCCTACTGTATTTCCATTGCGTTAAATTATGCAGACAGCAAATTCAGTTCTGATAGCTGAAAGGGAGGAAGGAGACAAAGGAAACGATACATTTTAATGAAGATGAGGAAAAGGAGTGTGAAACTTTGAAGCGGAGAAGCCATGATAGTAACAGGCAGGCAGACAACAGGAAGCAGAAAGAATTCTTTTCCAGTAAGGAGACTGAATTTTATCAATAACTAAAAATAGATTTGAACTCAGCCTTTTGAAAAGAAGCAGTTAGTAGCAGAATATACAAATAAGCAAAAGTATAATGGCTTACACTTTTGTTCTTTTATACGTATGTATACATGTTTGTCAATTATGATGACAAAAAAAAGAAAGTCCTTTTCCTTAATTTGTACTTTTCTCTGCTATAATTACAGTTTGCTGCTTTAGCGACTACATCCCCTAATCCTGTATTGCAGATATTAGTGTTACAAAGTAAATCCCTAAATGCCAAGTTTATTTTCCTCTTTTAACCTCTGTGGGTCACATTGGCTAGTCTTGGGATTCAAGAGAAATGACTGACAGATAACTAGCACTGTTTTAACTATTTTATAACTATTTTAAAAGCAATTTAACTATTTTCAAAGCTAGCATTCAAAGCTGCTCGAGTGAGTTACAAAGCAATGTAAAGCCTAAACTTGGTTTCAGTCAGAGCCCAAACATAATTATTTTATTTTGTGACATTATTAAGATGTTACATTGCATTTTGTCTATAATTATCCCGATACACTTTTCATAGTTTCATAGCTGTTTGGATTTATATTGAAACAGGGGCTTGCCAGAGGGGGAAAATTCCACAAACATATAGAAAGTAATATTTTTTATTCACCAGTGAAATTCGTTATTGCTTTGAAGGTGATGCTGAAGAATTATATAAAAGTTTACATCTCTGTATTTCCCCATTTGTTTTCTCCTTGGTACTGTTCCTTACACAGAATGATGAAAGAACATTTCCCTAAAATTATATGAATAATATATACTGAACTACAGAAAGAGATGCAACCTTGCATCTGTATCTTCTGAATCCATACAGTATATTAGAGTACCCTGAAATCCTAAAAATATCCTAATCCTAATATCTGAAATGATTTTAAGCTCATGTTATAAAGTTTCATTGATAAAACATTTGACTGATACCACAAAGATAGTGTATGCTTTTTTTTTCCCCTAAAAACACTGAAAGTCCTAAAGGAGAAACCTAATGGTTAAAAGACTTAGAAAATAACAAAATCCTGGTCCTCTTGAAAGAGTTCTTTTGACCTGACCAGATTCAGGATTTCATCGTTTCCAACAGCTGCACTATGTCTATGCTTGTAAACTAAATCTGTCAGGACCTGTTTTTTGTTACTCTGGCTAGCCTGGATGGCTCCGTTCTAAGTTAGTAAACTCACCATCCCTCAGAATAGGAAGACCTCGTCCCCAGTGTAATTTAGCTGAATGCTTTAGTTGAATGCTCTGTTGAATATATCCACATGTACACATAGAAACAACCACAGAACCGTTGTTTCTAAGCCAAATCATTTTTGATACATTTGATATGGTATGCGCTTCCCATATATTGTAACTATTTGCAGAATTTGCAGAGTAACTCGGATCTCAATAATGGATGAAAATAGAAAAAAAAAAACATGCTTCCTTCTTACATTGACCTCTGCAGCAAAGGACGTGACATGTGGCAGACTGTTTTTTTTGTTTTGATAAAAAAGTGGGGTTTTTATTTGAGTTCTAATATGTACTTCATTGTGCACTGGTTATTCTTTAATTTTTCAGTAGAAGTTAAGACCCATAACAGGACTTTGTGATCAGTGATTCTGCAGAAGAAACTCTTAATTCCATCAAAATGCTGTCTGATTCTCTATTGTTCCTACAGTTCCTTTTTTTTCCGGGGCAGTATCCCTGGGTGATTTTCCCATTGCAACTACTAGACTAAGCAGAAGATCTCAAACTACTGTTCATGTTTCCAAGATGAAATCCATGTGATTTGCTAAAAACAATGCTGTAGAAATCATCTGGTTTCCCCATCCCCAATGTACCTGAAAAACTAGGCTTGATTCAGACTGGGGCAAGTCCTAGAGTGGGCTTAAACATGAACATCTCCTAAACTTGCTCTTTCCAGATATATTTCTGACTCCAAAGGACAAAGAGCCAAGACATTCACTAGGTGTTAAGAAAGAAAAGGCGAACGAGGCACATCTGCTAAAGGACTGCTTATTAAAGCTGCCTATGTTTGCGCTTTGCAGGACAAGTCTAATTTCAAGAACAGGCCTAGATCACTGAGAAATGATAGCTTAAGTATACATAGAGAGGGTGTATATTCTGTTAGGGCTGCTTTCCTCGTGTATCCATCAAGATAGAGCTATAGAGTAAGTCCCTGTGAAAGCAGAGAGAACTGCTGAGTCCTAAATTCAGGTGTGCTGAGAAATTGCTCAGTGATAGTAATGAAGAACAGATTTCTTTATATATGTAAATATACAGATATAAGCTGGGCAGTTTATTAAGTATTATTTTTAGGATCTACTGACATAGCATCATAAACTTTCCTGTTTTTGTGAAAGTAGAGCAGTTGTCTCCCAAGGGGGCAAAGACTGTAAGATTAGGAGAAGAGCTTACACAGTTTTGTAAGAATGAACTGAGACAACACATAAAAATATAGGCCGGGAGAAAGAAAGTATAGACAAATAGACAGAAATAAGAAGAGGAGGAGGTAATTTCAGAGAGAAATTTACAGACTTGAAAAAGGAGAAAACACCTGGCAACTGAGGCCAAGAGAATTCCTTCGTACAGCCTGGTGGAGTTGAGGAGAGTAGCACATAAAATAAGAGAAGTTGATTCTTACTGATTTATTGAAAAATCCTACTGAACTAAGCTTTTCCTTTAAAATCCCTTGCTGGAGCTTTCTGGCTGAAAAACAATCAGTCTGATAACTGCAAGCTCCAACTGAACATGTGGAAAAAGATTTTTCTTTTTCTGTGATATAGCTTACACTGACATGTAGAATGAAAGCTTAATACTATACTTTATCATTAGTCCAATGAAATTACAGATATCAACCCCTTTAATAAATTAAAGTTATACCACACGGAGAAAAGGATTAAACCACATAGAGAATTAAGGCTATCTTCATTCTTTCCTGGTCTCAGACCCATTGAAATGAAAAGGGCCGGTTTGAGAAAGTTGCTAGGAGACCATAATCACAAGTGTCAGAATAATACATTTTTATTTAAAGTAGGAAATGTTGATTAATGAACATACTTAACAGATAATGAGTAAAGGTATTGAAAGCATCTATGTTCTATCACATTTCAGGTGAAACATTTAATTTATATGTTGAGAAGCCAATGTGAATTGAAAGTCTTCAAGGTAAAGCCAACCAACACATGCAGTTAAAACTGAAGGACACAGTGATTTCCTAAGTACCTCTTTAGGAGCCCATAGATACAGCACTGAAAAGCGAGAGAAAATAGTTCCAGCATGCAAGCCCAGTAAGACTAAAAGAACAAATAGAAGATAATTCAGATATTGGAGACTTGTGTGGGCCCACTATTGGAGGAAAGCTAAGCTGAGCCTTTTGCTTTATAGGTGGTGAATGGTTTTAAAGGTGAGATAATGGAGAAGGCACAACACAGAAGCACATTCAGGTTAAATATTGCAGAATAAATTAAGATGATGGTAAAGATATTCCAGCCTAAATGCAAATTTAACTTATGAAGCCAGGAACAGGGTTCTTAAGACATTTTCTTAAACTATGTCCTCCGCCAGTATCTACTGTTACAGCACTGTTGATTTAAATTGTGCCATGACAGTTTAAGCAGATATCCTATCCTGAAAATGCTAGCATGGTGTTTTGCGTATAAAGATTTATGAGCCTTTTGCTTAAGGAACCCAGAGCCCAGGAATGTTATGTGGTTATGGAATGAATCCACTAGAGGTTTGCCCTCCTTTCTCATGTTTAGATATAAGAGGTGATCTATAAAACACTGTAGTGACCACCTCAGTTTTATGGGCATAGCACACATTGTGTCTGTATCTTGACAAGGGAACAAGTCAACAAGGCTGCCCGTACAAAAAAAAAAAAGCAAAATTAACTTTAAAACTAGTAACAAATTGCTTCTCATAAGCTAAAACGCACCCGGACAAGACAGGAAATGAGATACCCATCCCATGTCTGGCTGCTGAGACCTCCTCCTCCTGGTAAGAAGAAAAGCTTATCATAGACACAAATCTTTAGGGAAAAGCAGCTGTACTAACAAAAACACAGTTACAAAATTCTCCTGAAATAATACTTGTTTGAACTGAACTGACAATTTTTGATGTGGAATCGTCATCACAAAGGCAGCAGAATTGTATGTTTCTACAGCGGTTTTATTTGGTAAGTAATAAAGCAAAATGCTTCTTTTTATCAAAACACTACTTAGTTAATTTTAGCTTAAATATTTTTTAAAAGTTCAGCACACAGTATTTCTAATCAGAAATTGTATTTGCATGCAATGAACAAATAGCAAAGAGAAAAGTAATGTCTAAAGCACTTATAATGCAGATAAAATATGTTTTTTGTGATGTTAGCTGAAATGACAACCTCATACAAAGAGAACATAACTTGAAATACTGCTTCACTTAAAAATAGTTTATTATTTTAATACTTGGCTCAAGTTCTGAAAATCTTATAAGAAATAGACATATTTTCCACTGTCCAGTAAAAATAGTGAAATTAGGGAAGAAAATGTTTTAATAACTCATAACAGCAGTTGCAACAGTAGTAAATTACCTCAAACTCACCAGAAATGTAATATGAGTAAACAGGTAGTAATTAGTTTCTATTCTATAAAGCAAAAACTCTATACAGCCAAAACCAAGGTAATGCATTATGTAAATTAATGTTCTCTTTCTACCTACACCTCAGATGTATTATTTGCTGAAATATAGAGCAGAGTTTGTTCTTCTCAGGAGCATTCAGAAAGCAGTTACAAGATAAACTTCCTAGCTGCTGTTTGGGGAAAAAGAAGCAAAACACAGATTTGTAGCAATTAGTAGTTCCCAGGCAAAATTTTAAGAGACAATTTTTTTACAGTTTCTTAAGATGCAATAAAAAATTAATAATGATACACAAAAAACACTAAATAATAACTAAGCTAATAAGACTAACTCTTAAACAGAAATGGCCAAACTATAAGGACCATATCCAAGAATGCACTCAGCACCTGAGTCCAAGAAAGTGATCCACAATTCCCACGTAAATGTTCAGGTACCTCACTTGCTACTGAGTATTAGACATCTTATGTTCACTCACCATATGCACCCAGTAAGACAGTTCTTTTGGGATGGCTGAAAATGCCAGTGCCTACGCTGTGCCTAAGGTAATTCAAGATGTGTAAAGCATGTACTCCTTTGCCTTCTGAAAGTTCTCATTCAGTAGTCACGCGCCAAAGTCTCCAAACATACATTGGCAGCAAAACCAAAAAAATCATAGTGAGAGGTGCTGCTTGTATTCATGTGTTTTAATATAGAAATGGGTAGACTATTAGCCCTAAAACCAGAGCTTTGATTTCTGTTCTTTCTATCTCATGGAATTTCAAATCATTTGTGAAGAGCTAATACCAGCTGTAGGTTAAGAGGGAGTAGAATAAGTGGTCAATTTGTAAACAGTTATAGCATCCAGATGTGTCTTTTTAATAATCTATTTCTCTGTTTCCTGTGTTAGGTTCTACACTATCCTTTCCACTGGGAGAAATTACTTGCCTTCAACTGAAAATTTAATCAAAAATAATGTTGACAGAAATATTTCGTCATTTAGTATCCATTGTTATCTCTGTAGAGGTTTTATTCTGCATGTCCTTTCTTGGGGTTTAGTGCTTGAGAGAAACTGAGAGATCAGCCTCATTTGATGTCAGGGTCTGACTGAAACTCTCAACAGTAAGAGCTGATGTATTCAATGCATCATTACATATATCAGGTTCTGCATTTTCTTTTGCTTCTTTTATCTTTGGTATCTAAATTAAATCCAGTTGCATCATTTCCTTTTTTTTCCCTGTAAGGAGTTTATCACACAAAATAAAATTTTATTATAGCATGTTAATTAACACAGAAATTCTTGTGTCATTAAGTTCAAATCTGAGAAATGACATGAAACTATATTTCATGCTGTCTTTTTTAACTAAATGCCAAAATACTTCCCATTTTTAACTTATCATGCAACACTTCACTCATTTTCTGGGACTAAATCCAAAAAAAATCCTTTGACTATGTAGACTTTAATTCATTGTCCAAGAAAACAGTCTTTAACTCTTCTTGAAAAACAAACTCTTCTGGTTTGCATATTATCATACTAACTTAAAGACATCGTTTTTCTTACTAGTTTGCTTCAGATTGGTACCTCAGCTTCTTATTTCATATATTATATGCAGAGTACATATGCTAGACAATTTATGCTGTATTCAAACATACATACCCAGTTTTGCTTTAGATAGCTGAGGATAAAAAATACTCTTAGGCTGTTTCTCATCTAAACACAGTGAATTGGCTCTGACTCATTATTTCCAGTTGCATCAAAATACCCACAAAGAGTATTCAGATTCTCACTGACTGGAAGTAAGACTTGCATTTCAGCTGAGGTGTGAGATGATAGTGCAATCAAAGTAAAGGTGGTTCATCTGCTATTCCCTTTTTACCTTCAAAGCTCTTGATAGTATTCAGCTTAGTGTCTCATTTTATCCTTCAAACAGTATATGAATTTCATGCATAAGACCATTATGGGCAAGTTTACATCTATGAGGCACAAAAAGAGGATGGAACAAGGAGATGGAACAAGTTTCCCCAGTGTACAGTGTCTGATAGACCATCAGAAAGAAGAGTAGAGGTACACATTCTACAGACCCATTCCAATTCCTGTCTGAACATTTGATTTTGGTGCAACTATTTGTAAGTGTATGCCTATCTATTAGGGATAGAGGAGAGAAACAAAATGAAGGAATCTAACAGGGATTGCCAATTCAGACTGCAGTTTATTCTTATTGATAAAATTTCATCAAAGTTTCCCTGGGACTGATTTCAACTGGTTGGCTAGAAAGAAACCTAGCTTCAAGGGGGATTTAGGATCCTCTAATAACAGCAATTTTGGACAAAGCTTATAAATTTCACATTTATCCATACATTTTGTTGTTCCTCCCACCTACACTGCCGCAACATCAAGAACTGTTGCTAGTTCATCTAAAACGTTTTTAGCGGCAGCTCCAATAATTATCTAATTATTTTTTAGCTCCAGTGTCCCAAATCCTCTTACACAGGCCAGTAATCCAAGAGAAGTTGAGCAGGACTGGAGAACAAAGGCACTGACACATCCAATCTCCATTTTTATGTGGGCAACAATATTCTCGGTAAGATGAAGTAAAAATTCCCCTTGTTTCTTGAAATATTTTATCTACACCACTGTTTTTCCAGTATAAAGGTACTTTCAAAACTGAAAACAGTCAAATTATTAGAGTTATTAGAGTTATTAGATGATCTTCCAGACACTGTACAGATGCTCTGTAAAGGCCAACTGTAGCTTCACGCTACAAGTAACAAAAGAGTAGAAAAGGCTCCTATAGCAGCAACAGTAGAGCCATTGAGTTTTACATTCAACTGTTTTGTTTTCTATTACTACTGGCTGCTACCATGTTGTGAATGTTTAATTTGTGGTCAAAATCATATGTCGACACATTTGCAAGTTTTCTTTTAATCTTTAAAACTATTTTTGACTCTTCATAAACAATTTAACCAGCAAAATAGTACCAAGAATAAAAGACTTTGTAATTTAAGAAGAGGAGAATGAAGTTTCATTGTTTGGAGGTTTTATTTAGTTCTCTCAAAAATACAAATGTCCAGGATGATAGAGATGTCTGCCTCAATCTCAGTCGGAAAGAAAACAAATGAACAAACAAATAAAAATCACATCAAAAATACTAAAAAGAAAGTTGTCAGTGTATCCTTTTATTTTAGGAGAAACTATAAATATAGGCTGTATCTTTTGAACTTTCTCCTTCTGTGAAAGAGAGTATTTTCTATAAGAGCATTTTACAGTCTTTCCTGAAAATTGGATCTATCTCAGTAAATATGAAAATAGACTGGAAGCCAAAGTGTGTTTCAAAAAGTTTCTTGCTGCTCCCATCATCCGCAGCAGTATCCTTCTCACCATTGCATCGTGGTTTCCTTCTCGTGGAAACCAAACTAAGGAGTAAGGAGAGGGAAGTGCCCAGCTTTTATTCCAACAGAGTCACAACATGGTTTGAGATATCAGAGGGATTTTTGGAAGCACTCTTGAATCCCACAACATAGTTACAAGCCATGTTTCTAAATCTGCCTTAATGCCCCAGTGGTAAGGAACAGATTTTCTGAAGCTATTATATCCCAGACAACTTCTTCAGCACTAATGGAGGAAAAATGTCTCCAGTCCTCCTGCCTCTGCCTGAAACTGGAACGCAGTAACTGAGACCAAAATGACAGGACTGTCTTATTTACATATCTCCAAGACTGCAAGTGGCATGGTCTCATATTCTACTAACATTTAGGAAGGAAAAACAATGACACTTAGACATATATTAGATTTCTAAATGAAATTGCCAACTGATGGCATAGAGGGAGGAGCTGTAAACCGCAATTTGTACCTACTAGTATTACAGATAAATACTTTAAACACACAAGTGTACGTGAGTGACCATAATCCACTTTTTTTAATAGAAAATTTATATCCCATGGATTGTTATATATAACATCTCTAAATGGTGTAATTGGATGACTGTTCTATTTGCTCTGTGTTTTTGTTGCTTTTTTGTTTTTTGTTTTTTTTTTTCTTCTTCTTCAAGGCTAGTAAAATGTATGTTTTTTTTAAATATATCAAGAATTTTTAGATTGGACAATTAAAACGTTTTCTAAAAGGGACATATTTCTAATATGTGTCAAGTGTTGGGATACTGGAAGGTCCTAAACAGTTGGAGACCCAAAGCAAAACACATAGAGTTTGTGGTCACTTTAAGAGAGTTCCTGTGCTTATTTATAAAATAACACAAGCTAAGCCCTTTATGGAACTGCAGCAATCCTGTGAGTTTATGTTATCAATTATAAAATGTATGCTGTCCCAATTTCCCAAGCCCTTAATTGCTCATCTCCACCCACAGAAACCATTAACAAGTGATACATGATACGTATTTCTTAAAATTTAACATGGAAAGCCAGACAAAGTGTCAAGCTGTTCAGAAACCGTGCATATTTTGGTGACTCAGAACAATGCACAGCAGCATAAGGAGATTAATAAAATTAAGAGTTTGTATTCATTCCCTGTTCCGATTGGTCTTATTTAAATGCTGGGCTGTCCTAAGGTTAAAAATAAGCCCCTCTAGTTTTACATTTTTAAATTGTAGCTTTAATCCTTTGTCTCATTTAAATTTGATAGACTATATTCAAAGCAGATGGACTATAAATATTCATGAAGCTTTTATTTATTTATTTTGTTAAATGCTACCCACTGCAAACCAAAGAGGTCAGCAAAATGCAATTTCATTAAAACTTTCCACTAATTATTGAAATGTTTTCTGCCTGACCACAGATGATATTTTTCAATCTTTGTTTTAATACAACTTTATTTTAAACAGTGTTTGAACTGTTTATCTTCACAGGTAATACTCTGGTAAAAATACTTTTAAAGGAGTCCATTAGGTCGGGAGTGATACTGCATTTTATGCAGGAAGACAAACATGATGTCTATGTTTAAGAAAGGGACAAAAGAGATATGGATATCTGAGTAAAAACAATCTTACTTCATTAGTGTCATGATTTCAGGATAAATCTGGATAAAGATATAATCAAGGATACAGAGGAAAATAAGAACTAAAATAACATTCTCTCTATATATGGAAAAGGTAGATATTGCCAGGGAAAGGCTGTACCTTTGTCAGCTAATGTAGCAGGTTTTCGAGGCAAAGAAAATATTGTAACTATACTATCTAGATATCAAATTTGTTATAAATTAATTCCAATGGTAGTTTTTTTGTTTTATTTTGTTTTATTTTGTTTTTTTTTTTTTAGTCAGAGAGGATAAACTAGTCCAACAATTGTAATATTGGCAGGAAAAGACCACAGAAATTATAACAGTGGGTGGTAATGTTAGGGGAAGCTCCTGATAGGAGAAATAAAATTGCTTATGGGACTATGCTGGGAGGTACTATCAGCACAGAGGAGGTCCAAAATATCAGATAGACCAAACTGCAGAACTAAATATTGCAATAAGAAAGAGAAAGATGCACATATAACAGTGGGAAGTGTGAGGTTTAGTACTAACAGCAAAACTTCGGTGCTCATAGACTGGAAATTATAGATAAAGAAGAAGTTTCTTACTAACCAGTCACATGAAGGATATGAACCACCAATGTGATAAGACTATCAAAAGACAAACCTGATCTGAGGACATGACAAGTGAGGTATTCATACTGGAGACATAAAAATAAGAATGAAACCTAGTTGAGTTCTCACCCAAAGTGTATGTCCGATTCAGTCATCCTTGTACATAAAGATGTATAGACATAAGAGGAGATGTAAAGAAAGGTTTGCATTGCCATCTCTTCATGAACTCCAGAAGCTGTAGCGACATTTTCACTAGACTACAAATAGCATTTGTAGGATGACACTTTATGACATATGACATAAGAAGATAACAATGTAAATGGTTAGGAGAACTGAAAATTATGTTTCTCAGTCATGGTTTCCACTATACTTTACTGCCTAGTTGCTCGGGAAATACCGGAGACACAGAAATAACAGCCAAATTTCCTAGAACACAGAGTTTGCCAAGGTGTTTAATGAGCACAGCCATTACTAATAAATTTTTAACCTAATCTGTGGATAAATTGAGCTGATAGTATTGGGGGAAAGAAATTTGTCCCAGAATAAGAAAGGAAGATGGACTATTTTAGTATTATAACCCACAAAGTGAAAAACATGAAGCTGACATGTAGAGCTACATACATTTGAACCAGTCAAGCCAGCCAATATCCCTGCTTTTTAAACAGCAGTGCATCAACCCGAATTTTGAATTTGACAGTGATTATTGTAGAAATACTGGATCTTTTTCTACATAATTCATTATTTAATATCTTATTAACTTGCAAATATATATTTCTTCATCAATACTATCATTCCCCCTTCCACAAATGTTTGGGAAATAATTTATTTTGCAAACTTCAATGGAACTTCAATTTAACACAGTGAAATAAATATTAGCAATCCCAAAAAATATGTCATCACTAATTTTGACTAGCTTTGGCTGCTTAATTCTAGATCATGCTTTTACAAGAATATGTATCTCAGAAATAATCCTTGGGATGCAACTTCTTACACTCTGGAGTTTTTTCTCCCATGAATCTGAGTGATTTACCTAGATAGCTCCTGTTAACACAAGTAAGAGTTGCAATCCAATCCCCTATGCATTATTTGAAGAACATATCTCAAAGCTTTGCCCAAAGCAAATTTTGATGATTGCTAGAGAACTTCTGGAAACAAGGATCTATAATGGCAACAATGAAAAAAGACTCTAATCTATAGTTTAGCAATGGGAATAAGGGTGTTGTTATATATTTTCAGTTATTATGCTGCTCAACTTGAACTCCAAATTGTTTCCTTCTTGAAGAAATATTTGAAATAGTTTCATAGAAATAGCTATTATGATGCTCTAAAGTTTCTAACATGTTTTAATACTATCTCAGATTTCAACCTTTCTTCCCTTTCCTCAGTCAAATGGCACAATATGTAACAACATGCATTATTAACAGAATTTAAATAAAATCTCGGAAAGCCACCATTGTAAAGTAACAAATACTCTTGTATGTGTACCATTAAAATAAGGTTTTCTTAATATCTCTACATTTAATCTATTACTGGCAATTTTCACTATGATAAAGAATCTTTACATAATCATCCATGTTTTAAAAACTTCCAACAGGAAGTATGAAAAAGCGAGGACTCTTAAGCTAAATGGCATGAGTAATGCTGTGCAAATTATCTTGTCAATAATGAAGCCCAACATTTTAAAAGCAAGGTCAATAAAAGCATATAAGTTAGAACTCTGTTTAAGTTTATATTTTTTTAAATCTTTCGACATGTTATATATCTCAGTTTTAGTATTCTAGAATTGTTGAGAGGTTTTAGAAAAATAGTATCAAAAAAGTTATAGTGTGTTTTCAGAAAACTATGGATAGATTTAAAAAGCTTCTTTAAATACCTATATGCAAAGACAGATTTTGCAGAGCTTTGAAAAAAAAATTTCAAATTTTCATTTAATCAAATGTCAATTTTCATTTAATCATCTACTTCTCTTTGCTCTCATAGATCTCATAGTCCTCAGCCTAAAAAATGCCCTGAAATTCCATCCATACTTCCATATTCTGTGTTTTATTCTTTCATTTTTTTCCTCATTCCTTCCATCTTTACTAGCATTTTTGGCTTTCAGCAATGGGAAATAATTGCTGATAGGCATGTGTGCTGATAGGCATATTTGCTGATAGGATTGATAAGATTGAGTTCACTTTGGTGAACTCAACTCTGAAAGGAGTAACAAAAAATATTAAGTGAATAGTCTCAGACACCTAGCAGTGGCAGGTGAAATAGGAATCTTGGGAGAAAAGAGAAAGGGACAGGTAGGAAAAAATGGAAAGGAATATCAACCTGACCCTGAAGGAAGTCATCAGAGAGAAAAGTAGGGGCATAGGAGGGTCACAGAGGTGTAAGAGGAGAGCAGGAACTGCCTTGAAGCCAACTGCCTATGAAACTGCATTTTCAGTGCACTAGACAAATTTTTACTCTATAGATGTTAGGCACACACTGTGAAAACTATATAATCACTCACAGGAGAAGCACAAGAAAAGTACCTGCCCAAACTTATTTAAAAGTATCTAAATATCTTTCATGAATCAAGAAATAGGTTGCAGAAATTAAAAATCTCTACCCTACATAAATGATTATCTACACCCACAGTTAACTGGAAACAACATAACCACATAGTTAGTGAGAAAAAACAGTGAAGAAAGATACATTAGAAGGACCAAGACAAGACTTGTGAACTGCTGTGATCTTGTATATTTTTACATGCACATCTCCTAATTAACTCTTCTATCATTGTTGACATCTTTAAGTGAAGTGTGGAAAATGGTAGCAAACATTTCATCAGCAAGTGTTGGGGTAAAAAGCTGGGATGAGGAGAATTATGCTTCCTGCTTCCACTTATACTACTTAAATGGATACTGTGTGCAGAACATCAGCCTTCTCTATGCTCCACTTCCTAAATGACAGCTGTGCACAAATAAAATGAGCAGTTCTCCAAACTACTTTTACCTCAAAATAGGTCTAATGCCATAAAATACTCAGGAAATTGTATACTTCCCTCACAAAAATATATTGTCATGAATCTAAGACTGGTTAATTACTGTACAGTTACAACATCAATGAATTTCTACCATTTGGCCAGTATAAATGAGATTTACCTGGAAAACAGGAAAAATCTTCTTACAGAAAAATCTGTAAAGTATTTTGGCTAAATGCAAGTTATATAAGAATTGGATGCCTAAAAATATCTGGAATAATTAAACGATATTAATGCACTTTTCAATTCATTTCTGACTCGTGAGATTATTGATACAGCCTACCTGCCACATCCTGACAGATGTCATTGTTCTTGAATGTTTTTCACCTACCTTACTTATCTGTGTAAGAAGGTTGTCTTTTGAACAGTAGTAAGAGACAAATCATTTCTTCAGTTTTATTTTAACAAATCTCTCACTAACTTCTTTGCCCAACTGTTATCTTTTCATATGCAAGTCCTACTTTTTTAATGTATGCATAAAATGCTACTTATATTCATCCGATACATGGTTCAGCAATTTAGAGATCCATTTCCCTACCCTACTTCATACAGTATTACCATCTCTCCAACAGGAAACTTAACAGATTTCCAGGCTTTTCTGGTTAACCATACCTTTTTCTCTCTTTCTAGGATAGCTGGCAGTCAGATAAATCATTCAAAATGTTGCCTTGAATTAAGATAACTGGTCTCCTTATCCGTGAAGTGTTTGCACCTACACAAAAAATGTGCCACACAACCCCCCTTGTGCTGAATGATTTATTGTATTTATCTGAAATAGGATACTATAGTTTCATTTTTCTTGGTATCTACTCTGACGTAGTTTACAACTTAAGTAGAAAAATCCTATTTATCTTGAATATATTTGCAAAAATATTTTGTATTATGGCCATATTCCAACCTCATTTACTCTGGCTTCAGCTCAGAGAAGTTACATAGCATGGGATTAAACTGAGAAAAACACCTAGATCAGTGAAATAAAAATCAGCGTTAACATCTACCCCCATACTTTTTGGCCATAAAAAGCAATTTTCAAAACAAATTTATTACTGAATTGTTTTAATCTTAGTTCCGCTCTTATATCAGTATAATTTCAGCCTATTTATAAAAACCTGAGGGCCCATCATAGGTTCTGATCAATTGATGCCATTCTGCGTGTCAAGTCATATTGCTACGATTCTGTGTGTAGGATGCTAGAGTGCTAGTTTATTCATGGTGTGCTTTTCTACCTTTCTAGCACTGACTCCAGAATTGCTTCTTTTATCCATAAGAGCAGGAGAAAGAAATCATATACCATCCATTTCTAGTAGAAGACAAAAACACACAGCAGCAGCAATTACAAATTCTGCTCTAATACACTTTACTGCATTGTCTCAGATAAGTTATGCAAACTAAGCAAAATACTTTCTGGACAGAAACTTGCACACTTTCTCAGTCATGTCAGGTTGTTGACAAAGTTGCCTAATTTACGTAAACAAACTAGTCAGCCAACCAGCCAACTATATTTGACATTGTTAGATCATTTCAGATGCTGTAGAGCTCATCCAAATCAGTTTGCTCTATATTCTTAAGGAATAGCCAATGTTTTATTTATGAGAATTTCTTCTCTATGCTTAGCAAATTTAGCTAAAGAGGGCCCTTTCAAAGAAAGTAGATACAAGAACAGAATCATGCAGAAGAATGTGCTAAGTTTTATAGTAGACACTCACAAGGGACTGGTGAGTCCCAGGTAAGTATTGTCCTTACTACACATTACAGAATTCCATGACTCTTCAGGGATCAACCGTTTAAAGATGGTTTTGTTAATCTAATATGTATTTACACATAACCAGAGACAGGAAGGGATTTCTGTTGCCATTTGGTTTTTGACAACTGGTCTGCTATTTAGTTCTCATACATTCCTTCATTAATGTCTCGGACATTGCAGGAAAAGAAGACAAGACACCAGGAATGTGGTTTAACTAGGCCGTGACTTCATAAATAACACATCTGGGAACCATCTGGCAATGACTCGTCCAGTGCAGGTCATACTTCCTTTGTAATCCATACCACGTGGTGGCAAACTGCCATAAGCCCTCCACCCAGCTAACATGGCCTTAGCATCGCCCCTGGGATCTGTGGGCCCCCTTCCCTTCTAAGAGAACAGAAAATAGGAGGCTGCCTCTGAACTATACCACAGCCCCAACCGTGTCCCCGCTCTTCCATTTCCTTCTCACGTTGGAATACAGTTTATGATAACTGGATGCTTTAGTCAATGATTACCTTTACAGGTCATTTGCTACAGTGGGACACCAACTTTCCTGCCTTAGCCTCATTCTCACACTGTCAGTAATTGCTTCCATGAGAACAGCCAGCATCACATTCTCTTTTAAGTCAGAGAACTCAAACAGAGAGTTCAACTGAATGCACACCTCAAGTGAATAGTTATGATTTCTTCTTTTCAGTTAATTTATAAATAAGCCAGGTTGCTCCTGTGATCACCTAGATTTTCTGGTGAGGTGTCCTGAAGTTACAGTCATTCACTGTAATATGATCTGACTGTACTTATGACCTCTAATCTTAATCTCAATTCTGCCATTGTTTATACTTCCATAGGTTTTATTTTGCTTTAACCTGATTTACTCTTATGGTCTCTCGCTCATCCTGAATGAATCAGAGCCATTTTCTGAACCCGTGGTATGCCTCTTCACTTAGCCTACCTGAATGCTAACAGATCAACTTCCAGAAAAAACGACTTCCTGATGTAAGCCAAATGCACATTTTTAACCAGACAATATATTTTCAGCCTATATTTTCAGATATATTTACTGCATTCTGACTATTGTCTATACTTTTATACTACTGAAGCTGTACCCTCCAGCCTCATGTATTGTCTCAGATATTATCACTCACGACCATAGATTTTTAGGCTCCCATTCCCACCTCTGCTTTAGATATAATCATTTTCATTTTGAATGAGTGGGGATTCAGTTTATCATGATTATGTCCATAATGTCCATAACTGATACTCTTTGATATTAACATGAACTTAAATATTCTTTTTGAATTAACTCTTTTCCATGTGAATAATGGTGGTATGGCATCAGCTGATCTCTACATTTGTTATTTCTGAACAGTGTGAATAATGAAATTGCACGCTACTGTAATACAGAAGTTTTCTTAATCACCTGTAAATTTTTCTTAAATATATATTTTCCAGAGGAATTATAAGAAGCAAAGACAATTTTTCCCTGTTCTTCACTGCCTTTATCAGTGATATAGATATCTAAGTCAATGTTCTGCCAGAATTATATTTTGCTAATTCCTGAGACACACTTAAGTCTAACATCAAATTTCTCTTAAGCTGGTATACTTCTAAATAATACTATTCAATACTGATATGAAAGAACACAGAATAATGGATTGCCAAGTATCCCTAATACATAAAGATAGAAAATAGGCACTCATAAGATTATAGGATAGATTATCCTTCTCCACTTTTACAAAAGGTAAATAAAATTAATTTTGCTTCCACATTTCTAGTAACTTTACATATCACAAAAATTTACTTCTGCAATCAAGATGCCAGAGGCCCAACAATTTGTGAATAGGCTCCTTTTTGTCTGAGAGCATTTTTTCCCAAATTTATTTCCCTCCTAGTTTGATTGGCTTGAAGAACATTGACCTTATATATTTCTTAGTGTTCCCTAAGAATCAATTTACTGCCATTTATTTACAGGAAAACTCCATTTTCCCCCTCAATCTATCAGTGTTTCTTAAAGGGTTGTTATAGCTGGCTCTAGTCTTAATTTTCTTTTTTACTTTAAATGGAAGAGTAATTCAGGACCTCATGAATACTCACTAAGTCCTCCATTTGCCTCTAAGAATAAATTAGGTCTGATCATTGCTAAGGACACATACAACAAGAAAGCATCCATTTCAAGGCCACTCCCCAGAATGTTAAATCTGTAATTAATCTGTTAATCTATAATTAATCTTTTTGAATATTGCAGTCCTCTTAACCGATTTTCACAATACTAACAGGTTTAGTGCACATTTAATCTAGTCTCCCTCCAAGCTAACTTAATGTAGTACTGATGAAGGAGAAAGACTCACTATTTTTCATTTGCTGGCAGTATCCCAAGCTTACTGGACAAATAGATGTGAAGGCAGCAGGCTTTTATCCTCTCACGAACTCTTGCACAAAATAAAAGTTTAATAAGGTTGCTACTTTCATTTGACCTTAAACTTTAGCCAGTCCACATATATCAATCCATTCTCATAATGCCCTGCTCTTTTACAACCTTAGTATCCCTTGGTTTGATCCACCAAAACAATCTGGACTTTTCATTAAAAGGTGGAACTAGATAGAAATCTACTTAATAAGATGCTAGCTCATGAGTGTATGCCAAAGAGTGCTGGAAGAAAGAGTGGGTTAGTGTCCTGGCCCCTGAGAAATGAGAGGAGACATCACTTCTCAAGCCAAGAAACGAAGTCCTGCTGCTATGACTGACAGGTGCTCGAGCGCCTCTGATCCTTGGGCACACATAAGTAGCTAAACACTTGATAAGTTTCTCCGCTACCGACCTTCTCTGATGTGAGAACAAATCTTCTCCTTCTCATCACAAATATTGTCCATAAGCAGATAGAGAGAGCTTTATTGCCTATAGAAATATAGATGCATACATACATGCAAATACATACGTATGTATAAACACTTCAAGAGAGAACACTCTCTGGATGAAAAGGAGCCGATAAGTTGAACCCTCTGCTTTATCAGCCAGCTACAGGACCACCTCCTGTCTTCTGCAAGCTCAAAAAGAAACTGAGGGGCCAGTCTCAAGAAGGTGGGCCTAAAGTTTCATGAATGGGAATGGGAAAGTTTTGCTGGTTAAAGTTTCCCCATCCTCTGAAGCTGTGGAATTGCTTTGTTTGACGAGTAGCGGACAAGATGTTGTTACAATTCAAACTAAACTAAAATAAAAATAAAAAAGAGGAAAACTCTAGCCTTTTGATTCAGCACCTCTCTTATTTCTAGAATTTCTTATTATCATATCATTCCCTAATTGCTACTGAGAGAATGTGATTTGAGTTGCAAACTGATAAGAAGAGCAATAATTAAGAGGGTATACCAAGTACATCTGCCTTAAGCAAAAGTAATTCGCAATACTGAATTAATGTATTCCTTGTCTATCTGTGATATTTGGTGCCACATTTGCTTCTTTCATGGTTTTGTGCATATTTATTTTTTCTGATTGGTTCTATCTCCCCAGAGTGTGTTTTTTCCCCAAAACCATTTTACCTCTTCTGAATAAATATAAGAATAAATAAATAAATATAAGTATACATTTTGCAGATGCCCTGCAATAATCAGAAGGCTTTTTAAAAATTATTATCATTTACCAGAAAATGGTAAAATATGTACATAACTGTTGATAGATTCAACCGTGCTCTCAGATAGAAATCATTTTTTAATTAATTTTACAATATATTTATCCCTTTACTCTCAGTTTTATGCCTTCTAAACTTCTACTATTACTTCAAAAAGTCATCTCCTGTTTCTGACAGATGCCCTGATCATTAGGTCAGTTAAATCAATCCAAGGGCAGTACTTCACCAAAGCATCCTTCCTGAAGATGCTAAAACTGCAACAGGATTTATATGCTGAAATACAGACTATTACAACACTTTGGGTACCCTAGTACCACTGCCAGATTCCCAAAGTGAAGTATCAGGCAAGGATGATGCTAAAGAGTTGATTTAAAGAAACTAAGAGTGAGTTTCTTCACATTAGCTAAGGACAAATATGGATCACCTGTGCTGCATCCTGACAGGGACTTAACTCAGTGAAAACTTAGATAATTAAATAAATAAAGTGATTCCTTCTATTCTGCGGTCCCATTTGGAAACCCTCTCCTGAGTGAGGCACCAACGCCAAGTCAACCATTTCCTGAAAAACCAAATAACCAACCAACCAAACAAACAAACAAAAATATAACAAAAGAAGATTTTAATTCCATTAAACCTGTCTGCCTCACAATTAAAGCATCTGCTGCTTGAACTCTATGAAGGAACGTAGGTGATTTTTGTTTAACTTTGTATTTCCCCACACCTACTCAAAGCAGAGTCCTGTCTGTTGGGATGCTATACTAGCTGTATAAACATAGTATGTTTTGGGGCTACATTTTTAGTTGCTTTTAAAGCCATGATGTATACACTGTTTAAATATTCACTTGGAGTAAGGGAGTAGGAGCTGGATTTCCCTGGTGAGTGACTTAACTACGAGGCATTCTAAATCTTTCTCTGACCTAATGAATATTTCATATTTTATTCTGTGTAACAACATATTACGCAATCATTCAATTAAGCACAGTCTCATAATGCTTATGCACAAGGTGTTTTTCATAAATAACATCACTGAAGTTGAGTCTTGTTTTGTAAAATAAAAAATGTTATTCTTCATTATTTAGCCCTACATCTCTATTGTTCTGCTGTTGGAAGCAGAACTCAGATCTGGAAATATTCATCATCCAGCAATTACTGAGAAGATCATTAAATCCTAGCCAACCTCCAAACCAGAATGGAGAGATTTGGAGAAATGGGTTCAGTCTTTCTCCATTAGCTCACACACAGCTATGGAAGCCATATGAGGGACATACTATGAAAGATTTTGTAAATATATAGTCAGCTTCTAGGAAAGGGAGAGTCCAGATATCATAAAAAATATTTGGTCATAGAAACAGACATTTTGTAAACACAGAAAGGATGAATTACAAAGTACAAAAGCAAGTGAGGTAGAAGAGAATGACAAAGAATAGAAATTTCAGGACCAAGAGACAAATACCTTAGAAATACCTGATCTTCCTCACACTGAATAAAAAATAAATAAAAAGAAATGAAGTTGATGCCATTTCCTTATCTTCATGAAAAAAGACAAGGGAAGAAAAAGAGGAATCTTACAGAAGCTAGTTTGCTGTTTTCAGGGATGCTGCTCCCCTTCCAAAAACCACAACAACCAAACTAAAGACTGGAAAAGACTAGTTATAGATCTGCCTTATCAGAAACAGAAAATTATGAGCCTGAATTAAATCACCATAATAGAAATAGAATTTTACTCTTATCTAAAGCTCATATAAATATTAGAGTATACATATATATAACATTTTGGCTAGCATTTCAAGAATATTCTGAAATGGAGTGAAATACACTCAAACCCCTTACAGGTAGAACTGCTAGAATGCCTGCTGCTGAACTTGATAAAGAGCTTCCCCATGTGACGGAGCTTGCTCCAGGTGAAAGGTGTCAGACATTCTCTTTTACAATATAAAAACTGTACCTACATCAGCAGCAAGCTCTTGGGAATCTGCCTTATGAGCGCAGAGAAAATCACTGGATTTCATTGATGCTAAAAAGCTGGATCTCAGTTCGGCTTTTAGTTAAGGGAGAGACAAGGAAAATGAGTCAGTGATGGGGACAGCAAGTTTTAGAAACAGTTAGAGATAAGGATGGGATCCTTAGGCAAAGTAACATAAGGACACACATGAGTATCTGATGTTTATGACATGGCTGTGGAAAGGGTCCTGTTAATAGGGTCCTAAAAAAGCTTCTATTCCAGGAGCTCTTAGGTTACAAGAGTAGGATACCTGTGTACAACAGATTAAAGAAGAGTTGTATTTGTATTTTTTGTATAGTTGTAATTACTTTGTTTATGAGGTAATTAATACATTCAGATAAAGAGGTGTATAATGATATGGTTTTAATTTATAGAAGTCATAAAATACTGCCATGGGCTTCCATCAATCAAATGCAAATATAAATGTTTTTTGTTCAGTACTGTGAAGATGTTGTGTAAGCAAGTGTTTTTAACTTGAGTTGGTTTGCAGAGATTTATTTAAAAAAATCATTTTAAGGACTTTTTTTCTGTACTTCAGTTGTTATATTATGGCTAAACACTTATATGAAATCAAGATTCTTGCTTGTTATATTTTTATTCCACTTACGTCACAGCACTTCGTTTTTTCAAGTTTTAAAAATATTCTAACCTTTTGTTGTCCTCTTTCAAAAATAGTATGCTATAAAAAGTTCTTATTGATTCTGTGGATTAATCCTTGAATGCGAACTTTTGCATTCAGCTAATTTGACCAAATTTCCTTTCCAAATTAAGTTACTCAAGGTCAAAACTGCTATTGTTTGACCTGCTCTGTGGGATAGAACTAAGCTAAATTTTTAAGAATTTTATAGTTGGGCTAGAAATAGTCTAATTCCACAAGCTCTGGAATTTTCCTGACTACCACATTTTAAGATTCACAGAATTTATTATCTGACAGCAGCAACAGAGAATGAAAACAAAATAATAATTAAAAAAACACACACACACACACACACAAAAAAAATTATGATTTTATCACTTCAGTCATTTCCTGAAAGTTTCACAGGTAATGCAATATATTTTTAGATAGAATTTAAATCTACAAATGTATCAGTGCCATATGCAATCCACACAACTCTATTCAAAAGCATCACAACTTTTGCAGGCACTTCATGAGGTGTATGTTATTTATGGCCTTCATTTCAACTTCTTCAGGAACAAAAAAAAGAAAGAGGAGAGAGAGAATCTACCCAGTTTATTCAATATTTTTGTGGATTTTTATAGTTTTAGATATGGACCCTTTATTTAAGCTAGATTTAATGCCAAGGGTATTAAGTCAAAGGAAACCCTTTTACTCACTGCATTGAAAATATTTTTATCTTTTTCTCTAATCATCCAATAGTTGTCAACATGATTCTCCATTTTATTTCTAGTTAACATTTATTTTTAGTTAATATTTATTTATTGAATATCATTTTATCAATAAGTTACTGTTCACCTCTAGAACTGGCACCTATTTGAAGTTGAGAAGTCCAGTAGGTGACTAAGTGGCAGTGGTTTGGGACTGAATCTAATATTTAGAAATCTAATTATCTTTAAGAATTTGGTTTTACATGAATTAGTCTCCTAGGTTCAATTAAGGCCCTTAAGCTTTACAATTTGTGGGGAGCTTGTTTCATATGCATCTTCATAAAGAGTAAAAATATTCTACTTACACCAATACTCTTTGTGAAATCACTTTTTTTTAATTTAATGCCTACTCTCTGTCAACACAAGCAATTAAAAGCATTAACACTCTTTCTCTTTTTCCCTCCTAACAATGAGTTCATTCGAAACTAATAATATAATACTAACATTACTTTATATTTAATTTAAAATGTTTTATGCCATTTTCATTAGGGAAATATTTTCCTCAAATTTATTACATTGTGGTATTGTACCATACACTAAAATGGGAAAATCAGTAATTTTGGATGTTCCTTTGTTCACTTTTGCTGGAGACACTCATTTTATTGCTACATTGACTCACATGAACAGAACAGAAACTTCAATTCTGCTCCTTTTGGAGGATGAAAATTTGAGAAGATTCCACTCAGAACCACAGAATCACAGAACGGCTGAGGCTGGAAGGGATCTCTGGAGATCATCTAGTCCAACCTCCCTGCTCCAGCAGGGACACCTAGAGCACGTGGCACAGGGTTGCCTCACCAGTATTTTAAGTAAACATCCAAGTTTCTTAGAAATGTTCTAAATGTTTGATCCTTCTTCTTTTGCTAGAATAGGAAAAAAAGAGTTCTCTTTGTATCTCATCCTGTCACCACCACTACTTGAGGTTAACATATTGTCTGTCTACTTTTAATAGAAACATTCTTCATGTATTCTAACAAATCACATATATCTGAATTCTACATACAGAGCTGTAATTCCATTGAGAGTTTGCAGTGACATTGATAAATGATGTCACCAGAACCCTTTGCTTAAATTACAATCTTAATTATGTACACCTGGGTTCTTATTATTCCTTATATTATTTCTGTCATAGCACTATCTTGTCCTATTCCTACTCGGATGCTAATTTGTTTTATCAGTAGCCTGGGCATTGCAGCTTGGCAAAGCTTGTCTGCACTGTTTAAAGTACTGACAATTTCATCCTTGTTATTGCTGTTTTAAAGACAGAGTGTAGCAGTATATACCACAAATAAAAATTCCTACCTAGAGCTGATATCAAGTCACTTAAAGGTGTGGGGTTTTAACTTGTTTATCTGCATGGGAGAGGAATTTCGGTATGGTTAAGGTGAGAAACACCTTGCATGGTAAACCCAGGAGTAGGAAATAAAAGTTTCTTCTAGTTCTCCCTCTTGTTTTTTTATATATTCACCTTGTGAACCTAACTTGGATTAATTTTATCACAGGAAATATAAAAGATTTTGCTTTGAGTACATGTGTGGCTGACAGCAACCCTTTCAAAACAATCAATCAGGCTGTGGCTTGCTTTGCTCTGGAAACCCCTTGAAGAGACAAGCTTGTAACAAGAGTGATTAAAAGCTCCCAAATCCACTTTATCCTCCTAACATTTACAAAGCATGAAGAAAGCTTAGACTTTTAGAATGTAACTTATATCTCTTCATTATGTTTATTTAACTTGAAAAATGTAAGTCCTATCTTATACAGCACTGACACACTTCCAAAAAAAAATTCAGAACTAAAATTCTAATCTTAGTGTGAACTCAGTCTTTGGTCAGACAAATGTCTTGATGAGTGTCAGATCTGAAAAAATGAGTTCCACATTTGCTCCTTGTAATCATTTATTCCTCCTTTTTTTCCTTTGCTTTTTTTTTTTTTTTTTTTTTTTGACCATTGACAGAATCTGATTTGAATTTTTTAGGAAAAAAAAAGGTCACCGTTGCTTATTCTGTGGCTAGCCTGTTGGGGACTATAATACTCATTTTCCTCCCTCTCACTACTCAGTTCCTCAGCAGCAATCCTCAAGCCCCAATGACACTGAGAATCAAAACATACTGCAATTTGGGGTGCTACTGGAAAGTGAGGAGAAAAAATAAATAAATCAAAGGTAAGTGAGAAAGAAACTATGACACCCTATTAGAAATATAATTTTCATATCAAATGTGTTTTAAATAGTTATTTTATATTGTAAATCTTATAATATTTGGTTTTGTTTGGTTAAGACAGCTATCATATTTGTGATATGTTATTTATTTGTATATGAGCAATCAAGTATGTTCAAGCGTAAGATACAGAAGGGATTTATTCTTACCTCAGCTCTCTGACCCTGAAATCTTGTATTTATGTAATTTTTTTTTGTTAGTTGCTGTATTCATCTTTGTGTTTTAAGTTCTTTCTCACGTGACACATAGGCCAAATGCGCCTTTGAACTTTTCCCACGCTGTTTTCTTGAGCATAAAGGCTGTTCTAATGGCTCTTCCTGTCCCAGACATATATGTCAAATTCCTTCAGAAAAAGTACAGTCACCCCAGGGAATGGGAAGAGGACTGAATCCACAGCCCTTTAAAATGCTAATTAGACTTTTATCAACCAACTCTCTGAAGGCATTTGTAATTCTGAACATTGTATATTTCTCAATAATTCCAGCCTATGGCACGAATCATTTCCCTTTGGAAACTGCACAGTCCATCACAACAGCCAACAGTATGGAAAACCTAAGGAAGGTGGAAACAAAAAAACAGCAGATGATAGAAAATTTAGGCCTATTTTTACTTTGTTAATCCTTGCAGCATTTAGGTCCGGCATCTCAAATTTTTATTAATAATATTTCTCACATCTCTTGTATCAGGACCCGCTTCAAAATTCACCCAGGGTTTGTATGGCATCTGCTTTAGTTTAAATGGAACAAACCACATCAGCTTCCCTTTCTGGCACATCTTTAAACTTTTGGTGAGTGTATCGGGTCTTCCTCAATGAGTGGAAGAAGTTGTATGCATGGCTTTTCTCCCCTGTTTGTCTGCATGCACGTGTGCAGGAGAAAGACCTGTGTTTTCTGTCATTCCAAGAATATTTGAGGCATGGAAATGGTGCCTAAACGTACACTGTGATGTGCTCTCAGAGTGACTTCTGAAGAGAGATTTGAAGAAGATAAGCTCTTTCTGGCTTATTGCTTTTACTTTGTTTTGTTTTCTAAGATCCTCAGCAGAAAAGTGAGAAACTAGGAAAAAAAAAAAGCATGGCTAAAAAGTCAGCATATATGGTCCACGATGCAAAGCCTAATCCACCTAGGCCTCCTTAGAAATCAATGAGTCAATAAACCTAAGTAAGTTAAATATTTGCAAGCCAGACTCTTAAAGTGCCAACAAATACCAGAGTTTTACAGAATCTCAGTGGTAACATATATTTCCTCAGATGGTAACAGGCCAGTACAAAACTGAGTCACATTAGAGGGAAGAAGGATGGAACAGATTCCTGTGGCTGAGATCCAGTCCTGTAATTTTCCTTTAAATTTGTTTTCATATAGGTAGAAGAAGTTCCTATGTAACCAGAGAACCTGAGGGGAGAACTTCCATAATATTTTAAAATGAGCTCTGTCATTACTGAGCTATTCTTAAAATACTCTGTACAGAATAGGTATGGCCTAGAGCAGAAGTAAAGAAAAAAAAAAGTCAGGTTTGCCTATCTTAATTATTTAAATGTGAGATAAAGCTCGTACTATTTTTTTTCTTGAGGACTGTGTAGTTCTTCCATGAGCCAAAAATGTCTACTTGCTCAGCTTGCTGAGTCAGGTAGGTGCATGAACACACTAGTGTTGTGCAGTTTTCTTTCCATCCACTTATACTGCCTGAGACACTTCCTTGAAAGTTTTTTCTTTTTTGCTAGACTACACACCTATTTATACCAGGGCTCCTAACCAAGATACAGAAGAGACACAGCGATGGACTGTGAGTTACTGAGATCACTTTGCTTGAAAAGGGGTTTGGGTTGTTTTGTTTTGTTTTCCTTTGCTTTTCCCAGTGTTTCTTCTTTCCATGCCCTCTGTTTGCTTCATCCACAATACCCTGCATGTGTCTTCTCAGGTTAGTGTGCACCCTGGTATAGTATTGGACAATAGTCTTCTGTATTTTACTTCAAAGGAAAATGAGATCCTAATTAGATTTGTGGTCCTTTGGTGTTAACAATACTACAGATTGTAAATAAAAACAGCAGAAGCCAAAAGGGAACAGTGATCCTGCGCTCAAGCATTTATACTCAGTTCTTGGGTGGGGGGATGTATATAAATACACTTTGGATTAGATTCCAGGGTCAGTTACACAACTATAAAACAGAAATAACTCAGCTGGGATTAAGAGAGCTGATATTGCTGTACACTTGGAAAATGAAATCAGAGTTTTCCCATTTTGTGTCAAATAGTTTGATTCAAAACTTTTCTCTGCTTGCCACTAAGTCTTTCAGGGGGCGGGGGAATGCAGCCACAGGAGTTTATTTACTTATTAGAAGTCCTACGTATTTATTAAAATAAATCAAGAGCAAAAGCTAAAGCATGCTTACAACAGATTTTTCCAATCTTTCTCTGAGATTCTAAAATAGAACAATAAATATGCAGAATATATTGGTCAGTGGCCCTGGGCTTATCTGGGACACGGGCTCACTCGCAGCTCATCAGTCAGCCTGAGCTATGTACGGCCAGACCAGGTGGCTGCCGCCTCCCACTCCTCTCCTTGCACTCCATGCCGGGAAGCAAAGGGTCACACTCCGTCCTGGGGTGCTCCAGGCGACGGCAGGAGAAATCTCCTGTGGGCAAATTTCACCCCAAAAGGGAGAAAAAGCTGATTTGGAAAGCCACCAAAGTCATTTATTTTCATTCCCCGGAAGTCTGCCGTTTGCCATTTTCTCCATTTACTGCTCAGAACAGCTCTTTCCTCCACATTCCTCATCCTCCTCCTCTTTACACTTTCCCCACCCTTGTGGGACAGAAAAACAGAGAGCCTATCATTAATCTTTTTTCTTTTTCTTTTTCTTTTTTTTTTCCCAAAGTGTTTAGGTCTATGAGATCTGGCTTTAATTACCAGCCATGTGAAGAACTAATTATCCTGGCCGACCACAGACAGGCCCGAGCAAGGGGGTGATGCTGTGGGGATGTGACAGCGCTCATCTCCGCGTGTTAGATATTCCCGGCGTTACCTCGGCGTTGCTCGAGGAAAGATACAAAGGGACAAGCGTGCAGGAGGTTCTCCAAGTTCGCACATGCCTCTGCAGACCCCTCTGTGGGAATTCCCTGACTCCGCTCGAGAGCAGCTCTGGTGCAGCGCAGAGGAAGCCGATAGCGCTGCAGCAATAAATGCGCAATGATAACGAGCTGGCCCACGACTCAAAGCTGAGCTAGGCTAACCTGAAGGAAGCATCATAAATTTGGGACACTCGGCCTGGCTCAGTGAAAGGGCAGGCTGCCGTCAATGTAAAAATGCTGCGTGTCTTTCTAGCAGCTGAGACTTCATCTGGCCACATCTCTTTAGAAAGTTCTTGTCCTCTGGGAAAGTGAGCGAGCTCATAATACATTTTAAATCTCCGAAATGCACATTATTACTACAATAATCTTCTCCTTGCTCAGCATGGAAGTCGAAACAGCACACTGACTGTTTGTGAGCATTGCACACCGAATGAAGCTACATCTTGTTGGAGTTAAAGCTTTTCAGTATTTCAGCCAATAAAACATGCTGTTTCTCTGATCTGCGCCCAAATGAATTGACTGGGTGCATTAAAATATGAAGTATAACCCAGGAATAGCATTTAAAGGGAAGGGTGTGGATGGCAACTTTATGTTACTTAGTAACAAGGATAATAACATTAAAAATGATAAGCGAAATGGGAGCCATTCCAGGAAGAATACATATTGTCTGAGCTTGTCATGTAAAACATCTTGCAGAAGGCCTGAGAAAGCTGAATAGGTCAGGACCAGGAAAGAGTGCAGAGCTTCTCTAGAGAACCTGGAATTTAGCTATTGGTTTTCTAAGGACCAGAGGCATAACAAGCCTGGCACAGATGTGGCCAGAAATGAAGATCCCATCTGACAAACCATTCACCCACCCATTCCTCATAGCCTGGAGACCAGGCTGCTTCCTTCTCCCCAGCACATCCTGTGCTCCAGCTCCTTTCTTAACTGAAGAATCTGGAGCAGCGTTTGGTTCTCATGCTTGGAAGATGCCACACAGACAGGCATCATCATCTGTCCTGCTCTGCATGGTGATGTTAAAGTCTCTGAAGCAGTGCTGCAAAGCACAGAGGTAACTTGTTTTGGGTACCAGGAGCGATGTATCTGTGTTAATTTCCTGCTCTGTCTGGTTTAATAGTTGTTCCTTCTATGTAATTTTAACATGGGCTCTTGAAAAAGAGTGTGTTCTTCATTGCCCAGAATGGTGTGGTGTGCAGCAAGCCCTTTTCTCCAGGGTACCACTGCCGAGGAAGCGATCTTTCTGTGCCATTGCATCCAAAGCGGCGGATCACCTTAACTCAACTTCTAGGTATTTTGTGATGCATCACTAAGTGCCACCTTAATGTTTATTTAATTCTGTGAGACTTTCTTCCATTTAGTATGATTCATGAGTGAATCTATGATGCAGAATAAATCATCTTTAATTGTCCTGGCTATGACAATTAAATTATGACAATTAGGAAATACTGCCTATTTCGTGAATATTATTACCCTTGCCTTCGTTTGGGGCCTGACCTTGATTTAATTGATTTCATTAGAAAAGCTGGCCTTCCAAGGAGGCAATTCAGGCTCCATAGCATTTCCCTGCCATTTTATTCATCTGGAAGGGGTAGGTGAGAAAGCAGAGGGCAAAGTGTCTATTTTTTTTTAATTACATAACCCGAGAGAAGTCAGGCCATTACGATTTTAGTCTTAATTGTATTTTAAAAATATTAAAATATAGTTAAGCTGTCCAGACTCCACTGAAGAACTATTTTCAGTTCGCTTGGATGTCTTCAAAGATTACACCTTCGGATGACAGAAAAGCTGGGCTGAAGAGCTGCTGTGTCAACAGTCTGTGCTGCAGCTGAGTCACTGTGCCTTTTGTGCACACACAAAAGTAAACAGAAAAATTGGTGTTGTTTTTTTCTGAGTGCTAGGCAGTCATTTGCCCATCTGAAGTCATCATCCATCTGAAATCACCTCCAATAAATACATTAAGTAACACATTATCTAACACTTCCCCAAGCCTTATCAATAATGAATGTTGTATTTAGGTATGCAGGTTGCTGCTCAACCCTGTGCGACAGCCCCGAATCGCATTACTCAGCCACAAAGGGCCTGTAAGGGACCTGAATCAGGGAGGGATGCAGACTATGTGCAATTCAAGGAAAGAATGCATATATTGCTGAACTAAATGCTTAGGTTAGACAGAAACATTTCTTCTTGCATTGTAGGAATGAGTGAGAGAAGTTTTATGACGTGTGTAATGTAGAAAGCAAACCTCTCCGGTCGTAACTGCCTATGAATTCCAGACTAGGGATCCCTGGCCTATGAATTCCAGACTAGGGATCCCTGGCCTATGAATTCCAGGTAGGCTGTCTTGTCCACCGCTCTTGGAGGTCCGGTGGTCACAGGGAGTGGTGAGTTTCACAACTGCAATTGCTTTTTTAAAATTCCTGTGACTGAAACTTGGAGGTGCAAAAGACCAACCCTTCCTGTCAGCCCAGCTAGATCAACATGGGCAATACGAGTGTTTGAGAGCGTGTGTTCCCTTGCAGCAGAACAGAGTGCATTTGTATAGACAGTTGACACTTACGGGACAAAGTGGGTTTGTGAGCAGTTCTACAAAGAAAAGACAGAGCAGAGGGAAATAAAAAAAAAAAGAAGGAAAAAGAAAGATTTCAAAAATCCCCATAAGGAATAATGGAAAATGAAATGTTAGCAGTGCATAAAGTTCAAAAATCATAGAACAGACAAATAAACAATATTAAAGAAAATCTTTTTTAAAAAATAAACTATTCTGTGAATGTTAAAGGAAATCTAATAATACACTACTGAACCAAGAATTGTTTGAAATAGGGTTCAGGTAGACCATCTTCTGCATTGAATTACTTACTGTTCCTCTCTGTTGTGTGTCTTCAGATTCAGGAGTTTTGTTACTTAGAACTAGAGAACTAGAAACAGTGCTTTAAAATAGTCAGCTCTAGCGCCTCAAAACTGAATTAGCTCCTTGAGATTATATGGTTATTTGAACAATTTGGTTAATAACAACTTTTTTTTTTGAACAAATGAGAGTGCCCAGCATTACAACTTTCCCATGCAATGGAATGGAATCTGCTCCGGGACAATTACTGGCTCATGTCTTTGAATGAGAATTTACCCTATAAAAATCCTAGGCAATTTGGTCAGGTAATTTTTATGCAATATTAACAAAGTCAGTCAAAGCAGGCACTGTGGATGAATACTTTATAAATATGTGTAACAAATAACCTAGCAATTATAAAAATTAATAGCTATGAATGAATTTTTGCAGAAGATTGCATTCTGTGGAAAAGCAGAAGATGAAACAGATAATTCATCTTAAGTGCACAAAGCAGTTTTCACCTTCAAGGTTTCAAAACTGGTATAAACAGCTAACCAAAATGAACATGTATTTGTGAGAAGAGTAAGCAAAAGAAAAATTGTGTGCAGCTGTTTAAAAATCTACAGCTTTTCTTCACTTCAAGGTTTGGGGCAGGAGGTGCTCCAAAAACTCCAAATACTCCATCATAACAAGTAGGGAATTTATGAGGGCATAATATATATATATTCACACTGGTCTAGGGCTGGGCCATCAGTTTGAAGATCCTTGCTCTTAGAAATATGACATGAGACCTCTAAACTGACCATTGTTTTTTTAAGGAAACTGTGTCAGCCACAGAGCTTCTGCAAACATTGATTTCAACACAGAATGTGGAAGGTTTGGGAAAAAAAAGAGTCCCCAAAGGCTTCAATCTCAGCCCCTGCCAGTTCTCTGATTTTCTCTGGGCAGAGGCTGTTCAATCGAAATGCCAGCCTGGCCTGCTGATGTTTGAGTCTCAAAAATACGTGAGTTGTGAGAGAAGGGTTCACAGCACAAAGCATCCGATCACGTGCTGCAGGAGCACTAAACAACAAAACCTATCACTTTGGTCCAAGTAAATAGCTTGTAGATGCATCTATGAATATTAAACTCACTTCAAGCAGCAGGGAGCTGGCAACCTACTGTTTGAAATAAGAATGTGTGCTTACAAATCATCCACTATTGAGGGACTTTCCCTATCAGACCGCAAGCCAGCAGGCAATCTAATTTTTCTTTTAATGGCTCCTACAGTGTTGAACTGGCTTTCTTGTAAAATCTCACTCATTTCATCTCTGCCTGTTTTTGAAACACTACCCTAAGACCTTTTCTGCCCATAGGGTGTTTGTAGAATTACATCTTTTGGCAATGCATTAGTTCAGACCCTTTACTTGTGGTTTTATTTTTAGATGGATCCTATTCACTTTTTAAATGCTTTATTTAATTATAACCTTCCTTGTTTTATAGTGCTCTGCCACTAAGAAATAAAAAAATACTACTATGTTTTACTTACCATTGCTTGATATCATGTCATCATTTACTGGATTTCCAGAGAACCACAATTAACAAAAACATTCTGTGCCACTAAAATACGATATCTTCCCACTAAGGTCCATGGTAGAATCTGTAGAAACATGTTTTAATATTACTGACTTGGAAAAATGACACGCATTTTATTTCGTATCTGAACAGAAAAATTGTAAGAGTTCTTTTGAGAATTCAGCCTTCCATGGGGCACACCTAGAATGGGACATGAGCTTTACTCAGGAATGTATTTGCATGGTTTTGGGAAATTTATTCTATGGTAGTTTGTTTGGTTTAAGGTTCTTTAAAAAGCTTAAATATGAGTTGAGAAGTGAGATTCATCATCTTTTTTCATCCCTTTTTCACTGATGTCTTTTTAAACCAATCCACATTCTGTTAACTTTCCATATTTACCCTTATATGATTAAAAAATAGAAAAGTGGACCATGTATATTGCTATATTAATGCATCAGTGCTAATCTTAGTTAAACAT